>JAEIFM010000448.1:0-340124 GCA_018901885.1 Zaprionus kolodkinae | reverse complement strand
GTATGTAGGTGATAGGGCAATGCTTTCGTGTGCGAAGTTCACTTATTGAGGGCCAAATTGTTTGCGAGAGTGTGTAATAATATTTGTATTAAAACAGCTTAGAGATGAGAATATTAATCGACAATATTCTGCGGAATAACAATTGTACGGCGCGCGCTCAAAAGTTGCGAAAAGACGTATGCACGTATGTATGTATGCACGAAAGCGATACCGAAAAATGTTTGTGTGTATGTACGTATGTATGTATGCACGAAAGCGATACCGAAAAATGTTTGTGTGTATGTACGTATGTACGCGAACGAAAGCGAGATCAAAAAAATGCGGCGGCAGCGATTGCGCGAATAAATTACGAATGTGCTACTAAAAGGTTTAGAACCACATGTAACTTTTATAATAATCACGTCGCGGTCACCAATGTTTGCGGGTACACTGATTTGTGCAACCGCCTTACTTTCGTAGTTTTTATTTTGCTTGAAAGCAAGGATTTAAGTTTATTAAATTTAATTGTGCCGCTGCACTTTTTACATGTGTTTTGAGAAGAGACTGTGGTTCAACTGAACTGAGTTAGACTTGACAGCTGCTAACATAAGACTTAACAGGTGCTTAGCATAAATTTAACAGATGCTTAGAACATAGATTTGGACAGCTGATTCTAATCGTATGGCAACTTTGAGCAATTAGATAAAGCAGTGATCTGCCGCCAACACAGAGGTTAAACAACTTCTAGCGAATGGCATAATAAGACCGTCCAAATCACCTTACAACAATCCGATCTGGGTTGTCGATAAAAAGGGGGTAGACCAATCGGGCCACAAGCTAAAGCGTATGGTCATCGACTTTCGTAAACTTAACCAAAAAACGACTAATGATAAGTACCCCATCCCAAGTATTTCAACCATATTATCAAATATGGGCGAGGCACAGTACTTTACTACTCTTGACCTCAAATCGGGATTTCATCAAATCGAATTAGCGGAAAAGGACCGAGAAAAAACCGCTTTCTCCGTAAACAACGGAAAATATGAATTCTGTAGACTCCCCTTTGGTTTGAAAAATGCGCCAAGCATATTTCAAAGAGCCATTGATGATGTCTTAAGAGAGCAGATAGGGAAAACCTGCTATGTTTACGTCGACGACGTAATTATCTTCTCTAACAACAAAGAAGACCACGTTAAACACATCGATTGGGTGTCAAACAGTTTTCAGACGGCTGGCATGAGAGTGTCTCAAGAAAAATCCAAGTTCTTCAAAAAGAGCGTGGAATATCTGGGATTCACGGTATCCCGCGGCGGGATTCAAACTTCGCCAAGTAAGGCGAAAAGACTTCAAACCGCCAAAAACCTTGTTTAGTCTCAGATCATTTTTGGGGCTAGCAAGCTATTATAGGTGCTTTATAAAAGGCTTTGTCAACATCGCACGACCCCTAACGGACGTCTTAAAAGGCGAAAATGGTAAAATAAGTGCCAACAATTCAAGGAAAATAAAACCTTGAATTAACACAAGATCAACTAAAGGCTTTTAATAGACTAAAAGACGTATTAGCCTCTGAGGACGTTATTTTAGCATACCCAAACTTTAAAAAACCATTCGATTTAACTACGGATGCCTCAGGGCACGGTCTTGGAGCTGTGTTGTCTCAGGACGGACGTCCAATTACCCTGACTTCTCGAACATTACGAGACAACGAAGTAAACTTTGCAACAAATGAGAGGGAATTCTTGGCCATTGTTTGGGCCCTAAAAAATCTTCGAAATTATTTATGTGGCGTAAAGAATTTAAATATCTTCACGGACCATCAACCGTTGACCTTTGCCGTGTCGGATAGGAACCCAAATGCGAAGATAAAACGCTGGAAAGCTTTTATTGACGAGCACAACGCAAATATTTTTTACAAGCCTGGCAAAGAGAATTTCGTGGCAGACGCCCTATCTCGCCAGAATGTAAATGTACTCGAAGATTGCCCAAACTCTGATATTGCCACAATACATAGCGAAGAATCTCTTACCTATACTATCGAAACGACCGAAAAGCCTGTAAATTGCTTTAGGAACCAGATCGTAATTGAAGAAGCTAACGCCCCATCAGTAAGATCTACTATTTTGTTCAGGGAAAAAACCAGGCACGTTATAAGATTTGTCGACCGTAACACACTTTTGCAAACAGTACAAGACGTCGTAAATGCCAAAGTAGTGAACGCAATACATTGCGACCTACCCATTCTGGCATTCATACAACACAGTCTAGCAGAAGCGTTTCCGTCAACCACATTCCGACACTCCAAAAATATCGTGATAGACATTGTCGATAAAACCGAACAGAGAGAAATGATTATTGCAGAGCATAAACGAGCGCACCGAGCAACGCAGGAAAATGTGAAGCAAATTCTCCGGGACTATTTTTTCCCAAAGATGAATTCGCTGGCAACAGAGATTGTCGTAAACTGTAAGGTTTGTTCAATGGGTAAATATAATCGACATCCGGTCAAGCAAGCGATGGGTGCGACCCCAATCCCATCATATGTTGGGGAAATATTGCATGTTGACATTTTTAGTACCGACAAAACATTTTTTTTAACATGCGTCGATAAACTCTCAAAGTTTGCGGTCGTCCAATATATTACTTCACACGCAATTGTGGACGTAAAGGCACCGATTTTACAGCTGGTAAACCTGATTCCCAAAATAAGGACAACGAAAAATCTTTAAATTCCGAAAAAATACAAAATATACTAAACAATTTTGATATTCAGATTTGTCATGCCCCACCACTCCACAGCACCTCTAATGGTCAAGTGGAAAGATTCCACAGTACCCTTACAGAAATAGCCCGTTGTCTAAAAAAAGATAAACACCTTAACGAAACCAGGGACATAATCCTTTTGGCGACCATTGAGTATAATAGGTCAATTCACTCAGTAACAAACAGAAAACCGACAGAATTAGTTTACTCTTCCCCTTCGGATTTATTAAGAGAAACTAGGGATAAAATTGTACTTGCGCAAGAAAAACAACTTGGGTATATGAACCGAGATAGAACCCATAAAAAGTATAAAGTAGGCGAAAAAGTATGGCTAAAATCGAACAAACGATTGGGTTATAAACTGTCACGACTGTGCACGGAAGAAGCCATTGAAGCTGACTTAGGTACGACGGTTCTAATAAAAGGGAGGGTGGTTCATAAGGACAACCTTAAGTAAACCCAAAAAAAATAAAAAACAAGAAAGCAAGGCTACCTTCGGCTTGCCGAAGGTTTCATACCCTTGCAGTTATACAAAATATAAAATATCTTTGGATTGCTGCTGGTTTCTGTGGCATTTACTGAACAATTATAACAGTACATCGATTATATCAACCTCTTATAATTTCGAATACTCAGCCTCCTCACCACGGCAAGGTCGCAATCCTCGAGGAGGAATATTTACAATACCTTAAACAACATTGCAAATATATTCTTTAGTTACAATAATTAACTTAATATTTAAAAATAAATTATTAAATTAGTGATTATAGCTAAGGAACACGCCGTCATGGGGAGTTTGATAAGTGATTGCGGCAGCACCGCTTACTGTGTTATCACAAAATATCCAATCAATTTGAGTTAAATGTTTTGTTGTTGGCACATTTTGTTGTTATTATTTAAAGTAGACTCGAGCTGATCAGTGGTTGTTGATCGGCAAATGTTAAAATCTCCTAATATTACCAATTTTGTAATATTTTCAGCTGACGTTAGCCTTTCAACATCATTTCTGATTTCATTTCGAAACCTTGTAAAAGGAAAAGCTGGATTCCTATAAACAACTATGACTTTTGTATGCAAGTATTTAAATATTATGGACTGGTATATATTTCTTACATTATCAACTGTAACTGTTTCATATAAGAATGTTATGTTTTCCGATATATTTTGTTTTGCATATATCAGTATACAATTCTTAGAAACAGCATTTGGTCGAATGTCTTTGTGTTGTAAAGGATCTGTTGGTCATAAAATCTAAATTTGGAAAGTTCTCTTTCAAAAATGCATTTGAATAACAGCTATATGATTTTTTGTTTAACACATGTAATAGTACTCAGATTTCCATAAAATTGCAACAAGAACCTTCATTAGGCCGATCGTTGATCGTTATAAGTTATAAAAGTTCGATTTGGATGTGGTAAGCCTGATAGCTATATCTTGAAATATAACGAAAATCGGCCGATAGGCTCCATAACAGCTATACGATATATCATTCCGATCTGGCCCTTAAAGAGGGCAGAAATAAAAAGCTTATGAGCAAAGTTTCATGATGATAGCTCAATAACTGGGGGACTAATTTGCGTTGCAACAGACAGACGGACTGACTGATTGTTCCTATAACAGCTATAGAATATAAACGTCTGAGATATTTAAATGGAAAAACAAAGGGCGGGTTACTGTATCACATTAAAAGGTATTGATAATGTGCGGTATTTCCAAAAACAAAACAGGTTTGCATACAAAAACCCTGATTTCAGCCGATTGTTCCTATGGCAGCTATATGTTATAGTAGTCCGATTTTGATACAATTTTGACAACACATTAGGAACGTAATAAGAATAAGATTTGCCAAATCTTGTTGCAATATCTTGAAAAACAACAAAAATCGGCCGATAGCTTCTATGACAGCTATACGATATATCGGTCCGATCTGGCTCGTTCCGACTTATTTACAGCCTACAGTAATAAGAAGCTTGTGTGCCAAGTTTCATGAAGATAGCTCAAAAACTGAGAGACTAGTTTGCGTTGCAACAGACGGACGGACGGACGGACGGACGGACAGACGGACATCCATTTTTCGACTCCTCTAGTGATGCTGATTCAGAATATATATACTTTATAGGGTCGGAGATGTCTCCTAAGGTGCGTTGCAAACTTCTGGCTAAAATTAATATACCCTCTGCAAGGGTATAAACAGGCAACTAATTTTCTTAACCTTTTTATCTTAACCTTTTTATTATGTTCCTATTTGTCATTAAGGTACATTGCAGGTACCCATGTTTACATAATTTTTCCGTTAAAATGTAGGAAGTCGAGATTTTTACCTGATTAAGGCTACGAAAAAAAATAATTCTACCTTTTTAATGCTTTTATATACCTGGATTTCTTATATACTTAACACAAAATGTTATGAGGAAATGTCTTTGTGTTGTAAAGGATCTGTTGGTCATAAAATCTAAATTTGGAAAGTTCTCATTCAAAAATGCGTTTGAATAACAGCTATATAATTTTTTGTTTAACAGCTACATGTAATAGTACTCTGATTTCCATAAAATTGCAACATAAACCTTCATTAGGCCGATCGTTGATTGTTATAAGTTATAAAAGTTCGATTTCAAACTTTATTATTAGGGACACACTTAGATTTGGATGTGGTAAGCCTGATAGCTATATCTTGAAATTTAACGAAAATCGGCCGATAGGCTCCATGACAGCTAAACGATATATCAGTCCGATCTGGCCCGTTCCGACTTATTGAAAGTGAGCAGAAATATGAAGCTTGTGAGCAAAGTTTCATGAAGATAGCTCAATAACTGGGGGACTAATTTGCGTTGCAACAGACAGACGGACTGACTGATTGTTCCTATAACAGCTATTGAATATATACGTCTGAGATATTTAAATGGAAAAACTAAGGGCGGGTTACTGTATAACATTAAAAAGTATTGATAATGTGCGGTATTTCCAAAAACAAAACAGGATTGCATAGAAAAACTCTGATTTCAGCCGATTGTTCCTATGGCAGCTATATGTTATAGTGGTCCGATTTTGATACAATTTTGACAGCATATTAAGAACGTAATAAAAATAAGATTTGCCAAATCTTGTTGCAATATCTTGAAAAACAACAAAAATCGGCCGATAGTTTCTATGACAGCTATACGATATATCGGTCCGATCTGGCTCGTTCCGACTTATTTACAGCCTACAGCAATAAGAAGCTTGTGTGCCAAGTTTCATGAAGATAGCTCAAAAACTGAGAGACTAGTTTGCGTTGCAACAGACGGACGGACGGACGGACGGACGGACTGACGGACGGACGGACGGACGGACGGACGGACAGACGGACATCCATTTTCCGACTCTCCTGGTGATGCTGATTCAGAATATATATACTTTATAGGGTCGGAGATGTCTCCTAAGGTGCGTTGCAAACTTCTGGCTAAAATTAATATACCCTCTGCAAGGGTATAATAAATAAATAAAAAATTTCATCGATTATAGTGCTTTTAATTTTAATATTTTTATTACAGGTTAGGATATTTGTGTGTGCTGGCTTCCGCAATCACCTTGACAATAACGACTATGAAACTTAATGACTATTCACACGCAGACTACATATCTATAATAGACGGTGACTTAACGATATGGGACAGATACGGATATCTCGGACACACTTCTAACATAACTTCATATGAAACTTATGTTGAAGATACCAGACGGCAACTGAACTACTTTGGAAAAGACCATATGCGAAATTTAATAACTACTGACTTGGGGCACATAGAATCACTAATAGCTACGATTAGGGTACACCATAGACATGCTCGCAGTATAAATCTACTAGGTACAGCACTCAAGGTAATAGCCGGAACCCCAGACTACGACGACTGGGAACAGATTAAATTTAAACAAGGGCAATTAATAGATTCAGCGAATAGACAGATCGAAATAAATACGAACTTCAATCTCGACTAAACGAAATTACAAGGTCAATGAATGCAATAAGTAAAACAGACAACGCGGACTCAGAACACCTATTTGAAAGTATACTTGCTAAAAATTATTACAAACCTAGAAGACTTGATACTGTCGGTTACTCTAGCTAAAATAAATTTAATAAGCTTAATAATACTTGGGATAGTGTTGACATTCATGAGCTGGCCAATGAACAAATACTAGCTTAGCAGATATTTTAGGAGTATCTAGCGTTAAAGCCTTTTAGAACAACGATTTATTGTATTTCTTAATCAAATATCCTAAACCAGAAACAGTTTGTAAAAAAATTAACGTTTTCCCAGTTCAACATAATAAGATAATATTAGACTTTAAGAATAATAATGTAGTAGCCGAATGCTGTGCACGAATCTACGCCGTCAAGGAATGTAACGTAGCCATGAGTACCACCTTCTGCAAGAGATTGCAGAACCCGACTTGCGCTCAACAATTGGTGTCTGGAACCGTCGCACAGTGCACCACTCTCCTTGGCCATCTGGATCCGATGACACTTGTTGAAGAAGGTGTCCTGATTATCAACGACGCAACCTTCAGGGTCGAAGATAGCCTAGGCAGCAGTAAGCTGATCTCGGGAACCTACTTAGCCACATATGACGATCGTATATCTTGTAACGACCGAAGTCCAGTACCGTCCCCTGCACACCCGGTCTAAATTACAGCCGGCTAAGCTCAGGGAAAATGGGCGGGGTTTTGTGTGCAGGTTCGGTTATCGATGTTACTAGAAAATATCGACAGGTTATAGGACTGCTAGAGGAGGGAATGGCAAGAAAAGGGAAGGCCAAAATAAACGGACGGACTACCCCTAACGAACGATCTAGTCGGAGAGCTAGATGTAATGCTCTCCTTCTTCACCCACCCAACCATGTACTATCGATATCGGAATACCGATACTACCCATGTTGCTGTTATGCTACCGCCCTTAGTGCCTCAAAAAGAAACAAGTGGGTAAGGCTACAGTCGGGCGCCCGACAGTAAGATACCCTTCTCCCAATTTTCCAAATACGTTACAAACGTGTAACCACACAAATAATTCCAAAAAGAAATTTCTGCACAAAAACTTTTAGTACATATAGCTTACTCGCTGGCACTCACACAGCGGCGCGCGTAAAGAGTAAAGCGACACGACGCAACGTCGACGTCGGCGCCGACAGCTCAAAGCAGCGCGTCGGCTGCTGCCCGTACCGAAAATTTTACTGAAAACGTTGACTTGAATAACTTCTGTGTTATTGGTCCGATCGAATTGTAATTTGGAGAATATGTTCATATTGCATTAAGCTTTATACATACCAAAGCAGAACGTTATGGGTTTAATACTTTGCTTAATAATCGTAAATAACCGATTTGCGGGGGCGGTGGGCGTGGCATCAAACATTTGACATAAACTTCACCTGCCCCGGATATATAGGAACCTTCATACCAAATTTGGTGTCTCTAGCTTTTTTAATAGCTAAGATCTGTTGTCTCAAACAAACAGACGGACAGACGGACAGACGGACAGACGGACAGACGGACAGACGGACAGACAGACGGACATGTCTCAATCGACTCGGCTAGTGATCCTGAGCAAGAATATATATACTTTATGGGGTCTGCCACGCCTCCTTATGCCTGTTACATACATTTTGCACAAAGTTAGTATACCCTTTTTTGACCATTTTCAATGGTCGAAGGGTATAAAAAGAAAAGATTATTCCATTTTAAATTTCTTTAACGTTATTTAATAACAAACCAAATTAGCGCTCGCAGCTTCGTGCTGCATAACGAATTCGAGAATTCTAATTTTACTTCCCTAATTTTTAGTCCTTTTTGATTTATTTTTTGTTATTTATTCAATCTCAATGTAATTCGATTTTTTTCTTTTAAATATTTTTTTTCTTATTTGGTGTCGATAGTTCTACTTTACTTGGTTTCGATAGTTATATATTATTTGGTTTCGAATGAAAGAAAGAGATGGGATATTTTGCAAACGATAGGCAGACGATAGTTTTAGTATTTCATTTCGATATTTCTACTCCCGATAGGCAAGCGATTGTTTGAATATTAATTGGTTTCGAGCAGCACAGGAAAATGTGAAGCAAATTCTCCGGGACTATTTTTTCCCAAAGATGAATTCGCTGGCAACAGAGATTGTCGTAAACTGTATGGTTTGTTCAATGGGTAAATATAATCGACATCCGGTCAAGCAAGCGATGGGTGAGACCCCAATCCCATCATATGTTGGGGAAATATTGCACGTTGACATTTTTAGTACCGACAAAACATTTTTTTTAACATGCGTCGATAAACTCTCAAAGTTTGCGGTCGTCCAATATATTACTTCACACGCAATTGTGGACGTAAAGGCACCGATTTTACAGCTGGTAAACCTGATTCCCAAAATAAGGACAACGAAAAATCTTTAAATTCCGAAAAAATACAAAATATACTAAACAATTTAGATATTCAGATTTGTCATGCCCCACCACTCCACAGCACCTCTAATGGTCAAGTGGAAAGATTCCACAGTACCCTTACAGAAATAGCCCGTTGTCTAAAATCGAACAAACGATTGGGTAATAAACTGTCACGACTGTGCACGGAAGAAGCCATTGAAGCTGACTTAGGTGCGACGGTTCTAATAAAAGGGAGGGTGGTTCATAAGGACAACCTTGAGTAAACCCAAAAAAAAATAAAAAATAAATAAATAAAAAATTTCATCGATTATAGTGCTTTTAATTTTAATATTTTTATTACAGGTTAGGATATTTGTGTGTGCTGGCTTCCGCAATCACCTTGACAATAACGACTATGAAACTTAATGACTATTCACACGCAGACTACATACCTATAATAGACGGTGACTTAACGATATGGGACAGATACGGATATCTCGGACACACTTCTAACATAACTTCATATGAAACTTATGTTGAAGATACCAGACGGCAACTGAACTACTTTGGAAAAGACCATATGCGAAATTTAATAACTACTGACTTGGGGCACATAGAATCACTAATAGCTACGATTAGGGTACACCATAGACATGCTCGCAGTATAAATCTAGTGGGTACAGCACTCAAGGTCATAGCCGGAACCCCAGACTACGACGACTGGGAACAGATTAAATTTAAACAAGGGCAATTAATAGATTCAGCGAATAGACAGATCGAAATAAATACGAACTTCAATCTCGACTAAACGAAATTACAAGGTCAATGAATGCAATAAGTAAAGCAGACAACGCGGACTCAGAACACCTATTTGAAAGTATACTTGCTAAAAATAGAATAATTATTACAAACCTAGAAGACTTGATACTGTCGGTAACTCTAGCTAAAATAAATTTAATAAGCCCCCTTACTTAGGATAGTGTTGACATTCATGAGCTGGCCAATGAACAAATACTAGCTTAGCAGATATTTTAGGAGTATCTAGCGTTAAAGCCTTTTAGAACAACGATTTATTGTATTTCTTAATCAAATATCCTAAACCAGAAACAGTTTGTAAAAAAATTAACGTTTTCCCAGTTCAACATAATAAGATAATATTAGACTTTAAGAATAATAATGTAGTAGCCGAATGCGGTGCACGAATCTACGCCGTCAAGGAATGTAACGTAGCCATGAGTACCACCTTCTGCAAGAGATTGCAGAACCCGACTTGCGCTCAACAATTGGTGTCTGGAACCGTCGCACAGTGCACCACTCTCCTTGGCCATCTGGATCCGATGACACTTGTTGAAGAAGGTGTCCTGATTATCAACGACGCAACCTTCAGGGTCGAAGATAGCCTAGGCAGCAGTAAGCTGATCTCGGGAACCTACTTAGCCACATATGACGATCGTATATCTTGTAACGACCGAAGTCCAGTACCGTCCCCTGCACACCCGGTCTAAATTACAGCCGGCTAAGCTCAGGGAAAATGGGCGGGGTTTTGTGTGCAGGTTCGGTTATCGATGTTACTAGAAAATATCGACAGGTTATAGGACTGCTAGAGGAGGGAATGGCAAGAAAAGGGAAGGACGGACTACCCCTAACGAACGATCTAGTCGGAGAGCTAGATGTAATGCTCTCCTTCTTCACCCAACCATGTACTATCGATATCGGAATACCGATACTACCCATGTTGCTGTTATGCTACCTCCCTTAGTGCCTCAAAAAGAAAAAAGAAAAGATTATTCCATTTTAAATTTCTTTAACGTTATTTAATAACAAACCAAATTAGCGCTCGCAGCTTCGTGCTGCATAACGAATTTGAGAATTCTAATTTTACTTCCCTAATTTTTAGTCCTTTTTGATTTATTTTTTGTTATTTATTCAATCTCAATGTAATTCGATTTTTTTCTTTTAAATATTTTTTTTCTTATTTGGTGTCGATAGTTCTACTTTACTTGGTTTCGATAGTTATATATTATTTGGTTTCGAATGAAAGAAAGAGATGGGATATTTTGCAAACGATAGGCAGACGATAGTTTTAGTATTTCATTTCGATATTTCTACTCCCGATAGGCAAGCGATTGTTTGAATATTAATTGGTTTCGATATTTTGAAATTATTGTCCACTCACCCGTGATCCGTTGGGGCCCCGACGAAACAGCTGAGGAAAAATAATAATGGCAACAATAACCAAGACACCAATAATACCCAAATACAAAAAAATATCTTCTGACCTATCACTCAATCTTGTTTTATTTTACGTTACGAATTTCTGTTATAGGCATACGTGCGTATGCGAATGAATGAATGAATGAACTACTGAGAGAATGAAAAAGATGAGAAAAATAAAAAGATTAAATCAAAAAGGATGAACAATATAAATGAAATGAAACAAAAATAAAAATAAAAATTATAGAATGATGAATTAAATGAATGAGTGTGAAAAAGAAAAATGAATGAGAATTGTGTGAATATAAACGTGGATGTGAATGTTTTTGGTGTACTACAAGTACATAAGTGTGTGAATGTAAATGTGTGTATGAAGCTTGAATGTGTATGTGTACTGCAAGTACGTATGTGTGTATAAAAGTGAATGTGTATGTGTACTGCAAGTACGTATGTGTGTATGAAAGTGAATGTGTTGGTGTAATATTTAGTTAAGGTCTGCGTTTTTTGTAGTAAGAAAAATTGTGCAGATGTGTCCTATGCTCCTTCCAGAAGTCCTCGGTATCTTACACGCTGTGTTATAATCAGGTTCAACTTCGGAAACCATACAGGCTATGAGGAGATAGAAAAATGCACATCAGGTGGCTGCCTAAGCATAACTTTTTTTGTTTTTTAAACCACTCACCACAAACAGCAAACAACAACTAAAGGTAGCCGGGCGATCACGGCACCAGAATAAATGAGGGCAAATACGCACGCCTACCAGTAAAAAGGCGCGAGAGCGCTAGGGCTCCTCTGGGCACAAGCGGTTTACTAGAAAGCAAGACGAGGTTAGAACCTGCCAAACAATGTTTCGAAAGCTTATACTCACGTCCAGCCTCGTACACCCACAATATTAACCGCACCAAAAGCTTTATTGTACAAGCTCAACAATTATCGAGTTCACTTTAATATTTTTTCTGCGATCACTTTTGATTTGTTTCGATTTAAAAATTAGCATCGACGCGTGTTCTCCAGCTTTTTCTCAATTAGTGAATAGGGAAAATAATATCGAGCGCGATAGGTGGCTCAGGCAATCGATATATCCCCACCCCACTTCCCAACACTGATCGTTCGGATCGGCCGATTTGGAGTTGCCAGACCGGTCGATTACACAGCCCCACAAAATTTTTTTTTGTCATGATCTGGGCATGCGGCATATGCAGTTATATGTATTTTGGGTCGCTGAATCCGAATCCGGGGTCGGAATTACGTCATCACGTCTGGATTTCGAGATAACCTCACAAAACTGAAAAATTTTAAAATTTCCCCAAAAAGATATAAAATCATGATCTGGTCATGCGATATATGTTTTCTCATGTATTTTGACCTTCTAAATTCGATTTTTTAATCAAAATGTATCCTGCACGTCTAAATTTTGACATAACCTCAAAAAACATGAAAAATCTTTAAAGCGCCAAAAAATAATGGGGGGGGTCATGACCTGGTCATGTGATATATGTTTTCATATGTTTTTGGGCCTCCTTAATCCGAATCCGAAGTCAAAATATTTTCAGGACGTATACTTTTCGACATAACCTAAAAATTTTTTTAAAATTTTTTCAAAAAATGGGTTTTTTTGTTCTGGATTCAGCTAAAATGTTTTTAATGATCATTCATGGACTTACCTAAAATTGGGGAAATTTTAAAATTTTTCAGTTTTGTGAGGTTATGTCGAAATCCAGACGTGATGACGTAATTCCGACACCGGATTCGGATTCAGCGACCCAAAATACATATAACTGCATATGCCGTATGCCCAGATCATGACAAAAAAAAAATTTTGTGGGGCTGTGTTATCGGTGTGACTCTGGGTGTGGTGAAAACCGTAGTTCAAATTCAAATTTAAATTTGAATTACTGAATTTTGAAACAAGTATGGAGGCAAATCGCTCACCAAATAAAAATGTGACAAAAACAAAACAATTAATACACGGGCCTCACAATCTCTAAACGGCACCCACTACGAAAACCACCAGAGCGTCCTAAAGAAGAAACCCGCTGCGTCAGTGGCCTCCCAGATCAATGTGACTAGCCATCGAGATCAACTAAGCTTGCCGTTCTTGCACGAGCTGTCGCTGCAGAACCTCCAACATATTGGTAGTCTGAAATCTGACATCACTTCGAGACCCATTATAAGCAGCGGCGTCACCATCGCCGTGGTCCTAATTGTTTATGGGATCATCCAAAGCATCCGTTACTGTCGAGTCAAAAGAAGACATCCCGATTCCAGCATCGAGATGACGATACCTTCCCAAAAAGCCGAGGACTACTTTAACCTAACGCGGGCAGGAGTTAACACGCGCAGGGCCAAAATCGCTAACTCTACGATAAGACCGGACGCGGCCGCAGTAACGTCAGCGCGACTGCAACTAAGTCGCTAGCGAAATATGACTCCTGCATTCCAGCACCAGCCAAATGTTCACTGCCCGGAGCGTGTGAAGCGCAATGTCAACATTCTACTGCCCAGAGCGTGTGAAGCGCAATTTCAGCATTCTGCCGTGAGCGCTGCTTCAGAAGACGGGCTACTTCATATTAAGCTTAAGTTTTCTGTCTTTAGTTTTTAAAACTCATCGGAACGCGCATAGTCGTATATTAAATAACAATACCCTAAATTGTTGTCTGTTAATTTATATTATAAACATTAATTAACCCAAAAACAAGAAAGCAAGGCTACCTTTGGCTTGCCGAAGGTTTTATACCCTTGCAGTTATACAACTGACAACGGACTGACTGATTGTTCCTATAACAGCTATAGAATATAAACCTCAGAGATATTTAAATGGAAAAACAAAGGGCGGGTTACTGTATAACATTAAAAGGTATTGATAATGTGCGGTATTTCCAAAAACAAAACAGGTTTGCATACAAAAACCCTGATTTCAGCCGATTGTTCCTATGGCAGCTATATGTTATAGTGGTCCGATTTTGATACAATTTTGACAGCACATTAAGAACGTAATAAGAATAAGATTTGCCAAAGCTTGTTGCAATATCTTGAAAAACAACAAAAATCGGCCGATAGCTTCTATGACAGCTATACGATATATCGGTCCGATCTGGCTCGTTCCGACTTATTTACAGCAATATGAAGCTTGTGTGCCAAGTTTCATGAAGATAGCTCAAAAACTGAGAGACTAGTTTGCGTTGCAACAGACGGACGGACGGACGGACGGACGGACAGACGGACATCAATTTTTCGACTCCTCTGGTGATGCTGATTCAGAATATATATACTTTATAGGGTCGGAGATGTCTCCTAAGGTGCGTTGCAAACTTCTGGCTAAAATTAATATACCCTCTGCAAGGGTACAAAAATGTAGTTCACCAAATACAACAAAAAAATTCGCCTATTCATTTTTAAACATAATTTTTCTAGCACAAGAAAGTTAATTAAACAATTATTCTAATCATTCGCGAGTCTTAAGCTGAACAGCCGATGCAGTTGAGCGTGAAATTTTAACTAACTAATCCCTCATTCTCTGAGCCTCTCAATTTGTATACCATGGATTTTAAAGAAATACATGGTCTATTAGGTTTGTCGGAATGTGCGTAACAGGCAGAAAGAGACATCTGCGACCCCATAAATTATATATAATCTTGCTCAGGATCACTTGCCAAGTCGATCTAGCCATGTTCTTCTGTCTGTCCGTCTGTATGAGCGTCTGATTCTCAGCTATGAAGAAAGCTAGAGTACCACGCCAACCGCCCCCGTAAATCAGTATTTGTGATTATTAAGCAAAGTATTAAACTCATAACGTTCTTCAGTATACATAAAGCTGAATACAATATGAAAATGTCCTCTAAGTTACAATCCGATCGGTCTAATAACACAAAAGATATTCAAGTCAACGTTTTCAGTACAAATGTTCGGTACGTGCAGCAGCCTGTGCGCTGCTTTGAGTAGTTGACGTCGACGTCGACGTCACGTCGCGTCGTGTCGCTTTAATGTTTACGCGCGTGTCTGTGTGTGTGTGAGCGAGTCATATATATTAGAACAAGTTGGTACGATTTCTCTGTCAGAAGTCATGAGTGTGTTTACATGTTTGGTACGGATGTTAAAGGGTATCTTACTGTCGAGCGCGCCCGTCTGTAGCCTTGCGCACTTGTTTTTGTTTCATTAATTAAAATTTGTATTTCAATATATATTTTTTATGGTATATAAACATAAACTGAAAATCCATGGCCTTTTACAGTCACCGCGTGGCTGTAGCCTTTCCGACTAGTTTTGAGTGCTTTTGCACATCTTGGCGGGGACACGAACTAAAAGGTCGAAGGCCTGACCAGCTATTGGCGGTGGCGATGTATGTACATATATTTGGGTATTAATATTGTATGTACGGTTGTGATTGCCGACTAGCGTTATACTTTTGCTTATAACAATTGACTTTGGCTAGCGATTTATAGGTGTACGTTGATTGGCGTTGGCATTGAAAATTTGCTGGGTCGACTTTTTAAGTGATTATACATATATATATCAATGGGTTAGAAATTAATTTGTCTTGGTGAAATTAGGTAAACTAGATGGCGGCATGATTGTTGCTGCAACTCGATCCTCCTCCAGTCCAGACAAATTAAAAATAATTTTCAGCTCTCTACTAAGTGTCACCTGTAAGTTTTTTTTTATCAAAAACAAAAAGAATATCAGCCACTGGACTTGACTTGCCGAACAATTCTATCATTTTTCTCTACCACTACTATAACTATATTTTCTGCTTTCCTATATATAGTGTGGCACATAGATGTCGGTAAAGTTTTTCGCTCCTCTTCTTGCATTGGACTTTAACTTTTCACTTTCATCCTTCACGTTACTGCAGTCGACTGCTAATTGCCAATTGACTTTGTCGGCAAGAAAAATGGTTGCAGGACGGCATTTTTACCAGTCATTCTTCTTGAAAAAGTCACCATTTTTGGATCCTCTGATCTAATTCAAATTAATCTCTCATACCAATAATTTGTGTCTTTCTTATGCTCTTTAACCTTTCCTCTGCCTGCTTTCTCAGTATCTCATGTGACGTGGGTAATTTGCAAGTATACTTTTTGGCAGAAAAAAATTCCAACTTACTACAATTGATCAAGCGCCCTACAAATTCCCCCTACTTAAATCACACTTGGTGGTGAAGGCAACAACGTGTGATACGCGCTTGTGTTGGCATTAGCTGGATTCCTTTGGTGATTTCTTTATCTTTGGCATGGAATTTCCCAATAACACGACCTTGCAGATCTGCGAGCTCATAATAATAATTTCCCAGTTTCCTTTTCACTCTTGCCTTTAAAAATGAAGGGGCTAAATTGGCACTATATCCGGTAGCAAAATTGCTTTGAGTAAAATTTCTCCGATAAACCTCTTGGCCAATTTTGTAATTTACATCACGGCTGCGTAAATTGTAGGACTTTTCGTTCCGAGTACGTTGGTTGAGGATCTGAAAGTTGGCTTTTTTCGAATCAGCTCGAACGAGTATTCTTTCGAAAAACAAGCAGTCCGATCATCTAGCAATTTAGTTTTCGCAATCACTGATAGTTGCCACCATAGGTTAGCATATGCTGACCAAATGCAACGTGATATGGACTGGTACCTACCGCTGAGTGTAAGCTAGAACGAAGAGCACAACAAATACTACTAAGATGCTCATCCCAGTTTTTTTGATCGGACTGAATGTAGGCTTTTATAGCGGATAAAACGGATCTATTCACTTGCTCCGAGGCGTTGGCTTAAGGAGAATAAAAAGCTGTATAAACATTATATTTTATATTTATGAAGGGTATTAATTGAAAATGGTCAAAAAAGGGCATACTTACTTTGTGCAAATGTATGTAACAGGCATAAGGAGGCGTGGCAGACCCCATAAACTATATATATTTTTGCTCAGAATCACTATCCGTGTCGATTGAGACATGTCCGTCTGTCTGTCCGTGTGTCCGTCTGTCTGTTTGAGACAACAGATCTCAGCTATTAAAAAAGCTAGAGACACCAAATTTGGTATGAAGGTTTCTATATATTCGGGGCAGATGAAGTTTATGTCAAATATTTGATGCCACGCCCACCGCCCCCGCAAATCGGTAATTTGTTATAATTAAGCAAAGTATTAAACTAATAACGTTCTGCTTTGTTATGTATAAAGCTGAATGTAATATGAAAATATCCTCCATATAAAAATCCGATCGGACCAATAACACAGAAGTTATTCAAGTCAACGTTTTCAGTACAAATGTTCGGTACGAGAAGCAGCCGACGCGCTGCTTTGAGCAGTTGACGTCGACGTCGACGTTGCGTCGTGTTGCTTTACTCTTTACGCGCGTCGCTGTGTGAGTGCGAGCGAGTAAGCTATATGTATAAGAAGTTTTTGTGCAGAATTTTCTATTTGGAATTATGAGTGTGGTTACACGTTTGTAACGGATTTGGAAAATTGGGAGAAGGGTATCTTACTGTCGGGCGCCCGACTGTAGCCTTACCTACTTGTTTTAAATTGCTTGATCATATTTTCCAAAGTAGTTTCTTGCTGGGTGTTTTAGATAATTTTTAGTAGCTGATAACTCTGCTAATTCTAATTCCAAATCTTTTGATAACAAAGCTCCTCCAAAAATCGATACAAAGCTCCTCCAAAAATCAATACCTAAATAGAGATTCTGTGATAATGTGGGAACTACGTATAAATCAATTGGCTTGGACTCGCCTTTAAATGTTATATTGGTGATGATTTTAGCTACAACATTTTGCCATTGGCCATCGGCTGTTCGAACTGTGATTGCAAAGGATTTTATTTTTCTTTATTATTTTTCAATTCAGCAGCAAAGTACCTCCTACACAACTTATTGATGCACCTGTGTCGATAAGGCCGATAATATTTTTGCCTAAAATCTGGACACTTGCATAAGGTCGCATGTCATTTAGTTTCCCCACTACGGCAGCTAAAATGGTTTTTTGTTTTAGTTTGCGGTTTTTAAAATAATTCTTTACACGCAAGCTAGATCTGTTTTGTTGTAAGTCTGTGGAATCAGTGTTAACACTGGCGAATATATCTGGGTTCTTTTTAAAAGTATTTGAATTTATATTTGAGCTGGCTATTCCGTATTGGTGCTCTTCGACGTCATCTGTTTGCGTGCATCTTTCAAAGGTGCACGCTGAGCTACGTTTTTTGATGAGCAATAATGGCAATTCGGCTTATATGTATCCGTGTGACCACAGCCATAGCAAAATACTCTTCTTTCAGCCGTACACTCTTGATATCTATGCCCACTTGCCCTGCTATTCCATCAAGTAAGATTAATGGCATCTATCTCAAAATCTTCTTGCAATAACTCTTTCTGCAACTCTGTCTCAGACGAAGCATCGACTGCTTGTACTGTTTGTCGAAATGCAGGACGCGGTTTATTTATCTGTGGCTTTGCCACCGTTTGCATAAAAATTTTCCGCTTCCGAACTAAGTGTCGCAAATGTGCAATTGAATTCGCTGATTCGTATAAAGCGGATTCGTGCATAGGAATTGACAATTTATCAGCTAAAGATGCAATGACTCCATAAAAGTCGTCAAAAGACTCATTGTGGCGTTGCTTTCGAAGCTCTATTTCAGTCCTTGCATCCTTGAATTGTCCTCTTTATGCTGAACATAGAGATACCCAATTCACTTGGACGACGCCCAGAAATTACGGACCACCCCAATAGGCTGACGTCGCACAACACTAACTGGATGAAATACAGAAAGTATGTGAGTTCCCACATTGAGCTAACTCCTCAACTAAATATAGAAGCGGACATTGACTGCTCTACTGCCGCTCTGGAAGAGGTACTCGTCGCAGCAGCCAGGATCTCAACACCTAAACGGAAGGATGCGGAAATCAAGACGTTCAAAACCAGCCTGCAAATTGAACAGCTGGTTCTGGAAAAGAGGCGTCTACGGCGGGCGTGGCAAACCAGCAGATCGCCATGCTCAAAGCAACGTCTTAATGAAGCCACCCGCAAACTAAACCGGGCTCTGAAGCAAGAAGCTGAATATGCCCAACTAAAATATATTGGAAAACTCTCGCCAACTAGTACAAAGCATCCCTTGTGGAGGGCTCACCCAAATCTAAGTTCTCCTATTGAAACCGTCACCCCGATAAGAAATTCATCAGGTCGCTGGGCCCGCAGCGACAAAGACAGAGCCGAAACATTTGCCTTACATCTCAGGGACGTCTTTCAGCCGAATCCCTCATCAAATGCATATGTTCCTCCTCAAATCCACTCCGATTTGGTACCTACGCCAACTTCATTTCGGCCGAATGAGATTACAAAAGTCATTAGGGAACTAAAAACAAAAAAGGCACCAGGCGGCGACCTAATAACTACAAAAATGTTAATGGAACTTCCGTACTGTGCTGTTGAGGTCATCTGTAAACTCTTCAATGGAATCATAAGCCTAGGCTACTACCCAAGTAAATGGAAAAAATCAATCATTATTATGATACCGAAGCCCGGAAAAGACCACACGATCCCTTCATCCTACAGACCAATAAGTCTATTATCCTGCCTGTCCAAATTATTCGAAAAATGCCTTCTAACGCGCATAATACCATATATGGAAGCTCACAACATTATCCCAGCCCATCAGTTTGGCTTCAGAATAAAACACGGTACTATCGAGCAAGTTAACAGAATAACATCAGAGATTCGAACAGCCTTCGAGCGTAGAGAATATTGCAGCGCGATATTCCTCGATGTATCTCAAGCATTTGACCGCGTCTGGCTCGAAGGACTTATGCACAAAATTAAAACACATTTACCTGGGTACACTCATAAACTCCTTGAATCTTACCTCTGCAACAGAGCCTTCGCAGTGAGGTGCAATACAACAATATCAGACAACCACACTATCGAAGCTGGAGTCCCACAAGGCAGCTCACTTGGGCCAACTCTATTCGTCCTCTACACAGCGGATATTCCCACGAGTGATCGACTAACAACATCCACCTTTGCTGACGACACTGCGATCCTTAGCCGCTCCAGATGCCCAGCCGATGCAACAACCCAACTCGCCAACCACCTCATGGTAGTCGAGAAGTGGCTATCTGACTGGCGCATCAAAATAAACGAACAAAAGTGCAAGCACATAACGTTTACTCTTAACAGACAAACTTGCCCTCCGCTCTACCTGAATGGCACGCAGATCCCCCAAGTCAAAGAAGTTACGTATCTCGGCATCCATCTCGACAGACGCCTGACATGGCGTAGGCATATCGAATGCAAGAAACTACACCTAAAACTGAAAGCCAGCAGCCTCCACTGGATCATAAACGCCAGATCGCCCTTGTGTCTGGACTACAAGGTCCTGCTCTACACCTCCACTCTTAAGCCAATCTGGACGTACGGCTCCCAGCTTTGGGGGAACGCGAGCAGAACCAACATAGATATTATACAGCGCGCTCAATCCAAGATCCTGCGAACTATCACTGGGGCACCATGGTATATTCGAAACCAAAACATCCACAGGGACCTCGGCATTCTCGCAGTAAAAGATGAAATAGACATGCAAAAAGCGTCGTACAATGTAAAACTCTCTGCCCACCCAAATCCCCTGGCAAGGGTCTTGATTCGGACTTCCAACCGAACCCGTCTTCAACGTACCGACCTTCCAACCCAGCTATAACTTGTCAGGGCCATTTCTACTGTTACAGTCTTTATGACTGCTAGTAAGGTTATAGTATAAGATTTGATACACTTATTGTTAGTCTCGAAAATGAGAAGATTCAATAAATAACAGCAAAGTAAAAAAAAAAAAAAAAAAAAAAAAAACTTGGACGACACTTTTGTGATATCGCCAATTCCAATCACTGCCAACACCTTCAAATAAATTGCTAGCATAGCGAGCTGTGATTTTAAAATCTGCATCCAAGGTTTGAGCAGTTAAAGCTTCTACTCTATATAGAAAATCATCTACAGATAAAGGCCCTTTTCCGGAAAATCTTAATTTCCAGTTTGCCATTATCTGGCTGACTCGATCGGGACGAATATCCGAATTGGACGGAGTATATCTATTTTGAGTATCACTGCCTGATGTTGGCGGCTGCGGTTGTGGATTAGCAGATCTCAAAAGCTGTTCGAATTGCTGCTCCACAGCTGGCAATGTTTGCATGTGAACATTCGAAGAAATAGGCTCAGGACTTACAGTAGTTGTAGCAATATTTGTAATGGCTTGACTCAAAATTTCTGTTTGTTGCCTGATAGCAGCCAACAAATTTGCATTTTGCTGTGTCATTGCTGCTGCTATTGACTCAGCAATTACTCGTTGAAAACCATCCATTGTATTTTGAGACGGTAACGCTTGATCTGCCTCTGTTCTCTATTTATAATATTATTTTCAGTTGCCTTGCTCATTGCAGAAGATGATAGTGGCAGATCTTCTGTTATTTGTTTGCTCTTAGATCGTCAATAAAAAGCTGTTGCTCAAAAATTTCTTGAGTGCAAATATGTTGAATATCGATTATGATGAATATCGAGTATCTTTTATTTGTAAGCTTCATACCAACTATCTGGCAACATTGTAATCTCTTCTACTTTGACTACACATTCTTATGTACTCTTACTGAAGTCAGTTCTTCATTAAACGTTCACAATTCAACATTGCGCGTGTGTTTCATTATCTGAAATAACCAACAAAATATAACAATGCCTTACTCTATCTTCTGCTATACTCAAATCTTCTGTACTGCGACATTTCTTATTTAGAAACCGTCCAGATTCCGCTGAAGGGCCACATTGCGCTGAAGGGCCACAACAACAACAGCTCAGTAGTCCACATACACGAATAACCACATATCACTACATAGTATAAAACAAAGTCGCTTTATCTGTCTCTATGTCCCTTTGTATGCTTAAATCTTTGAAACTACGCAACGGATTTTGATGCGGCTTTTTTAATAGATAGAGTGATTCAAGAGGAAGGTTTATATGTATAATAACATATAATAAATAGTGGAGAAGTACTGTTTTTTTTTGAGGTTTCTTTTGCAAATCACTACATAGTATAAAACAAAGTCGCTTTATCTGTCCCTATGTCCCTTTGTATGCTTAAATTTTTGAAACTACGCAACGGATTTTGATTCGGTTTTTTTAATAGATAGAGTGATTCAAGAGGAAGGTTTATATGTATAATAACATATATTATATAGTGGAGAAGTACTGTTTTTTTTTTGAGGTTTTTAATGTGATGTCGTAAATAATTACATTCTTTTGCAAATGCCGGCTGAACCCTACGAATTGTATCAAAATAATGTACTAAGTACACATTGAAAAGGTCTACAAAAAAGTTCGCGATGGTATATGTCTATCTCTTATGGATAACCCACAATAAATTTTTTTGTCATTTACTTTTTACGTCAAATAATGCCTAATTTTCGAAGCGATTTTAACCAATACAGCATTAATCCTTAACCAATTAAATACCTTGAATACATTGTTCATTTAATATAGACTGTGAGGCCCTACTATGTAGTAAAGCACTTTTAATTTAATTAACATCGTTTAAGTAATTCAACGACTTTTTTCTTCAACGACTTCTGTGTGTTGTGTACGCGATCTTCTTTTTCGTACTTGAACCAGAAAAGACCATTCCAAGGGAACAATCGATTAAAAACTATCGATGGGTTAGACGATGTTGCATCGAGGAGGGTACGCTGTTTATTTATTTATTTATTTATTTAACGTCAACTAAGAGCAGTCGACTCAAAGACTAAAATATAATAAAATTACAAATGTAAATTTAAATTAAAAATATAAGTATAATTTAAGTTGAAGGTAAGTATAATATTTAAAAATATATATATATATTTTTTTTTTAAATTATTTATTATTAATTAATCATTAAATTATTTATTTAATTTATTTAATCCGGGAGTAAAAAGATAATTTTAGTTGATCCAACATTTGTTGCAAAGGATTGGGGAAACCCAAAAAAACCCAATCAGATCAAAAGAAGAGTGTTAATGGATTAAAGCGCTCGTAACGCCCGAGGAGCGCAGTTAACGAATAGAAAGGTCGCGAGATCGCTAACTTCTAGCCAGGTGGGAAAGTAGTGAAAGTTTAAGATTATTAGTCGATTGTTGTAATAAAGTAGTATTTGTTGTAGTCCGAACATAATACCCTGAACGGTTCGTGCAAGGCATAGTTCGACCTACAACTAGGAAGAGTTAGTGGAATATAATTTCTCGTTAGTCGGCAAGGGACAGAGAAGTATAACCGGCTAACCAAGTCATCACTGTCAATGTCGCCTTTAATAAGGTTATTGATAAAAACCACACCAAGCATAGTACGCCGATTGGCTAAGGAAGGTAGATCTAGTAGAAGAAGTCTGTTAGTATAGGAAGGTAGTCTTAAGTTTGAATCCCAATTAAGTCCACGCAATGCGAAAATCAAAAAGTTCTTTTGAACGGATCAATGCGGTCCTTGTAGGTTGAAACTGAGGACACCAAACACATGATCCATACTCGAGAATAGGACGCACAAGTGAGGTATAAAGGGTCTTAGTTATATAAGGATCGTTCAATTCCTTAGCCCACCTCTTCATAAATCCGAGTACACTCATAGCCTTATTGACTATGGAAGAAAACTTGAGTTTAGCGTCCAGGCGTACTCCAAGGTCGTCCACAGAGGTAATTCTTTCCAGAGGACAACCACATAAAGTGTAAGATTCGTACTTAGGACTGGCACGAGAGAATGTCATCAACTTGCATTTTGAGCTGTTCAGATTTAATAGGTTTGCACCACACCAACTGTTAAAACTATTGAGGTCGGCTTGAAGGGATGAATGACAGGAGGCGTCTTTAAATTGAAAACAAAGCTTTACATCATCTGCATACATAAGAGTACGCGAATTATGTATGGCCGAAGGAAGGTTATTGATGAAAAGCGTAAAAAGAAGGGGACCTAAATGGCTTCCCTGAGGAACACCAGAAGTAACTTGAAAAGGGTCAGAAAGAGAATTTTTGAAGAAGACTCTTTGTGTTCTGTTGGCCAAATAACTTATAAGCCAGCTTCAAAGATTTGGTGAGAAACCAATAATGTTTAGTTTATGTGCAAGAAGGGAGTGATTTACTGAGTCAAATGCTTTACTGAAATCAGTATAAATGACGTCAGTTTGAAAATTTTTCTGAAAGCCCTTTATTATAAAGGATGTAAGCTCAAGTAAATTTGTCGAGGAGGAACGACGTTTTAAAAATCCGTGCTGACAAGGAGAAATGACGGATCTAGAGAAATGCTGCAAGTGAGAAGTTATGACATTCTCGAAAAGTTTAGGAATAGCCGACAATTTTGAGATACCTCTATAGTTTAAAGCATCAGACTTGCTGCCCTTCTTGTGAAGCGGTAAAATAAAAAATTTCTTCCATATGGAAGGAAAGGTGGAAGATTTCAGGGACAGCGAGAAAAGTTTGAGCAACAGTTTAAATAGAGGATCGGCACAGTGTCGAAGTACGCAACTAGGAATTCCGTCAGGACCAGGTGAGAAAACTGGTTTTATCAAACATAAATCCCTGAAAATCGAACTTTCGTTTAATTGTGGGGCGAAAATGCCATTTGAACTGGGAATGGTGAAAGGATAAGAATCTACATCGCGTGCTGAAATTGAATAGGTCGTTTGAAAGAACTTTGCAAACAGATCAGCCATGTCCTGGTGAGGAATTTGCAATTGCACCTTCAAACGATAGCTTAGATGGATAGGCAGATGACTTACGCTTCATGTTAACAAAATTATAGAACTGTCTGGGATTCTGCGGGAACTGAATCCTGCAACGAGTCAAATAATTTTTGTAGCATGTAGCGTTGAGAGCAACAAAATTAGACCGAACAATAAGATATCTTGAAAAAATAGACGAGGAATGACATCTAGTATATTTTTTAAAGAGTCTAGACTTTAGATTTTTATGACTGGATAGTTCTTTAGTAAACCATGGGGGTTTACTCGAATGCCTCGGATAAGAAAAAGGCACACAAATATCAAAAAAGTTATTTAATGTTTCATAAAATAAATTAAGAGCCATATCCATATTGATACATTGCGAAAAATTAGACCAGTCATAATTTGAAATTAAATAATTAATTTTATCAAAATCGGCTTTACGAAAACAACGTGCTCTCTTACACGACGTAACTTTTTTATCCAATATGTTCAAACCAGTTTCAAAAACAATCTCGAACGTTGGATGATAGGGATCTTCTGGTTGGGTAAGTGGGTGGACTCTAGTCAGAGCTACCATACTCTGATCGGAGACAAAGCATAAATCGAGTGTTCTATTTAGAGAATTTTGTAGGTGGTTGACCTGCAGCAGAGAAATGTCATGCAGGCCGTCAATAAGATCGTGTTGTTGTGAGGGCATCAGGAAATTTGCCTCATCACTAGGTGTCCAACTACACTCAGGTAAAGTCGCCAAGGACTATGAGGTGGTCTTTGTTAGATAACAAATTGAAGACATACTTTATTGCAAGCAAATGTTGAGTGTAGATAAGAATATCCGACGAAGGTGGGATGTACGAGCAGGTTATAAAAACCTGGAAGCCGGGAAGGTGTAATTTTACACAAATGAATTCAATATCATATTGAATCTCCGGGTGTACATGTTCTGACGCGATATCAGAATTTACCGCAATAAGAACACCGCCGCCCCGCCGATCATGACGATCAAACCTATAAGTTGTGAACTTACTTGGAAAAATTTCAGAGCATAAAATCTCAGGGTTTACCCAAGTCTAAGTGAACACAAGCACATGGGATTCAAACGAAAGGCTATTTAAGAATAGCTTGCTACGCAGGCCCCTTACGTTTTGGTAGGCTAATGTTTAAAATTGTATTAGTTTGGATGTTTTTGGAAGTGGTGGCCTGGTTTGGCAAAGGTAGTCTAATCGGTTGACGATTCTTTTTATACCCTTCCAGAGGGTATATTAATTTTAGCCAGAAGTTTGCAACGCACCTTAGGAGACATCTCCGACCCTATAAAGTATATATATTCTGAATCAGCATCACCAGAGGAGTCGAAAACTGGATGTCCGTCCGTCCGTCCGTCCGTCTGTTGCAACGCAAACTAGTCTCTCAGTTTTTGAGCTATCATGAAACTTGGCACACAAGCTTCTTATTGCTGTACTCTGTAAATAAGTCGGAACGAGCCAGATCGGACCGATATATCGTATAGCTGTCATAGAAAAAGGTAGTCTAATCGGTTGACGATTCTTTTTATACCCTTCCAGAGGGTATATTAATTTTAGCCAGAAGTTTGCAACGCACCTTAGGAGACATCTCCGACCCTATAAAGTATATATATTCTGAATCAGCATCACCAGAGGAGTCGAAACTGGATGTCCGTCCGTCCGTCCGTCTGTTGCAACGCAAACTAGTCTCTCAGTTTTTGAGCTATCATGAAACTTGGCACACAAGCTTCTTATTGCTGTACTCTGTAAATAAGTCGGAACAAGCCAGATCGGACCGATATATCGTATAGCTGTCATAGAAGCTATCGGCCGATTTTTGTTGTTTTTGAAGATATTGCAACAATATTTGGCATATCTTATTCCTTCTTAATGTGCTGTCAAAATTGTATCACTATAACATATAGCTGCCATAGGAACAATCGGCTGAAATCAGGGTTTTTGTATGCAAACCTGTTTTGTTTTTGGAAATACCGCACATTATCAATACTTTTTATTGTTATACAGTAACCCGCCCTTAGTTTTTAAATTTAAATATCTCTGACGTTTATATTCTATAGCTGTTATAGGAACAATCAGTCAGTCCGTCTGTCTGTTTCAACGCAAATTAATCCCCCAGTTATTGAGCTATCTTCATGAAACTTTGCTCACAAGCTTCTTATTTCTGCCCTCTTTAAATAAGTCGGAACGGGCCAGATCGGACTGATATATCGTATAGCTGTCATGGAGCCTATTGGCCGATTTTCGTTATATTTAGATATAGCTATCAGGCGTACCACATACAAATCTAAGTGTGTCCTTAATAATAAAGTTTCATCAAAATCGAACTTTTATAACTTATAACGATCAACGATCGGCCTAATGAAGGCTGAGTATGTGAAATTATAACAGGATGATATAATCGATGTACTGTTATAATTGTTCAATAAATGCTACAGAAACCAGCAGCAATCCAAATATATTTTATATTTTGTATAACTGGAAGGGTATGAAACCTTCGGCAAGCCAAAGGTAGCTTTGCTTTCTTGTTTTCTTTTTATTTCGTTCCAGGGTAACATGCAACCCAGAATTTACTCTTAAGTTACTATTACTTTAAGTTTCTAATACTTGTGTGTGTGTGTATAAAAAAAAAAAATATGTGTATGTCTTAATATTAATAATTTGTAATTTTAATGTTTATATCTAAGAATTACTATTAAATTAATTAAATAATAAATATTTTAACCTAAAATTATTATTAGAAAGTTTTTGTAAATATTATGTTCATAAATATAAATAACATGAAACAAGAAATAATTTAATTAAATAAATGTAAAAATATGAACGTATATAATGTAATATGGAATAAAAAACAAATTTTAAGTTTTTATGTTTTTCGCCGGTGGACTCTTTTACGATTTTTGCGCTTATGGAGCTTGCTGTGTTGGACAAAACAAAACACACTGCCGTTCAGCGGTGCAGCGCGTATTGCCCTAGGCACTTACGGGTCACCTGTCCCTCATAAAGCCACGTTGGCCGGACTAAAGGGACTGGGCACCCAGCGAAGACAGGCGATCTACTACTTTACATAGAAAGAAAAATAACAAAAAAGGTCACATTAACATGCAGCACATTTGGATATTGGACATTGCCCAGGGCATTTCCGCGGCACAGTGTTTTCACCACCACTGGTAGAACACGACACGCGGCCCGCCTGGCAACATACCTCAAAATCGAAATACTTTTACTTACTGAGGTTTATCAGTTTACAACTCCCAGCGCAAACGTGAATTCAATTTCAACGTGCCGCAGTTTGTTGTAGACTAAGTCACATCAGCCAAGCTGTAGTGAGGTGTCTAAATACCGCTGTCAGTCGATTTTCAGCAAAGATTTCGGCACAGAATTAACTGGCCTAAATCTTTGCTCCTTTTTGAAATTGGGCGCCATTATGTTACGGACTGCTTTTTGTCGATAGGGCCGCGCCAGCCAGCTCAGCAGCACTAGGGGAGGGGTTTTTCCTCCAGCCCTGCAGACCGCACCAAATATCGACTAACATCGGTATTTAACACATAAAACATCACTAACATCAAAAATAGATTTTGCACATATTTATACCCTTGCAGAGGGTATATTAATTTTAGCCAGAAGTTTGCAACGCACCTTAGGAGACATCTCCGACCCTATAAAGTATATATATTCTGAATCAGCATCACCAGAGGAGTCGAAAAATGGATGTCCGTCTGTCCGTCCGTCCGTCCGTCCGTCCGTCCGTCTGTTGCAACGCAAACTAGTCTCTCAGTTTTTGAGCTATCTTCATGAAACTTGGCACACAAGCTTCTTATTGCTGTAGGCTGTAAATAAGTCGGAACGAGCCAGATCGGACCAATATATCGTATAGCTGTCATAGAAGCTATCGGCCGATTTTTGTTGTTTTTCAAGATATTGCAACAAGATTTGGCAAATCTTATTCTTATTACGTTCCTAATGTGCTGTCAAAATTGTATCAAAATCGAACCACTATAACATATAGCTGCCATAGGAACAATCGGCTGAAATCAGAGTTTTTGTATGCAAACCTGTTTTGTTTTTGGAAATACCGCACATTATCAATACCTTTTAATGTTATACAGTAACCCGCCCTTTGTTTTTCCATATAAATGTCTCAGAGGTTTATATTCTATAGCTGTTATAGGAACAATCAGTCAGTCCGTCTGTCTGTTGCAACGCAAATTAGTCCCCCAGTTATTGAGCTATCATCATGAAACTTTGCTCACAAGCTTCTTATTTCTGCCCTCTTTTAATAAGTCGGAACGGGCCAGATCGGACTGATATATCGTATAGCTGTTATGGAGCCTATCGGCCGATTTTCGTTATATTTCAAGATATAGCTATCAGGCTTACCACATCCAAATCGAACTTTTATAACTTATAACGATCAACGATCGGCCTAATGAAGGTTCTTGTTGCAATTTTATGGAAATCTGAGTACTATTACATGTAGCTGTTAAACAAAAAATCATATAGCTGTTATTCAAATGCATTTTTGAAAGAGAACTTTCCAAATTTAGATTTTATGACCAACAGATCCTTTACAACACAAAGACATTCGACCAAATGCTGTTTCTAAGAATTGTATACTGATATATGAAAAACAAAATATATCGGAAAACATAACATTCTCATATGAAACAGTTACAGTTGATAATGTAAGAAATATATACCAGTCCATAACATTTAAATACTTGCATACAATAGTCATAGTTGTTTATAGGAATCCAGCTTTTCCTATTACAAGGTTTCGAAATAAAATCAGAAATGATGTTGAAAGGCTAACGTCAGCTGAAAATAATACAAAATTGGGAGATTTTAACATTTGCCGATCAACAACCACTGATCAGCTCGAGTCTACTTTAAATAATAACAACAAAATGTGCCAACAACAAAACATTTAACTCAAATTGATTGGATATTTTGTGATAACACAGTAAGCGGTGCTGCCGCAATCACTTATCAAACTCCATATAGTCACCATGACGGCGTGTTCCTTAGCTATAATCACTAATTTAATAATTTATTTTTAAATATTTAGTTAATTAATTTATTTTATTATTGTAAAAAAAGAATATATGTGCAATGTTGTTTAATGTATTGTAAATATTCCTCCTCGAGGATTGCGACCTTGCCGTGGTAAGGAGGCTGAGTATTCGAAATTATAAGAGGTTCATATAATCGATGTACTGTTATAATTCTTCAATAAATACCACAGAAACCAGCAGCAATCCAAAGATATTTTATATTTTGTATAACTGCAAGGGTATGAAACCTTCGGCAAGCCGAAGGTAGCCTTGCTTTCTTGTTTTACATTTGTTTAATTTATTATTACAGGTACAACTACTCGACGTGGGACAAACAACACACAACAACGGCCATTGGTGACTGCCAAGTCACCGCGCACCCACCCAACCATGTGATGCTCCTGCTCAGGAGCATCACCCAAAATCGTGGATTCCGTCCTGGCCTACAAAGGTCGCCCCATTTCCCCCAAAAAGGTAATTTAGCACATCATTATTAATTTGTACATTTATTCCTATTTTCGGTACCTATCATCCTACCCACGTGGACCTAACATGAAGACATGTTATATCATTATCAATATAAAAATAATTATAATAATATAATAAATTGTTCAATTAATACCACAGAAACCAGCAGCAATCCAAATATATTTTATATTTTGTATAACAGCAAGGGTATGAAACCTTCGGAAAGCCGAAAGTAGCCTTGCTTTCTTGTCTTTCTTTAGATTGTGCTCCCGGACGTGGAGAGCCGCCTGGCAGGAAAAATATATGGCCTGCAGCCAAGGACGATGCCCGCGGCAGCCGTTGCTAGTGCTGCAGTTGCAGAGCAGGATTACTGCAGCAGCCGTTGCAGCTGTGGCTGCTCGTCTTGCGCAGATTGTGCACGGGTGTCGTACGACGTGGGGGAACAATATGGGCACTGGCGGATCCCCGCAAGAACAAGACTCACCAGGGCAGGTAGGTGTTCGTTGCCGAGAGGTCCAGGAATCGATGCTTCTGCATCGATTAAAAATATTTAAATATTAAATACGTCTCGTTCTGAACAAAATATACACGAACTTAATTATCTGCAGATTCTATCTGCGCCGACCGCTCGCTTAAAGGCAACTGAAGATCGGCCGTCCTTTTTATACCCTTGCAGAGGGTATATTAATTTTAGCCAGAAGTTTGGAACGCACCTAAGGAGACACCTCCGACCCTATAAAGTATATATATTCTTCATCGGCATCACCACAGGAGTAAAAAAATGGATGTCCGTCTGTCCGTCCGTCCGTCCGTCCGTCTGTTGCAACGCAAACTAGTCTCTCAGTTTTTGAGCTGTCTTTATGAAACTTGGCACGCAAGCTTCTTATTGCTGTAGGCTGTAAATAAGTCGGAACGAGCCAGATCGGACCGATATATCGTATAGCTGTCATAGAAGCTATCGGCCGATTTTTGTTGTTTTTCAAGATATTGCAACAAGATTTGGCAAATCTTATTCTTATTACGTCCTTAACGTGCTGTCAAAATTGTATAAAAGTCGGACCACTATAACATATAGCTGCCATAGGTACAATCGGCTGAAATCAGGGTTTTCGTATGCAAACAGAAACCAGCAGCAATCCAAATGTATTTTATATTTAGTATAACTGCAAGGGTATAAAACCTTCGGCAAGCCGAAGGTAGCCTTGCTTTCTTGTTTTTATACCCTTCGACCATTGTAAATGGTCAAAAAAGGGTATTCTAACTGTGTGCAAATGTATGTAACAAGCATACGGAGGCGTGGCAGTATCACTATCCGAGTCGATTGAGACATGTCCGTCTGTCAGTCCGTCCGTCCGTCTGTCCGTGTGTACGTCTGTCTGTTTGAGACAACAGATCTCAGCTATTAAACAAGAAAGCAAGGCTACCTTCGGCTTGCCGAAGGTTTTATACCCTTGCAGTTATACTAAATATAAAATACATTTGGATTGCTGCTGGTTTCTGTTTGCATACGAAAACCCTGATTTCAGCCGATTGTACCTATGGCAGCTATATGTTATAGTGGTCCGATTTTTATACAATTTTGACAGCACGTTAAGGACGTAATAAGAATAAGATTTGCCAAATCTTGTTGCAATATCTTGAAAAACAACAAAAATCGGCCGATAGCTTCTATCGGTCCGATCTGGCTGGTTCCGACTTATTTACAGCCTACAGCAATAAGAAGCTTGCGTGCCAAGTTTCATAAAGATAGCTCAAAAACTGAGAGACTAGTTTGCGTTGCAACAGACGGACGGACGGACGGACGGACAGACGGACATTCATTTTTCGACTCTCCTGGTGATGCTGATTCAGAATATATATACTTTATAGGGTCGGAGATGTCTCCTAAGGTGCGTTGCAAACTTCTGGCTAAAATTAATATACCCTCTGCAAGGGTATAAAAATCCGATCGGACCAATAACACAGAAGTTATTCAAGTCAACGATTTCAGTACAAATGTTCGGTGCGAGAAGCAGCCGACGCGCTGCTTTGAGCAGTTGACGTCGACGTCGACGTTGCGTCGGTTGCTTTACTCTTTACGCGCTTCGCTGTGTGAGTGTAGAATTTTCTATTTGGAATTATGAGTGTGGTTACACGTTTGTAACGGATTTGGAATATTGGGAAAGGGTATCTTACTGTCGGGCGCCCGACTGTAGCCTAACCTACTTGTTTTTTTTTCCATTCGTTCACGGACGTGTGAAAACGTGTTTTTTTAATCGAGCTCCGTAACGGTTGAATTGAGTGAAGAGAATGGTTATTAATATAAAACAAATAAATAAATCGAAAGCGAAAGAGACGCTCTGTGCGATGCACCATCGCTCTAATACAATACATATTTTGTGTTTGAAATAGTATAAGCAAGTACATCTTCAAACAAAAGACCAAAAACAAAAAAAAGCAAATCAAAAGAAGAACTATGAGTCAGAACGACGTTCGCGCTCAGCTTCAACGCGAGCAAGACGATCGCCGGCTCTCATTGCAACGAAACAACGCGTACTTCTCATACGTCTCCGCGACTTCTGCAGACAGCGAGCGGTCAATCACCCCTAACCCGACGAATTTGATTTTGCCAACAACTCAAGAAAGAGCGCGTTCTTGCTCTCCCTCATTACTAGCTTCGTCACAAAACCCGCAAGCTCCGAACACTTGCGAAATTTCTTTACGCTTACCTACGGTGACTAGTACTGTGACAACAACGACCACTGCAACTGCAATCACAACAACAACTGGAACGGTATCGTCGGCTTGCTCAATTTCGTCGACGCAAGCACTTTCTCACTCTGAGCCAGCGATCAAAACAAAAACGCAACTTAACGGTTCCGCTGTGCTATAAGCAAACCAAAACATAAACAAGAACGCCGGGTCGACCATACAGACTGGAACAATTAAAAGAAAACTCAGCCCTCAAAATAATTAAAATAAACAATCCGAAAATAAGGCAAAAACTACACGCGACGATGTCACTAAAAAAAAAACGCCAGCAAGCACCAACAGATTAAAGCTTCTGGCAAATTGTACCGATGAAAGTGTACAAACGGCAAAGTCATCCAAAGAGGAACCTAAGAAGGTTAAGCCTCCTCCAATATACATTCGCAAAAAAAGCTCAAGTGCATTAGTGAACAAAATATGCACACTAATAGGAGAAAACTTATTCTACGTAATCCCCCTAAGAAAAGGGAACATTAATGAAACAAAAGTTCAAACTCAAACCGAGGCTAGCCATCGTCTCCTAACCAAATTCCTGGACGATGCAGGAAAAAACTTTTTTACATACCAACTAAAACGCGCAAGGGGCCTACAGGTTGTTCTCAAAGGGATTGATGCAACTGTTTCGACCACTGAAATCGTAGAAGCGCTCAAGCAAAAGAACTTTAATGCAAAAATGGTCATGAACATACTTAACGAAAATAAGGAACCACAACTAATGTTCAAAATCGAGTTGAAGCCAGAGAGCCAGATACTGTAAAAAAAATGAAGTTCACCCAATCTACAAGTTACAGCTCCTACTGCATCGGCGTATCACAGTAGAAGAGCCACACCAGCGCAATCGCCCAGTGCAGTGCACTAACTGCCAAGAATATGGCCACACTAAGGCTTACTGTACACTGAAATCTATTTGCGTAGTCTGTAGTGAAGCCCATAGCACAGCGAACTGTCATAAGAACAAGGAAGACAGCTCTGTTAAAATGTGCAGCAACTGCGGTGGAAGTCACACAGCGAATTGGCGTGGTTGTTTAGTATATAAGGAAGTACAGAACCGTCTTAACAAACATGGAGAATTAACACGAGCTCAGGCCACACACATCAGTCACACTCCGCCACAATCGGGCCCCTCTTACACGGCACCCCTTCCTACACATCGTACCAATCCTAGCGTTTCCTTCGCTACTGCCTTAAAATCGGGAATTAAATCCGGGAATCCAATAACAACACAAAAGTCAACTACTACGCGGGAAGAACAGGAAATAACTACTTCGAACGAACAAACGCAGCATATATCAACTGGCATTGAAACGATGATGATCTCACTCCAGCAAACCCTAAAAGAATTTATGACATTCGTGCAAATCACAATGCAAGAGCTTATGCGAAACCAAAATATGCTGATACAGCTTCTCGTGTCAGTAAAATCAACATAATGTCTTCTTCAAATATCTATGTGGAACGCGAATGGCGTTTCACGGCATAAACTCGAACTTGCCCAAGTCTTATCCGAAAAAAATATTGACGTCATGCTCCTTTCCGAGACACATCTAACAGACAAGCACAACTTCCATATTCCAGGATACCTATTCTACGCCACAAACCATCCGGACGGAAAAGCCCATGGCAGCACTGGCATACTTATCAGAGGTCGCACCAAACACCACCTTCATAATTGAACTGAATTGGACTTCCTGCAATCTACTTCCATAAGCATGCAATCTAGCAATGACCCCGTCACTCTGGCCGCAGTCTACTGCCCACCTCGTTTTGTAGTTTCTGGGGACCAAATCTTGGAGTTTTTCAATTCACTCAATGAGCGATTTATAACGACTGGACAATGCCAAGCACACGCACTGGATCACGCCTTTTGACCCCAAAGGGCAAACAACTTTACAACGCGCTCATTAAGCCACGAAATAAGCTCGATTATGTGACTCCGGGTAGGCCTACATACTGGCCAGCAGATCGAAATAAGCTCCCGGATCTTATTGACTTCGCAATAATAAGAAAGATCCCTAGAAATAATATTACGGCCGAGTCACTTGCAGAACTATCATCTTATCACTCACCAGTTTTAGTTACTCTCAGGCATCGACCACATATAACTGAGCAACCCTACAAACTGACAGGCAACAGGACCAGCTGGGAAAGGTACACGAAATATGTTTGTACTCATATGGTACCAACTCAAACAGTGTCTACCGATGAGGATGTTGACCGCCTGACCGAATCGATTGAGGAAACACTTGTTGCTGCAGCCAAGGCCTCTACCCCTCCAGACACACACAAAATGACAAATCATACCAAGACAACTCGTGAAATCGAACAGCTAGTACTTGAAAAACGAAGACTAAGAAGAGAATGACAGAATCACAGATCCCCAAAGGCTAAAGAACAGCTAAAAATAGCAACACGTCGACTAACCAGGGCACTAAAGCTTGAGGAAGCAAACGCCCAGCATCTATACATCAAACAACTATCGCCTGCTAGCAAGAAGAACCCTTTGTGGAAAGCACACAAAAATATTAAGCCACCAGCAGAAACAGTGGTTCTACTGCGAGGCTCCTCTGGAAGCTGGATACGCGGCGAAGAAGATAGAGCAAATGCATTCGCCGATCACCTTCAGGGCGTACTCCAACCAAATTCTGCTAGCAACTCATTTGTCCTACCTGGAGCAATTAAAATCCTGCCACCAATAAATCCAATAACATTTCGTCAAAGTGAGATAGCATCTATGATGAAAGATCTTAAGCCCAAAAAATTACCTGGACACGACTTGGTTACACCAAAAATGATCATAGAACTCCCACCGTGTGCGGTTCTGACCTTATGCAATCTCTTTAACGCTATTTCAAAACTTGGATACTATCCCCAAAGGTAAAAAAAGGCGGTCATAGTGATGATTCCCAAACCAGGGAAAGACAAAACGCAACTCTCATCCTACAGAGCAATCAGTCTCCTATCGTGTCTCTCAAAACTGTTCGAAAAGGCATTTTTAAAACACCTAGCTCCCTACTTAAGAAGGCGAAGCGTAATACCATCGCATCAATTTGATTTTCGCAAAAATCATGGAACGATCGAACAGGTCAATCGCATCACAAACGAAATTCGTACTGCTTTTGAGCACCGGGAATACTGCTCAGCTATATTCTTAGATGTCGCACAAGAATTTGACCGAGTCTGGCTGGAAGAATGTACAAGATAACAAAACTGCTTCCGCAGAATACCCACAAAGTGTTCGAATCTTATCTCTTCAAAAGAGTGTTCTCAATCAGGTGTAACAGTTCGACTTCACACGACCGCGTCATCAATGCTGGAGTCCCCCAAGGAAGTGTGCTGGGCCTTGTTCTTTACACCCTTTATACAGCACACATGCCTACAAACTATCAGCTCACAACCTCTACGTTTGCTGACGATACCGCAATACTCAGCCGATCCAAATGCCCATCAAAGGCAACAGAAAAACTTGACTGTCATCTTAAAACAGTGGAAAGATGGTTTGCGGACTGGCGCATTAATATAAACGAGACCAAAAGCAGACATGTAACATTCACACTGAATAGACAAACCTGCCCATCATGTACCCTAAACAATACATTTATCCCACAATCAGACGTAGTAACATATCTCGGGGTTCTTCTCTAGAATACCGTGCTGAAACCCATCTGGACATACGGCTGTGAACTATGGGGAAACTCGTCCAAAACCAACATCGAAATTATACAGCGAGCTCAGTCAACGATTCTGTGAACTATCACTGGGGCACCATGGTACCTAAGCAGCGAAAGCATCCCTAGAGACCTCAACATAAATCTCGTCAACGAGGAAATCCAGATGAGAAAGAGTAAACATCAAGCAAAGCTCACCGCACACGAAATCCTCTCGCGAGGTCGCTCACGCGTGTTTGTAGTCACAGCAGACTAACGCGCAAAGATTCTCCAGCCCAACAAAGAAATCCTAGGGCCGTCTCTAACTAATACAATTATTTCAAATTGTACTTAATCTAATTTATTTAATAATATTTGAATAATCTGAATAATAATCTAATAATCTTTTTTTCATGATCTGGGCATGCGGCATATGCAGTTATATGTATTTTGGGTCGCTGAATCCGAATCCGGAGTCGGAATTACGTCATCACGTCTAGATTTCGAAATAACCTCACAAAACTGAAAAATTTTAAAATTTCCCCAAAAAGATATAGAATCATGATCTGGTCATGCGATATATGTTTTCTCATGTATTTTGACCTTCTTAATTCGATTTTTTAATCAAAATGTATCCTGCACGTCTAAAATTTGACAAAACCTCAAAAAACATGAAAAATCTTTAAAGCGCCAAAAAATAATGGGGGGGGTCATGACCTGGTCATGTGATATATGTTTTCATATGTTTTTGGGCCTCCTTAATCCGAATCCGAAGTCAAAATATTTTCAGGACGTATACTTTTCGACATAACCTAAAAATTTTTTTAAAATTTTTTCAAAAAATGGGTTTTTTTGGTCTGGATTCAGCTAAAATGTTTTTAATGATCATTCATGGACTTACCTAAAATATAAATGCATTAGAAAAAAAATTACAGGAGAAACAATGCCGCCTTAAAAAGGACTATTGCAAAAGCCGTTGAAAGAGTATTTAAAGTGGTATTTTAGAATGGAAACATTTTTTTGTTTTCAAAACCTACATTAATTACTTAGTTTTCAAAGTTTTCTTATTACGTTCTTAATGTGCTGTCAAAATTGTATCAAAATCGGACCACTATAACATATAGCTGCCATAGAAACAATCGGCTGAAATCAGCAAACCTGTTTTGTTTTTGGAAATACCGCACTTTATCAATACTTTTTAATATTATACAGTAACCCATCTTAGTTTTTATACCCTTCGACCATTGAAAATGGTCAAAAAAGGGTATACTAACTTTGTGCAAAATGTATGTAACAGGCATAAGGAGGCGTGGCAGACCCCATAAAGTATATATATTCTTGCTCAGGATCACTAGCCGAGTCGATTGAGACATGTCCGTCTGTCTGTCCGTCTGTCCGTCTGTCCGTCTGTTTGTTTGAGACAACAGATCTTAGCTATTAAAAAAGCTAGAGACACCAAATTTGGTATGAAGGTTCCTATATATTCGGGGCAGGTGAAGTTTATGTCAAATGTTTGGTGCCACGCCCACCGCCCCCGCAAATCGGTTATTTACGATTATTAAGCAAAGTATTGGACTTATAAAGTTCTGCTTTGGTATGTATAAAGGTAAATGCAAAATGAACATAATCTCCAAATTACAATCCGATCGGACCACACAGAAGTTATTAAAGTCAACGTTTTCGGTACAAAAGTTCGGTACGAGCAGCAGCTTTTGCGCTGCTTTGAGCAGTTGACGCCGACGTCGACGTTGCGTCGTGTCGCTTTACTCTCTACGCGCGTCGCTATGTAAGTGCGAGCGAGTAAGCTATATGTAGTAGAAGTATTTATGCAGAATTCTCTGTTTGAAACTATGAGTGTGGTTACACGTTTGTAACGGATTTAGAAAATTGGGAGAAGGGTATCTTACTGTCGGGCGCCCGACTGTAGCCTTACCCACTTGTTCCATTTAAATATCTCAGACGTTTATATTATATAGCTGTTATAGGAACAATCAGTCAGTCCGTCTGTCTGTTGCAACGCAAATTAGTCCCCCAGTTATTGAGCTATCATCATGAAACTTTGCTCACAAGCTTTTTATTTCTGCCCTCTTTAAATAAGTCGGAACGGGCCAGATCGGACTGATATATCGTATAGCTGTTATGGAGCCTATCGGCCGATTTTCGTTATATTTCAAGATATAGCTATCAGGCTTACCAAATCCAAATCGAACTTTTATAACTTATAACGATCAACGATCGGCCTAATGAAGGTTCTTGTTGCAATTTTATGGAAATCTGAGTACTATTACATGTAGCTGTTAAACAAAAAATCATATAGCTGTTATTCAAATGCATTTTTGAAAGAGAACTTTCCAAATTTAGATTTTATGACCAACAGATCCTTTACAACACAAAGACATTCGACCAAATGCTGTTTCTAAGAATTGTATACTGATATATGCAAAACAAAATATATCGGAAAACATAACATTCTTATATGAAACAGTTAATGTAAGAAATATATACCATTCCATAACATTTAAATACTTGCATACAATAGTCATAGTTGTTTATAGGAATCCAGCTTTTCCTATTACAAGGTTTCGAAATGAAGTCAGAAATTATGTTGAAAGGCTAACGTCAGCTGAAAATATTACAAAATTGGTAATATTAAGAGATATTAACATTTGCCGATCAACAACCACTGATCAGCTCGAGTCTACTTTAAATAATAACAACAAAATGTGCCAACAACAAAACATTTAACTCAAATTGATTGGATATTTTGTGATAACACAGTAAGCGGTGCTGCCGCAATCACTTATCAAACTCCATATAGTCACCATGACGGCGTGTTCCTTAGCTATAATCACTAACTTAATAATTTATTTTTAAATATTTAGTTAATTGTGCAATGTTGTTAAAGGTATTGTAAATATTTCTTCTCGAGGATTGCTACCTTGCCGTGGTGAAGAGGCTGAGTATTCAAAATTATAAGAGGTTGATATAATCGATGTACTGTTATAATTCTTCAATCAATACCACAGAAACCAGCAGCAATCCAAAGATATTTTATATTTTAGCCTTGCTTTCTTGTTTTTATTATACCCGCTACTCATAGAGTAGAAAGGTATTATAACTTTGTTCGAACCGAAAATGTATGTAACAGGCAGAAGGAGACATCTCCGACCCCATAAAGTATATATACTCTGAATCAGTATCAACAGCCGAGGCGATATAGCCGTCCGTCTGTCGGTCTGTCCGTCCGTGTGAACACCTGGATCTCAGCTATTACAAGAGCTAGAGTTTCCATTTGGTGGCAATATGTGTTATTACTGCAGGCTGATAAAGTTTATTTTGGATTTGTGCCAAAAAATTGATTACAGCCGCAATATCAGCTTTACAGCAACAGTTTTAAATATACGTTATAAATACCATCTTGCGGACGTTTCGTTAAAATTTCAGTAAGATTGGACAAAAAATATGGAAGAAATTAAAGAAATAGTAGTGCCATGTGACCACGTGTTTTTGTCTGTTTTGTTATGTTAGATCCAGGTTCAACTCCGGCAGCAAGCTTTTTTTTTCAATTATATGTATGTACCAAAATTATTGCACTGATCATCATAGCAATTTTATCGTTGTTACCGAATAGCTGCAGTGGCTGCGTGGATGTGGTCGCTGACTGTCGAGCGGAAGGGCACGAGCTCTAATCCTACCTAGCCCCGATGCAAGGGGATTTTATTTTTGGATGTTAGCTTTTTTTCAAGCATTTAAAATATATTAAGTTTAGTATTTTAAACGCATTTATTTGATTAAACAGAATTTTAAGGGCGTGAGTTGGTATTGTCTTACACACACAACACACACACACGAGACGACACAATAATAATTTGTATTTGTCCTGTACGACAATGCAATATGCCGATAATGCAACTTTGCCGATCTAATTAAACATGAGCTAATGGCAGAGCGGTTATAAATGCAGACTGCGTAGTCTAAGTTTATTGAAGGTTCATGGTTCAAGTCCTCACGAAGGTGGAGTGTTGAGCCAAAATTTTTAATTTTGTTTTGTAAGGAAGTTTCTTATGCTGGGGTCGGCGTAGTCGTGCCAGGGCCCCATCTTACAGAATATTTATAAGAATGCTGGGACTTGAGACGGGGAATATGGCCTCTTTTGGCGCGGAGAAGGGTTTCCTAGTCTCTAGGAGGGTAAATATATCGGACCACTCGCTCGATAGCTACCGAGCTCGGACTCCCTTAACTACTTGTTGCTATTTCCAGTGGCTAAGCCAGCTGGTCACCTTCGGAATAGTTGTAGGCTGTGACTGTACCAGTTCTCCGCATCAGCTCCGAAGTGTTGGCACGCGTGTAGGGCGGTAAAAACCTACTCTCACACGTGTCCAAACCCTCGGGGCCGATGCAGTAATAACTGTACCAGCCGCACGTGGTCATCCCGGAAACGTGGTGCAAGTGTAAGGTGGTATGTTCCCAACTCTCACACTTGTCCACGTCTCTGAAACGGCCACGCACCATGTCGATCGAACGTTCCCCCTCCTCCGCTCCGAAGGACTCGATACAAATGTGAGGTGGTAAAACCCTAACCTCACACATGCCCGAACCCTCGGAGCAGTGGCGGCGGTTACCGTACCAGCCGCACGTGGTCATTCCGAAAACATGGCTCAAGTGCAAAGTGGTGAGTTCCCCACTCCCACACTTGTCGACGTCTCTGAAACGGCCACGCACCATGTCGATCGAACATTTTTGGGTATCTGCTTTGTTTGTTCCACTTTTATTCATCACAAGTCTCCTTTAACTCACTTCCCTGCCTAATCTGTTATACCCTCACCCGTTATTATCCTTTTCTTCGTGTCCTGTGACGTTGTCCTCCAATCCTGCAGGTTAGTTTCCATTTTCTAATGTCCTTTGTCGCACTTGTTTCCTTTGCTTCCGCGCTGGTTAGCCGCCGTCAAGAGAGTAATTTGCACACTCAATATGCAAATCGCTCTCACCCTCCTCTGCCCTGCTTGCAGGCTTTGAGTCTAAACTTGAGCTCTTTTGCAGCTGCAGTCGTCGTGGCCTCGTGATCTCTCTCTCTCTCGTCGCTTGCATTTTACGCACTTGCTTGCGCTTGCATGTGGCTGGGTAGTGCTTGGGCCCTCGACCAATGCGTACGGTCGCTCTCTCTCAGAGAGATCGGCTTCTGTTCGGCCCGGCGTCGCAGCCGCTCTCTTGAGCGCATCGCGCTGCTTGCGCTCATCGGCCTGCCGTTGCTCTGCTGCTGCTCGTAAGATCGGCTTGCGCTCGGTTCGTTGTCGCAGCATCTGTGTGCGTTGCTGCTGTCGCCTGTTCGTTGCTTACGTTGTTGTTCTCTTTGTTGTGTGCGCTGGCCCTTCCTCTCTTCTGCTGCGTGTGAAATAGTGGAACGACGTCTGTTCTCCTCTGCTTGTCCGTAGAGCTGGTGCAGCTGTGCACGAAATACTCCCCGTTACCTATACCCTATGATCTTAGTCCCTTGTTGATGGTCTATGACCGACTAAATCTATAATTTTACCTCCATGGTACATACTTAATAATTACAAATTCAACACTTAGAACTAAAATTTGTGAGGGCTCATATACGAGTCACCCCCCCCTTACTTTAGTGAGGAAGGACTGATACTAGTCCGTCCCGGCGGATCACCACCCGGAACCCTCTGCTTCCTGCACGCAACATAAAACGTTGTCGCCGAGTGTGCTGGTCCATCAGCCGCTCCTGGATCTGCTCCAGTAGTAATACTGGGATACGTCGTCCTGGGGTGTAGACCCGCCACTTTGACGGTGCTTCCACCCGTGCCTCATCGGTAAAAAGCGAGCAGGCCGCCTCCTCGATGTTAATGTCCGGGCCCAGCCGGAGCGTCTCCTCCCATCCCTCGATGGCCTCGAACTGCTCCGGGCCCTCCAGGAACCCTTAGAGATAAATATCCCCCGGAGCTTCTGGTTCTATCCACTTAAGGGCTCTGCCCGGGCGAGTCAATGAGATCCCCTAGTCGTCCACCGCTACTCTCTGTGCTCCTATGAGTACTGGGGGAGTGTGGGTTGTCGACGAGATCTCCGGGAACGCGACCGAAAAAACTTCGAGGAAAACGATGGTGCTCGCATCGTCATCGTCGATCGTCCCTCCTAGTACGGGGTCGCGATCTGGGAAGTCAGCGGATTAAAAGCATCCTCCTTCTTATTTAACGAGGGGTTAAGGTTCGGGTAGTGCACTTCGGCTACCTCCTCGAAGTGCCTCGGTAAATGGTCGAGCCAGTGTTCCATCTCCTGTCTTAGATGGTTGCGTTCATCTGCCATTATTCTGTGGGGTATAAACGAAATTATAACCAAGGATTCCCTGACCTACCCAGCTACGCCCTACGGAACAGTGCTATAGTGAAAAACTGGTTCTTACGTGCTATGACAATAGTTGATTAATTCTATTTTATACTTTTTATCCTGCTCGTTCCCCCCACTGGTGTCGCTTTCCGCCCTCGTGTGGAACGGTTTTAAGTCCGCAATGTGTGCAGAACGTCTCTCCTGGCCCTTTTCTCGTTGCAAACGGACTATATTTGCCGAGATGAAACGGACCACCTTATCAGGCCCCTCGTACTTCGGAGCGAGTTTTGCGGCGAAACCTTCCGCTGCTTAAGAGAGAACGAACCAACATACCCAACTTGGGTCGCCATTCGCGTCGTCGTAGGTTATGATGTCGGCTCTGCTCTGCGGACGCCCGAGTGGCGTTATCCTTGGCGACTTGGAGTAGCTTGGAGACTTGTTTCGCTCTGGCTTCCGGGGTTGGGTGCTCTCGGCCGGTGTCTCCTGTTACCTCGTCGTATAGTGCTCCCGGTAATCGCGGCTCTCGTCCCATCACCAAGAATGCTGGGCTGAACCCCGTCGTGTCCGAGACGCTGCTGTTACCGCGAACGTTATTTCTGACAACAGCAAGTCCCAGGTGTTCTGTGATCCCTCGATGAATTGCCCGATCATGGTCTTCACTGTTCTGTTCGCTCGTTCGGTATGATTCTGCTGAGGACTATACGGCGCGGTATGTTCCAGTTTCATCCCAGTCTTTTTACAGAACGCGGTAAATGACCGGCTGGTGAATTGCGTATCGTTGTCACACACGAATGTCCTTGGTGTCCCGAATCTACTAAGAATTCGTTCTCGTAGAGCCTTCTCTAGATGGGCTGTCGTGGCCTTCCGTAATTCGACCCATTTGGAGAACAAATCAAAGAGGACGGTGTTCCCCTGCTTTGATCTCGGGAGTGGCCCAACAAAATCGGCGCAGAGTATGTCGAAAGGTTCCTGAGCCTTCCGCGTCAGCATCTTCCCGGGCGGTTTCCTTTGTTCCACCTTGTACTTCTGGCACTGGACACAGCTCCTGACGTATCGTGCCATGTCCCGGAACATCCCTGGCCAGTAATGGTCTTCCGGATCCCTAGATGTCCAGCTGTGGAGGCGTCATGACATTCCTGGAGAACTCGTTGTCGCAGCGGTTTACCCACGCACAGCTTCCAGGGAATATATTCCTCATCTTCTGGTTTGAGTCCCAAGTGGCGATATAGTCCCCCTTCTTGCAGGGCGTAATCCGGATACTTCTCTGGCTCCTCCTTGACTTGTTGGCATCGACGTTGTAACCAGGCGCAGGTTGTCATATCCTCCTTTAGTTGGCATAGGGCTTCCAACGGTTTTCGTGAAAGTGCATCTGCGACGACGTTAAATTTCCCTTTTCGATATTGGATATCGAACTGGTATTGCTGAAGCTCCAATGCCCATCGTGCGATCCGGCCGGTCGGGTTCTCGATAGTGTTCAGCCACTTCTGGGCCAGATGGTCGGTAATGACCGTGAAGCGATACCCTTCCAGGTAACAACGAAGCTTGCGGATGGCCCAGATGATCGCCAAGCACTCCTTCTCCGTGGCCGAATAATTCTCCTCCGCTGCTATGAGCCTGCGACTGACATAAGCGATGACTCGCTCTCCTTCCTCTGTCTCTTGGGTGAGTACTCCCCTTAAGCCATAATCGCTTGCGTCCGTTTGTAATGCGAAACTACGACTGAAATCAGGACAGGCGAGAACGGGTGCTTCCGTCAAACTTCGCTTAAGGGAGTCGAACGCTTCCTGTTGCTCTTGGTTCCACTCCCAGCGGCGTCCTTTGCGTAACATCTGAGACATCGGTTGTACCACGGTAGCAAAGTTGGGTACAAATCGTCGATACCATGACGCGATTCCGAGACATCTGCGCAACTTCTTTACACAGGTCGGAGGTTGTAACTTCTGCACAGCTGCGATCTTCTCTGGGTCGGTGTGGATTCCTTCTTCGCTGATCACATGTCCCAAGAACACCAAATTCCGTTTGAAAAAGTGGCACTTCTTTCGATTCAGCCTCAGGTTGGCCAGTCGTAACCTCCTGAAGACTTCCCGCAGATTCTCCTGATGCTCTTCGCGTGATCTGCCGATAACGATTTTGTCGTCCAGGTATGCGAAAGCATGAGGCTCCATATCAGGGCCGATCACCTGATCCAGTGCCCGTTGGAAAGTTGCTGGGGCTGAATGTAACCCAAATGGCATCACTTTCCATTTTGAAAGTCCTCGTCCTGGTACCGTGAAGGTGGTACATTCGCGACTCTGTTTGGCCATGGGTATCTGCCAGTAACCGCTCTTCAAATCCAACGTGCTGATAAACCGTGCCTCCCGTAATCGCTCCAGGATGGAATTTATCCTAGGCAGAGGATATGCATCCGGGATAGACCGTGCGTTCAGCTGTTGGAAGTCGACGCACATCCTCATCTCCCCGTCTTCTTGCCAACCAACACGATCGGCGCGCTATGCGGGCTTTTTGAGGGTTCGATCTGGCCGTCTCGGAGCAGTTCATCTATTTGGGCGTTAATGATTTTCATTAACAATTCAACCGCTGACGTGTGAAGACGTGTTTTTTCGAGCTCCGCATAAAATCGGTTGACTTAAGTGAAAGCAGCGTCAGCAATTGAAGTGAACCAAACACAAAATCAAAATTATAAGCGAAAAGACGCTCAGTGCAATGCCTGCACATATAGATTTTCTAACAAATCTAAAAGTTATTAATCAACAATTAACTAATTACAAATATAAATAAACTAACCAAAAACAATGAGTAAAAACGAAGCTCGCGCGCAGCGTCAACGTCAGCAAGATGAGCGACGGCTCTCTTCGCAACGCAACAACGCTTACTTTTCCGTCGTCTCTGCGGAATCGAACCGAGAGCGGTTAATCACCCCCAACCCGACAGCTGATCTTTCTCTCTTAACACGCGACAGAGAACGCTCTTGCTCCCCGCCGCCGTCGCTACTATCTATCGGGTCGACGCAATCCGACCGCCCGCGATCGGCAACTCCCAACCCGCCAAACGAACACCTGCTTACAGCGAACGACAAAGAACGATCTTGCTCTTTGTCTCCCTTACCAACAAAATCTGCTTACACCAAGCAAAGAGAACAGAACTTAGCTGTAATAGCAAGCACAAACTCTTCAATTGTCGCGACAACCTTAATAACTAAATCAACACCGATGCCGACTGCCCGCTCAACACATACAAACACAACGAAAGCTGCGCAGACAGCAAAACAAAAAAAACTTCGAGGAAAACGATGGTGCTCGCATCGTCATCGTCGATCGTCCCTCCTAGTACGGGGTCGCGATCTGGGAAGTCAGCGGATTAAAAGCATCCTCCTTCTTATTTAACGAGGGGTTAAGGTTCGGGTAGTGCACTTCGGCTACCTCCTCGAAGTGCCTCGGTAAATGGTCGAGCCAGTGTTCCATCTCCTGTCTTAGATGGTTGCGTTCATCTGCCATTATTCTGTGGGGTATAAACGAAATTATAACCAAGGATTCCCTGACCTACCCAGCTACGCCCTACGGAACAGTGCTATAGTGAAAAACTGGTTCTTACGTGCTATGACAATAGTTGATTAATTCTATTTTATACTTTTTATCCTGCTCGTTCCCCCCACTGGTGTCGCTTTCCGCCCTCGTGTGGAACGGTTTTAAGTCCGCAATGTGTGCAGAACGTCTCTCCTGGCCCTTTTCTCGTTGCAAACGGACTATATTTGCCGAGATGAAACGGACCACCTTATCAGGCCCCTCGTACTTCGGAGCGAGTTTTGCGGCGAAACCTTCCGCTGCTTAAGAGAGAACGTGTTGTTTTAATAGAACCAACATACCCAACTTGGGTCGCCATTCGCGACGTCGTAGGTTATGATGTCGGCTCTGCTCTGCGGACGCCCGAGTGGCGTTATCCTTGGCGACTTGGAGTAGCTTGGAGACTTGTTTCGCTCTGGCTTCCGGGGTTGGGTGCTCTCGGCCGGTGTCTCCTGTTACCTCGTCGTATAGTGCTCCCGGTAATCGCGGCTCTCGTCCCATCACCAAGAATGCTGGGCTGAACCCCGTCGTGTCCGAGACGCTGCTGTTACCGCGAACGTTATTTCTGACAACAGCAAGTCCCAGGTGTTCTGTGATCCCTCGATGAATTGCCCGATCATGGTCTTCACTGTTCTGTTCGCTCGTTCGGTATGATTCTGCTGAGGACTATACGGCGCGGTATGTTCCAGTTTCATCCCAGTCTTTTTACAGAACGCGGTAAATGACCGGCTGGTGAATTGCGTATCGTTGTCACACACGAATGTCCTTGGTGTCCCGAATCTACTAAGAATTCGTTCTCGTAGAGCCTTCTCTAGATGGGCTGTCGTGGCCTTCCGTAAGGGTACCAATTCGACCCATTTGGAGAACAAATCAAAGAGGACGGTGTTCCCCTGCTTTGATCTCGGGAGTGGCCCAACAAAATCGGCGCAGAGTATGTCGAAAGGTTCCTGAGCCTTCCGCGTCAGCATCTTCCCGGGCGGTTTCCTTTATTCCACCTTGTACTTCTGGCACTGGACACAGCTCCTGACGTATCGTGCCATGTTCCGGAACATCCCTGGCCAGTAATGGTCTTCCGGATCCCTAGATGTCCAGCTGTGGAGGCGTCATGACATTCCTGGAGAACTCGTTGTCGCAGCGGTTTACCCACGCACAGCTTCCAGGGAATATATTCCTCATCTTCTGGTTTGAGTCCCAAGTGGTGATATAGTCCCCCTTCTTGCAGGGCGTAATCCGGATACTTCTCTGGCTCCTCCTTGACTTGTTGGCATCGACGTTGTAACCAGGCGCAGGTTGTCGTATCCTCCTTTAGTTGGCATAGGGCTTCCAACGGTTTTCGTGAAAGTGCATCTGCGACGACGTTAAATTTCCCTTTTCGATATTGGATATCGAACTGGTATTGCTGAAGCTCCAATGCCCATCGTGCGATCCGGCCGGTCGGGTTCTCGATAGTGTTCAGCCACTTCTGGGCCAGATGGTCGGTAATGACCGTGAAGCGATACCCTTCCAGGTAACAACGAAGCTTGCGGATGGCCCAGATGATCGCCAAGCACTCCTTCTCCGTGGCCGAATAATTCTCCTCCGCTGCTATGAGCCTGCGACTGACATAAGCGATGACTCGCTCTCCTTCCTCTGTCTCTTGGGTGAGTACTCCCCTTAAGCCATAATCGCTTGCGTCCGTTTGTAATGCGAAACTACGACTGAAATCAGGACAGGCGAGAACGGGTGCTTCCGTCAAACTTCGCTTAAGGGAGTCGAACGCTTCCTGTTGCTCTTGGTTCCACTCCCAGCGGCGTCCTTTGCGTAACATCTGAGACATCGGTTGTACCACGGTAGCAAAGTTGGGTACAAATCGTCGATACCATGACGCGATTCCGAGACATCTGCGCAACTTCTTTACACAGGTCGGAGGTTGTAACTTCTGCACAGCTGCGATCTTCTCTGGGTCGGTGTGGATTCCTTCTTCGCTGATCACATGTCCCAAGAACACCAAATTCCGTTTGAAAAAGTGGCACTTCTTTCGATTCAGCCTCAGGTTGGCCAGTCGTAACCTCCTGAAGACTTCCCGCAGATTCTCCTGATGCTCTTCGCGTGATCTGCCGATAACGATTTTGTCGTCCAGGTATGCGAAAGCATGAGGCTCCATATCAGGGCCGATCACCTGATCCAGTGCCCGTTGGAAAGTTGCTGGGGCTGAATGTAACCCAAATGGCATCACTTTCCATTTTGAAAGTCCTCGTCCTGGTACCGTGAAGGTGGTACATTCGCGACTCTGTTTGGCCATGGGTATCTGCCAGTAACCGCTCTTCAAATCCAACGTGCTGATAAACCGTGCCTCCCGTAATCGCTCCAGGATGGAATTTATCCTAGGCAGAGGATATGCATCCGGGATAGACCGTGCGTTCAGCTGTTGGAAGTCGACGCACATCCTCATCTCCCCCGTCTTCTTGCCAACCAACACGATCGGCGCGCTATGCGGGCTTTTTGAGGGTTCGATCTGGCCGTCTCGGAGCAGTTCATCTATTTGGGCGTTAATGATTTTCATTAACAATTCAACCGCTGACGTGTGAAGACGTGTTTTTTCGAGCTCCGCATAAAATCGGTTGACTTAAGTGAAAGCAGCGTCAGCAATTGAAGTGAACCAAACACAAAATCAAAATTATAAGCGAAAAGACGCTCAGTGCAATGCCTGCACATATAGATTTTCTAACAAATCTAAAAGTTATTAATCAACAATTAACTAATTACAAATATAAATAAACTAACCAAAAACAATGAGTAAAAACGAAGCTCGCGCGCAGCGTCAACGTCAGCAAGATGAGCGACGGCTCTCTTCGCAACGCAACAACGCTTACTTTTCCGTCGTCTCTGCGGAATCGAACCGCGAGCGGTTAATCACCCCCAACCCGACAGCTGATCTTTCTCTCTTAACACGCGACAGAGAACGCTCTTGCTCCCCGCCGCCGTCGCTACTATCTATCGGGTCGACGCAATCCGACCGCCCGCGATCGGCAACTCCCAACCCGCCAAACGAACACCTGCTTACAGCGAACGACAAAGAACGATCTTGCTCTTTGTCTCCCTTACCAACAAAATCTGCTTACACCAAGCAAAGAGAACAGAACTTAGCTGTAATAGCAAGCACAAACTCTTCAATTGTCGCGACAACCTTAATAACTAAATCAACACCGATGCCGACTGCCCGCTCAACACATACAAACACAACGAAAGCTGCGCAGACAGCAAAACAAAAAAAACTTCGAGGAAAACGATGGTGCTCGCATCGTCATCGTCGATCGTCCCTCCTAGTACGGGGTCGCGATCTGGGAAGTCAGCGGATTAAAAGCATCCTCCTTCTTATTTAACAAGGGGTTAAGGTTCGGGTAGTGCACTTCGGCTACCTCCTCGAAGTGCCTCGGTAAATGGTCGAGCCAGTGTTCCATCTCCTGTCTTAGATGGTTGCGTTCATCTGCCATTATTCTGTGGGGTATAAACGAAATTATAACCAAGGATTCCCTGACCTACCCAGCTACGCCCTACGGAACAGTGCTATAGTGAAAAACTGGTTCTTACGTGCTATGACAATAGTTGATTAATTCTATTTTATACTTTTTATCCTGCTCGTTCCCCCCACTGGTGTCGCTTTCCGCCCTCGTGTGGAACGGTTTTAAGTCCGCAATGTGTGCAGAACGTCTCTCCTGGCCCTTTTCTCGTTGCAAACGGACTATATTTGCCGAGATGAAACGGACCACCTTATCAGGCCCCTCGTACTTCGGAGCGAGTTTTGCGGCGAAACCTTCCGCTGCTTAAGAGAGAACGTGTTGTTTTAATAGAACCAACATACCCAACTTGGGTCGCCATTCGCGACGTCGTAGGTTATGATGTCGGCTCTGCTCTGCGGACGCCCGAGTGGCGTTATCCTTGGCGACTTGGAGTAGCTTGGAGACTTGTTTCGCTCTGGCTTCCGGGGTTGGGTGCTCTCGGCCGGTGTCTCCTGTTACCTCGTCGTATAGTGCTCCCGGTAATCGCGGCTCTCGTCCCATCACCAAGAATGCTGGGCTGAACCCCGTCGTGTCCGAGACGCTGCTGTTACCGCGAACGTTATTTCTGACAACAGCAAGTCCCAGGTGTTCTGTGATCCCTCGATGAATTGCCCGATCATGGTCTTCACTGTTCTGTTCGCTCGTTCGGTATGATTCTGCTGAGGACTATACGGCGCGGTATGTTCCAGTTTCATCCCAGTCTTTTTACAGAACGCGGTAAATGACCGGCTGGTGAATTGCGTATCGTTGTCACACACGAATGTCCTTGGTGTCCCGAATCTACTAAGAATTCGTTCTCGTAGAGCCTTCTCTAGATGGGCTGTCGTGGCCTTCCGTAATTCGACCCATTTGGAGAACAAATCAAAGAGGACGGTGTTCCCCTGCTTTGATCTCGGGAGTGGCCCAACAAAATCGGCGCAGAGTATGTCGAAAGGTTCCTGAGCCTTCCGCGTCAGCATCTTCCCGGAGATATCGATCGAACGTCGGCGAGTGCAGACGTGTTTCTTTCAAGCTACGAATAGAAAGTTCTAAAAACTACAACAGTATAGTGAAAGTTAAACACAAAGTGTAAAGTGCAGTTTGCACAACTAACAATTATTGACTATAGTAATTATTTACTAAAATAAATAATTATTCCATATTGTTCTGGTAATTGTTATATGTGGACTTAGAACAATGAATCAAAACGACATACGTTCTCAGCGACAATGTGAACAAGACGAGCGCCGGCTCTCTTTACAACGCAACAATGCATACTTTTCTTTCGTCTCACCGCAAATCGGTGATCGAGCACCCTCACCTTCAACTAACTCGAAACTTTTGCCCTCAGAGAACGACAGACCGCGTTCTTGCTCTCCCTCTCTGCCTGCTTCGGCTCACAAGTCGTGGAGCGAAGAGACCGCCTCTCTTACCCCGCTCCTCTCGCAGCGCCAAACGACCATTCCGGGTAACTGTAACACTGCAATAACGAGTGCAGTGACCTCACTGGCAACTGTCACTGCTACCACAACAACAACTTCGTCAGCGGCCCAACTAATTATCGCTGTGCCAGCTGTAAATAATTCAGCAGCACTGACCGTTTGCAACAACAATAATGCACGCAAAGAAGAATCAAAACAAAAGCAGAAGTCGATTTCGACTGTGCAGACTGGCATGGATCGCTACATCCAAATCAAGAGAAAACTCAGCCCTCAAAACAATAAGGCGGGTAATCAACCCAAAATCAATCGAACCAACAACGGCAATGAAAACTCTGCAGTAAATAATTCAAACCGATATGCTATCTTGGCTGATTCTGCGACCGAACAACCCAACGAAAAAACGGTAGGGGAACCAAAAAAGACCAGGCCTCCACCAATTTTCATACGAGAACAAAGTACAAATGCACTTGTAAATAAACTCGTTGCTTTGATTGGTGACAGCAAATTCCACATTATCCCACTTAAAAAAGGAAATATTCATGAAATAAAACTACAGATCCAAACAGAAGCAGACCACCGTATAGTGACTAAATACCTAAATGATGCTGGTAAAAACTACTACACATACCAATTAAAAAGTTGCAAAGGGCTACAGGTAGTACTTAAGGGCATTGAAGCAACAGTGACACCAGCTGAGATAATTGAGGCTCTGAAGGTCAAAAACTTTTCTGCAAAAACAGCTATTAATATTTTAAACAAAGACAAAGTTCCGCAGCCACTATTCAAAATAGAACTCGAACCAGAGCTCCAGGCACTAAAGAAAAACGAAGTGCACCCAATATACAATTTACAGTACTTGCTACATCGGAGGATCACCGTGGAGGAGCCGCACAAACGTATCAATCCAGTTCAATGTACTAATTGCCAAGAATACGGCCACACCAAGGCATACTGCACCCTTAAGTCCGTATGTGTTGTCTGTAGCGAACCTCATACTACCATTAACTGCCCCAAAAACAAGGACGATAAGTCTGTGAAGAAATGCAGTAACTGCGGGGAAAAACATACTGCAAACTACAGAGGCTGTGTGGTGTACAAAGAATTGAAGAGCCGCCTAAACAAACGTATTGCCACAGCACATACATACAACAAAGTCAATTTCTACTCTCCGCAACCGATTTTTCAACCACCCCTAACTGTCCCAAGCACTACTCCAACAATTTCTTTCGCTAGCGCCCTAAAATCCGGACTAGAAGTGCCCGCCCCACCGACAAGAACTGCTCATTCCGAACATACACCGACAAACATCCAACAAACACAACAAAGTGGCATCGAAGCTATGATGCTATCCCTACAGCAAAGCATGAAAGACTTTATGACGTTCATGCAAAATACTTTGCAAGAGCTCATGAAAAACCAAAATATCCTGATTCAACTTCTTGTATCTTCAAAATCCCCATAATGGCTTCCCTACGGATATCTCTGTGGAACGCAAATGGCGTTTCACGGCATACACAAGAGCTCACACAGTTCATTTACGAAAAAAACATCGACGTAATGCTACTATCAGAAACGCACCTCACAAATAAAAACAATTTTCATATACCAGGATACTTGTTCTATGGTACAAATCATCCAGATGGTAAAGCTCATGGAGGCACTGGAATACTCATCAGAAATCGCATAAAACACCACCACTTAAACAATTTTGACAAAAACTACTTACAATCTACGTCCATAGCCTTACAACTCAACAATGGTTCAACGACTCTAGCCGCAGTCTACTGCCCACCGCGCTTTCAATCTCTGAGGATCAATTCATGGAATTCTTTAACACACTAGGTGACAGGTTCATTGCAGCGGGTGACTATAACGCCAAGCACACCCATTGGGGATCTCGACTTGTGACGCCAAAGGGTAAGCAATTGTACAATGCGCTTACGAAGCCAGAAAACAAGCTAGACTATGTATCCCCGGGTAAGCCTACATACTGGCCAGCAGACCCAAGAAAAATCCCAGACCTGATCGATTTTGCAATTACTAAACATGTCCCCCGCAACATGGTCACCGCCGAAGCACTAGCAGATTTATCATCAGATCACTCACCTGTTTTTCTAAATATGCTAACTCGCCCCCACTTCGTCGACCCACCGTATAGACTCACAAATTTTAGAACAAACTGGCCAAGGTATCAAAAGTATGTCTGTTCACACATAGAACCAACGACGGCATTATCTACAAAGGAGGATATAGACAAGTCAACGGAAACTCTTGGAAATATTTTAGTTTCGGCTGCAAAGGCTTCAACCCCGCCAGTGACGTATGCAAAACCAAACTACATCAAAACTAATCGCGAAATCGAGCGGCTGGTATTAGATAAACGACGCCTACGAAGGGATTGGCAGTCTAATAGATCACCAACTACAAAGCACATGCTTAAAATAGCCACACGCAGGCTTACCAATGCTCTTAAACAAGAGGAAAAAAACAGCCAACGTTCATATATCGAGCAACTCTCTCCCACCAGCACTAAGTACCCTCTGTGGAGAGCTCACAGAAACCTAAAGACTCCAATAGCGCCAATTATGCCACTACGAAGTCCCTCTGGCACCTGGTTTCGAAGTGATGAGGAAAGAGCCAGTGCTTTCGCTGACCATTTACAAAATGTATTCCGACCAAATCCCTCTACCAACACATTTATTCTCCCTCCTTTAATAGCAGCCAACCTAGATCCTCAAGAACCCATTGAATTCCGACCATGTGAATTAGCAAAGGTTATCAAAGAGCAAATGAACCCAAGAAAATCGCCTGGCTACGACCTAATAACTCCAAGAATGCTCATTGAACTCCCAAAGTGTGCTATTCTTCACATCTGCTTGTTGTTCAACGCAATAGCCAAGCTTGGATACTTCCCTCAAAAATGGAAAAAGTCGACCATAGTAATGATTCCAAAGCCAGGAAAAGATAAAACGCAGCCATCATCATATAGACCGATAAGCTTACTAACATGTCTCTCAAAGCTGTTTGAAAAAATGCTACTCCTACGGATTAGCCCTCATCTTAGAATAAACAACACACTTCCAACACATCAATTTGGCTTCAGAGAAAAACATGGAACCATCGAACAGGTCAATCGAATCACGTCAGAAATTCGTACTGCTTTTGAACATCGAGAATACTGCACAGCCATTTTTCTAGACGTCGCGCAGGCATTTGACAGAGTGTGGCTCGATGGACTTTTGTTTAAAATAATCAAGCTGTTGCCCCAAAACACACATAAGCTACTGAAGTCATACCTATATAACAGAGTGTTTGCAATAAGATGCGATACAAGCACCTCACGCGATTGCGCAATCGAAGCTGGAGTGCCGCAAGGCAGTGTACTGGGTCCAATCTTATACACCCTGTATACGGCGGATTTCCCCACAGACTACAATCTAACAACCTCCACGTTCGCTGATGATACCGCGATACTCAGTCGCTCCAAATGCCCAACAAAAGCCACGGCACTCCTATCCCGACACTTAACATCTGTAGAACGATGGCTTGCCGACTGGAGAATTTCAATAAATGTTCAAAAATGCAAGCAGGTTACCTTTACCTTAAACAAACAAACATGCCCACCACTGGTCTTGAATAACATATGCATTCCACAAGCCGACGAGGTAACCTATCTGGGTGTTCATCTGGACAGGCGGCTCACTTGGCGCAAACATATAGAAGCCAAATCGATACATCTTAAACTTAAAGCAAGGAACCTCCACTGGCTCATAAATGCTCGCTCTCCACTTAGTCTGGAGTTCAAAGCTCTTCTATACAACTCCGTCTTAAAACCTATCTGGACTTATGGCTCCGAGCTGTGGGGCAACGCATCCAGAAGTAACATAGACATTATTCAGCGAGCACAGTCAAGAATTCTGAGAACTATCACTGGAGCGCCGTGGTACCTTCGGAACGAAGACATACACAGAGACCTAAAAATCAAATTAGTAATCGAAGTAATAGCTGAGAAAAAAATGAAATATAAAGAAAAGCTGACCACCCATACAAATCCCCTCGCAAGAAAACTAATCCGAGTATGCAGTCAAAGCCGGCTGCACCGCAACGACCTCCCAGCCCAGCAATAAACTTATTAGGGCACTAATGAAAAAACTATCACTAAGTGAAAGTTAATTAAGTTAGATTAAGATTTGAACACTTATTGTTAGTCTCTTAACACAAAGGGAAGATTCAATAAATAATAAAAAAGCAAAAAAAAAAAAAAAAGCATCTTCCCGGGCGGTTTCCTTTGTTCCACCTTGTACTTCTGGCACTGGACACAGCTCCTGACGTATCGTGCCATGTCCCGGAACATCCCTGGCCAGTAATGGTCTTCCGGATCCCTAGATGTCCAGCTGTGGAGGCGTCATGACATTCCTGGAGAACTCGTTGTCGCAGCGGTTTACCCACGCACAGCTTCCAGGGAATATATTCCTCATCTTCTGGTTTGAGTCCCAAGTGGCGATATAGTCCCCCTTCTTGCAGGGCGTAATCCGGATACTTCTCTGGCTCCTCCTTGACTTGTTGGCATCGACGTTGTAACCAGGCGCAGGTTGTCGTATCCTCCTTTAGTTGGCATAGGGCTTCCAACGGTTTTCGTGAAAGTGCATCTGCGACGACGTTAAATTTCCCTTTTCGATATTGGATATCGAACTGGTATTGCTGAAGCTCCAATGCCCATCGTGCGATCCGGCCGGTCGGGTTCTCGATAGTGTTCAGCCACTTCTGGGCCAGATGGTCGGTAATGACCGTGAAGCGATACCCTTCCAGGTAACAACGAAGCTTGCGGATGGCCCAGATGATCGCCAAGCACTCCTTCTCCGTGGCCGAATAATTCTCCTCCGCTGCTATGAGCCTGCGACTGACATAAGCGATGACTCGCTCTCCTTCCTCTGTCTCTTGGGTGAGTACTCCCCTTAAGCCATAATCGCTTGCGTCCGTTTGTAATGCGAAACTACGACTGAAATCAGGACAGGCGAGAACGGGTGCTTCCGTCAAACTTCGCTTAAGGGAGTCGAACGCTTCCTGTTGCTCTTGGTTCCACTCCCAGCGGCGTCCTTTGCGTAACATCTGAGACATCGGTTGTACCACGGTAGCAAAGTTGGGTACAAATCGTCGATACCATGACGCGATTCCGAGACATCTGCGCAACTTCTTTACACAGGTCGGAGGTTGTAACTTCTGCACAGCTGCGATCTTCTCTGGGTCGGTGTGGATTCCTTCTTCGCTGATCACATGTCCCAAGAACACCAAATTCCGTTTGAAAAAGTGGCACTTCTTTCGATTCAGCCTCAGGTTGGCCAGTCGTAACCTCCTGAAGACTTCCCGCAGATTCTCCTGATGCTCTTCGCGTGATCTGCCGATAACGATTTTGTCGTCCAGGTATGCGAAAGCATGAGGCTCCATATCAGGGCCGATCACCTGATCCAGTGCCCGTTGGAAAGTTGCTGGGGCTGAATGTAACCCAAATGGCATCACTTTCCATTTTGAAAGTCCTCGTCCTGGTACCGTGAAGGTGGTACATTCGCGACTCTGTTTGGCCATGGGTATCTGCCAGTAACCGCTCTTCAAATCCAACGTGCTGATAAACCGTGCCTCCCGTAATCGCTCCAGGATGGAATTTATCCTAGGCAGAGGATATGCATCCGGGATAGACCGTGCGTTCAGCTGTTGGAAGTCGACGCACATCCTCATCTCCCCCGTCTTCTTGCCAACCAACACGATCGGCGCGCTATGCGGGCTTTTTGAGGGTTCGATCTGGCCGTCTCGGAGCAGTTCATCTATTTGGGCGTTAATGATTTTCATTAACAATTCAACCGCTGACGTGTGAAGACGTGTTTTTTCGAGCTCCGCATAAAATCGGTTGACTTAAGTGAAAGCAGCGTCAGCAATTGAAGTGAACCAAACACAAAATCAAAATTATAAGCGAAAAGACGCTCAGTGCAATGCCTGCACATATAGATTTTCTAACAAATCTAAAAGTTATTAATCAACAATTAACTAATTACAAATATAAATAAACTAACCAAAAACAATGAGTAAAAACGAAGCTCGCGCGCAGCGTCAACGTCAGCAAGATGAGCGACGGCTCTCTTCGCAACGCAACAACGCTTACTTTTCCGTCGTCTCTGCGGAATCGAACCGCGAGCGGTTAATCACCCCCAACCCGACAGCTGATCTTTCTCTCTTAACACGCGACAGAGAACGCTCTTGCTCCCCGCCGCCGTCGCTACTATCTATCGGGTCGACGCAATCCGACCGCCCGCGATCGGCAACTCCCAACCCGCCAAACGAACACCTGCTTACAGCGAACGACAAAGAACGATCTTGCTCTTTGTCTCCCTTACCAACAAAATCTGCTTACACCAAGCAAAGAGAACAGAACTAAGCTGTAATAGCAAGCACAAACTCTTCAATTGTCGCGACAACCTTAATAACTAAATCAACACCGATGCCGACTGCCCGCTCAACACATACAAACACAACGAAAGCTGCGCAGACAGCAAAACAAACTGCAACTAACGAAAACGAAAACGCAAAGCCGGCCATACAGACTGGAATGGATCGCTACATCCAAATAAAACGAAAGCTAAGCCCCCAAAAAAATGTAAACAAACTAAAAATCACACGCGCCAACGCCAACACAACTTTAGGCGAAGCAACGAACAATGCCAACCGGTTTGACTTTTTCGCAGACACTATTGAAGATCTGCCCGTTGAAGCTGATGGAAGCGACAAAAATAAGCCAAAGCCACCACCAATATTTGTACGTGCGAAAAGCTCTAGTTCATTTGTAAACAATGTAATAAAGCTTATAGGTGACGCAAATTTCCACATAATTCCCTTAGTTAGGGGCAACATTCACGAAACTAAAGTTCAGACCAAGTCTGAACAACACTTTAGAGCCTTAACAAAGTATTTGGACGAAGGAGAAAAAAGCTATTACACATACCAGCTAAGAAGCTGCAAAGGTCTGCAAGTCGTACTAAAGGGCATAGAGCCTGATGTAACACCAGACGAAATAAAGCTGGCGCTACAGGATAAAGGATTTACCGCAAAATCAGTCTTAAATCATCTTAAACAAAAATAGACAGCCGCAATCACTCTTCAAGGTGGAACTTGTACCAGAAGCAAAGATGCCGAAAAGAAACGATGTGCATCCAATCTACAAACTCCAATTTTTACTACATCGTAGAATCACCGTAGAAGAACCTCACAAACGTAACAATCTGGTACAATGTATGAACTGCCAAGAATACGGCCATACAAAGTCTTACTGTAAGCTGCGCCCAGTGTGCGTAGTCTGTGGCGAGCTCCACGACAAAGCCAACTGCAGTGCACCCAAAGAAGACTCAAGCGGAAAAAGGTGTGGCAACTGTGGAGGCAATCACACAGCCAACTACAGAGGCTGCCCAGTATACAAAGATCTCAAAAGCCGCATTAACCAGCGCGTAGCCACTGTACGCTCACAAAACGCACCGATCACAAAAATACCCTCCAAACACAACCCAGAAGTTTTCTTCTCTACCGCAGCCAGATCCTCACTTGGTACAGGATTCGTTACCAAAAACGCGTCATATGCAAGCGCTCTAAGATCAGGTCTAGAGCCCCCAGCCTCCAATGCGCCATGTTCACAAGCCAAATATATGGACTTCAATTCTGTACAAGACAAAAAGCCAATGGAACAACAACAAAACAATTTCGAAGCAATGATACTTACCTTGCAGCAGAGCATGGCGGAGTTTATGGCGTTTATGCGGACAACCATGCAAGATCTAATGCGTAATCAAAACATGTTGATACAATTGCTTGTATCACAACAATCAAAATAATCATCTTCATGGCCTCGCTAAGAATCTCTACGTGGAACGCCAACGGCGTTTCACAGCACAAACTTGAGCTAGCTCAATTCCTACACGAAAAGCACATCGACGTAATGCTACTTTCGGAAACACACCTCACAAACAAATCTAACTTCAACATAGGAGGATATATTTTCTACGGAACCAATCACCCTGATGGTAAGGCCCACGGCGGGACCGGGATTTTGATAAGAATCCGTCTCAAGCACCAGCTAACCACCAGGTAACCAGCTTACCCTAGCCGCTATTTACTGCCCACCTCGTTTCACTATATCTGAAGACCAATTTATGGAATTCTTCAACTCACTTGGAGAACATTTTATAGCAGCTGGGGACTATAATGCCAAGCACACACACTGGGGGTCTCGACTCGTGAATCCAAAAGGAAAACAGCTCTACAACGCCATTATAAAAGCAAACAACAAACTCGACCACGTTTCTCCTGGCACACCTACATACTGGCCCACTGAACCCAAAAAACTACCTGATCTAATTGATTTCGCAGTCACTAAAAACATTCCCCGTAATCTGATAAGCGCCGAGTGCCTCTCAGACCTATCATCTGACCACTCGCCCCTCCTAATAAATCTGCTCCGACACCCAGAACCAGCAAACCACTCTTATAAGTTGACTTCAGAAAAAACCAACTGGCTCATATACAAAAAATACATAAGTTCACACATTGAGCATAACCCACCTCTTGAAGCTGAAGCTGACATTGATAGTTTTGTTAACTCACTGGAGTCAATCATCGTTGCTGCAGCTCGCTGCTCAACGCCGCAAACAGTAAGCAAAATTACAAATCACAAAAAGACCAACCTGCAAATCGAACAACTTGTTCTCGAAAAACGGCGCCTACGGCGAGAATGGCAGTCCTCAAGATCACCGTCGGCAAAACAAAAGTTAAAAGACGCCACACGCAAACTTACAAAAGCTTTAAAGCCAGAAGAAGAGCTTGCCCAACGTACTTATATTGAAAAACTATCAACATCCAGTACAAAAAACTCACTGTGGAAAGCTCACCCAACTCTTGGCTCACCCACAGTACCAGTGATCCCTATTAGAAACCACACAGGTGGTTGGGCCCATAGCGACAAAAATAGAGCCAGCACATTTGCCACTCATCTGCAAAAAGTCTTCCAACCGAATCCTGCAACAAACCTGCAACACCCGCAACAGACGACTCCCAGCTTCATCATGCTCCAGTTGTGTTTCGCTCTATCGAAATCTCAAAAATCATCAAAGAACATCTGAACCCAAAAAAATCTGCAGGGTGCGACCTAATTACCCCTAAGATGATCATTGAGCTGCCTTACTGTGCCGTATGCAGCATTACCCCTCTCTTCAATGCCATCAACAAACTTGGCTACTTTCCAGGAAGATGGAAAAAGTCAATAATAATAATGATACCAAAGCCGGGAAAAGATCACACTGTTCCATCGTCGTACAGACCCATAAGCCTTCTATCCAACTACTCCACATCTGCGGCAGGCTCCGGGTGGGGTTTGTTTTGACTCGGGATACGGGTTCCATTGGCGTCGACTCTTCTCCCGCTCTCTCGTCACCTAGTAATTTGTGGCGAGGGCGGTGAGCTCCCCCAGCGTATTGACGTCGGTCCTCCTTACGAACAACTGGTACTCCGGGAGCATGTTTTCGTATGCCCTCTCCAGTTCCTGGTCTTCTGCGTATCCAGCTCGGCGCATCATCAGTCGGATCTCCAGGAGATATGTCCTAAACGCCTCGTTGATGCGTTGGTAGCGTGCCCTTATTTCGTCTTCCAACCTCTAGAAATAACGAGGCGGTAGGAAAAAGTCCAGGAACTCGGCTCGGAAGACCCTCCAGGTTACTCCTTGCAATCCGCTTGTTCGGAACCAGTCCTCGGTGGTTCCGCCAAGTAATTCGGGAATCGCTTTGGGCATGAACTCGGTATTTATCCGGTACGATGCCGCCCGCTCCTCCAGACGCTCGATGAATCGTAGTGGGTCTGAAGTACCATCAAAGGTAATTGTCCATCGTCGCATGCGATCCACTGTTTGCGCGAAGGTAGACCCGTCCCCTCGCTCTTGTTGTTCGGTGCCGGACGGCTCGCTAAGTTGGGGACACATGACTCTGGGTGTGGGGACCTGCAGAGTTTGTGTTGCTGGCAGGTGCTTCACTTCCTCTGTTGTGTGACCGGATGCCTTCTGGTCCTTGTCGAAGTAAGTTATAGGTGCAGGCGCACTACCCCCAATCAGTCGACGATCTGGGCTAGGACCACGGCTGTACTGTCCCTCTAAGGTTTCAATGCGTTGGATGGTGTCTGGCGAGTGGTTTGGTTTGCCGATGAAGGCAGCCTTCCCGCTCGAAGCCGAATTCCTCCGCGAAGTTCTCGAGCTCGTTCTTCCTACTGAAGGACACCCAGCGCACACCTACCATGGTTGATTACTGTGGCTGGTATCCTTGGCCGTTGCTGGTTGATGTCGTTTGTTGTCCTTGGTTAGTCCTGACTGGTCACTGATAGCTCGTTGTCTTTGGTCCTGGCTGGTTTCTGATCCCGGTTGGTTGTTGTCCTTGGTCCTTTGGCTGGATGCTGATCCTGGTTGATTGTTACTACTCGTTGTCCTTGGTTATGCTTGGTTCTCGTGGCTTACTTCCTATCCTTGATCTTCGTTCCTTACTTCCTATCCTTGATCCTTGTTACTTACTTGATATCGTTGATCCTTGTTGCTTACTTGCTATCCTTGCTTCTGGCTTGTTTTCGTTGACTGTGTCTATTCGTTGTCCTTGGTTGGTCCTGGCTGGCTAAACTTGATCCTGGTTGACAATGGCTAAGTGTTGTCCTTAGTTAGTCCTGGTTGGCAATGGCTTAGCGTTGTCCTTGGTTGGTCCTGGCTGTCTGGTTAATCCTTGCTGGTTATTGTTTGCTTTTTATCTTTGGTCCTAGCCGGTTGGTCCTTGTCGCGAAGCACTTGTATTTATTTTTCTTTTTTCCCTGGACGTGTTGTCTTGCCGGAGACTGTTGACTGAGTCCCTTCCCTGTGCCGGCGGTCGGCCTCATATACGCTGGCCGACCGCGCCGAACCGTTATGTTCGGCTTCGGGTCCCGTTAGGTTTTAGGGCGGCCCAAACACCCGTGTCCGCAGACCGCCGTCACGCCACGTGGCGAGCACGACGATCTGCGTTGTCTTTGTCATGTCCGTCTGGTTCTTGTTGTCCGTCCTTTCGGTCCTGCGTTCTACGACCCATGCTTCTTCACTAGCTATCGTCGGTGATTAGTACCGACGCTCTGACCCACTTCTCACGCTCTTGTAGTGGTTCTTTCAGCCACCAAGACCACGATTCCCCTTCTCGTCTCAACAGTCCCTGCTCGGGCGCCATCTGTAAGGAAGTTTCTTAGGCTGGGGTCGGCTTATTCGTGCCAGGGCCCCATTTTACAGAATATTTATAAGAATGTTGGGACTTGAGACGGAGAATATGGCCTCTTTTGGCGCGGAGAAGGGTTTCCTAGTCTCTAGGAAGGTAAATATATCGGACCACTCGTTCGATAGCTACCGAGCTCTGACACCCTTAACTACTTGTTGCTATTTCCAGTGGCTAAGCCAGCTGGTCACCTTCGGAATAGTTGTAGGCTGTTACTGTACCAGTTCTCCGCATCAGCTCCGAAGTGTTGGCACGCGTGTAGGGCGGTAAAAACCTACTCTCACACGTGTCCAAACCCTCGGGGCCGATGCAGTAATAACTGTACCAGCCGCACGTGGTCATCCCGGAACGTGGTGCAAGTGTAAGGTGGTATGTTCCCAACTCTCACACTTGTCCACGTCTCTGAAACGGCCACGCCATGTCGATCGAACGTTCCCCCGCCTCCGCTCCGAAGGACTTGATACAAATGTGAGGTGGAAAAACCCTAACCTCACACCTGCCTAAACCCTCGGAGCAGTGGCGGCGGTGACCGTACCAGCCGCACGTGGTCATTCCGAAAACATGACTCAAGTGCAAAGTGGTAAGTTCCCTACTCCCTCACTTGTCCACGGCTCCGAGGTGACCACGCGCCATGCCGATCGTACACGCACAGCCTACCCTTCCGCACTGTGCTAGGGTCACTGTGCTAGGGTTCACTTCACTCCGACACACGACATTAAAGAACACGTTGTTGGGTATCTGCTTTGTTTTTTCCACTTTTATTCATCACAAGTCTCCCTACCTAAACCTCTATTCCTTCTAACTCACTTCCCTGCCTAATCTGTTATACCCTCACCCGTTATTATCCTTTTCTTCGTGTCCTGTGACGTTGTCCTCCGATCCTGCAGGTTAGTTTCCTTTTTCTAATGTCCTTTGTCGCACTTGTTTCCTTTGCTTCCGCGCTGGTTAGCCGCCGTCAAGAGAGTGATTTGCACACTCAATATGCAAATCGCTCTCACCCTCCTCTGCCCTGCTTGCAGGCTTTGAGTCTAAACTTGAGCTCTTTTGCAGCTGCAGTCGTCGTGGCCTCGTGATCTCTCTCTCTCTCGTCGCTTGCATTTTACGCACTTGCTTGCGCTTGCATGTGGCTCGGTAGTGCTTGGGCCCTCGACCAATGCGTACGGTCGCTCTCTCTCAGAGAGATCGGCTTCTGTTCAGCCCGGCGTCGCAGCCGCTCTCTTGAGCGCATCGCGCTGCTTGCGCTCATCGGCCTGCCGTTGCTCTGCTGCTGCTCGTAAGATCGGCTTGCCGTTGCTCTGCTGCTGCTCGTAAGATCGGCTTGCGCTCGGTTCGTTGTCGCAGCATCTGTGGGCGTTGCTGCTGTCGCCTGTTCGTTGCTTACGTTGTTGTTCTCTTTGTTGTGTGCGCTGGCCCTTCCTCTCTTCTGCTGCGTGTGAAATAGTGGAACGACGTCTGTTCTCCTCTGCTTGTCCGTTGAACTGGTGCAGCTGTGCACGAAATACTCCCCGTTACCTATACCCTATGATCTTAGTCCCTTATTGATGGTCTATGACCGACTAAATCTATAATTTTACCTCCATGGTACATACTTAATAACTACAAATTCAACACTTAGAACTAAAACTTGTGAGGGCTCATATACGAGTCCGTACAGTTTCTTTCCGTTCTATTTGTATCTTCTTTTAAAATTGTTGTTAACGAAGATTTATCTTATCTTTAGTGATATTTTGCATCAATGTACAACAAAAACGACAAATCTGGTTGGATGTATTGAATTTCTTAATAAATATGTGAAGCGTTATATAGGCGTCACATTCATCATTAAAAGCCCTCTGATAAATTCTGACTGGAAAGCACTACAAGCAAAGTGGCAACATCTAACAAGAACCACGTGCAACTTTCATAGTGAAAACAAATTTGAGACTGTGAGACGTGTTTTTTCGCATAGTTGTAGCGGGTATACCACAGCGGGCGCGCCCGACTGTAGCCTCTCCGACTTGTTATGTATTGTTTTCATGGTTTTCATATATAACACTTAAATCATAAGTTGCTGCACACTGAAATTGTCGCGGAACACACACACACATACACAATTCGACGTAATGCGTCGTTTTGTTTACATATCGAAGTATCGAACAGTGTAGAAAAGCAGTAAATTTGCAATTGTCTTTCGCTTATAACTTCTAAAACACGCAAAATTTTCGTCCTCCGCCATCGGATTCGGGTTAAGAAGGCTCAAATACCCCTATTTGCACAAAAAAAAAAAAAAAAAGTTGATTTTTCGGAAATGCCTTTCTTCTATGTTCTTCTACACCAAAAGCCTAGCGAGCAAGGATGACAATGGACGTGATGACATCAGTTCAGACACACAACGACAACGGAACTATGAGAATTTGAGTATTATAACGAGCTGTCCCGTCGTTTCATTGTCCACGAGGTATGCGCATGCCGCATAGTTTTGTACGCGTTCCATGTAAAGTTAGGCAACTAAAAATTGTCGTTCTGCGCGTACCGAACAAAGTGACCAGCAGTTCGCACTTAATCGTTGTGAATACTCAAAAGCATTTTGTCCTATTAATGTTTACGCTTTTTAGTTGCACTACGTGAATGCTCAACACACCGAACTTTAGCTGTCTTGGATGTGTTCTGCATGCGCCTAATGATAGACCTCTCTTACAATCTACCTTCAGCACAATAAAATTGGTTTGGATTTCGCCTTTTACAGCCAAAATTTTACTGTTCCCGTTCTTACCTGTACTGTTTTTAATTTAGAATAAAATTATTTATACTTTATTTTTAAAAAGATATTATTAAATACATAATATTACTCTGATATAGTTATGTTAAATTTGAAACCACTAAAATAATCATGTTCCAAAATATCCTTTGCTGAAATACGATGAACCGGATCATAAACAAGCATTCGTTGAATAAGATCCACGCCATTGGCATCGAGATTTTTCAGCTGGTTAGTTAATTGATTCGTTGAACAACACGGAAATGTGTTTTTGTAATCGGGAAGTGAAGTTACGCCTGGCCAAATAAATTCAGTGGGCGTTTTTAAAATTCTGTAAATAGTAATAAAAAGTGCACATAAGATTTTATTACGATTTTTGAATTTTAACTCTAAAACAGGAGGGGTGTGGAAGACCGCATAAGGTGCATACAGGGTTGGTCATATTAGATGGACCCATGTTAATGCCTCATAACTTTGTTGTAAAACTTCGAATCGACAAATGCTATAACTTGTTTAAAGCTTTGGCTTAAGGAGATTTCTTGTATGAAGCAGAACATGCCATTTGAGCACCCTGAAATTTGTTAGCTGTACATAAAAAAAAACTTTCAATTTTTAAAGATCAGTTTTTTATGGAGTAACAATTAGGTAAGGCTACAGTCGGGCGCCCGACAGTAAGATATCCTTCTCCCAATTTTCTAAATACGTTACAAAACTGTAACCATACTCATAATTTCAAACAGAGAATTCTGCACAAATACTTCTTCTTCATATAGCCTACTCGCTTGCACTCACACAGCGACGCGCGTAAAAAGTAAAGCGACACGACACAACGTCGACGCCGAAGTCAACTGCTCAAAGCAGCGCGCAGGTTGCTGCTCGTACCGAACATTTGTACTAAAAAAGTTGACTTTAATAACTTATGTGTTATTGGTCCGATCGGTTTGTAATTTGGAGGATATGTTCATATTGCATTTAGCTTTATACATACCAAAGCAGAGCTTTATAAGTTCAATATTTTTGAATAATCGTAAATCACCGATTTGCGGGGGCGGTGGGCGTGGCATCAAACATTTGACATAAACTTGTTTTTCCCCGGATATATAGGAACCTTCATACCGAATTTGGTGTTTTTTTAATAACTGAGATCTGTTGTCTCAAACATACAGACAGACAGACGAACAGACGAACATGGCTCAATCGACTCGGCTAGTGATCCTGAGCAAGAATATATATTTTGTATGGGGTCTGCCACGCCTCTTTATGCCTGTTACATACATTTGCACAGAGTTAATATCCCCTTTTTGACCATTTTCAATGGTCGAAGGGTATAAAACTAGATCAAACTAATTTATCCACTCTAAGTCCAAATATTATTAAAGAGGTAACTTTTAATAACTCGAAAATAATGTGGTATAGAATTTTTGATCTGGCCAATCGCGTTTGAAGATAAAATCACAAAATATGGAGCGTTATCGAGCTAATTTAACAGATTTTTTCATGCAAACAATTGACCAGAGTCCCAACCTACCACCTTCGACGGAGCGATGTGGCTCAATGGGGTAAAAATACTGAGCTGCAAGGATGACCTTACCCTGAAGTGGGTCACCGAAACCGTGGCCAAGACGGACGCCCCCTGGGAAGGTGCTAAGCTGGAGGTAGTTGACAGAACCGGTATTCCGTCAGTACCAAAAGCGAAGGTACTCTTCCCAAGGGTCGTACCAAAGGAACAAGCGCTCAAACTGCTCCAATGGCAGAATCCGGACGTGCCTACCGCTGACTGGAAGGTACTACACGTTGGCAAGCCGGAAGGCAACGGCCAACAAATGGTCCTCCAGATCAACAAAGAGGCCGACAATCTGCTGTACCCGGGGTTTGGGAGAATGGCGTGGGGAGTAGGAAACGTGTACCTACGACTCAAGAAACGCCACCCGAACGACACCAATGCCAACACGCTAGAGGCCGGCGAGGTGGAAAAAGACCTCGAAGCTTTGACCGACGCGGCCAACAGCCTCGATATAGAAGATGATATGGAGGATGGTGACCTGACAATCATGGCCAACCCATCCGAGCAGAAGGAATCCAAAAACAGCTATGAAGCTACGGATCGCATCAGGCAATAAGATCGCCGGGCTAGGGTCGAACAACTACTCCATCTTCTACCCGACCACCGTAAGTAAAGCTAGAACTGCAATTCTGGTAAGAAAAGGCATCTATGCTTATCTTATGTCTAATTACAGTACAGATGACATCACGGTGATAGCGCTAGAGGGATGCAGAGACGAGCCACTCCTGATGGCTTCCTGCTATCTAGCGCATGATAGAGAATCGACGACAGAAGAGACGGAGCGTCTGATCCGGGAGGTGAGCCAGAAGAGGCAACCCCTGGTGATAGGCGCTGACGCCAACGCTCATCACACCCTATGGGGCTGCAAAGACATAAACAATAGAGGTGAGTCACTCATAGACTTTATTCTAGAATTTAATATTAAGATCGCTAACAGGGGAGAGGAATCCACCTACGTAGGTCCCACCTCATCTAGCGTTATAGACTTAATACTCGCGTCTGGAACAAGTACCGAAGTCACGGAATGGAAAGTTCTCAGCAGACCTTCCTTCTCTGACCATAGGTATATCCAGTTCGAAGTTCAACTTGAGTGCACAGTGACAAAAAGTCTTTACAAAAATCCCCGGAACACCAACTGGGATACGTTTAAGACTAAAGTGACAAGGACACTCCCATCCCCAATACCAATATTATCAACGGTGGACATTGAGAAGTCCGTGAAGACTCTCTGTCTTTACCTAAACTCAGCCTTTAACGCAGCGTGCAAGACCACAAGAACAAGAAGGAAACACAGGCCACCCTGGTGGAACCCACAATTGAAGGCACAACGCACCGACCTACAAGAAATCTTCAAACTAGCTAAACAAGCAAACGAAGATATTGTATGGGACGAATACAAGATAAAGCTCCGTGACTTTAAGAAAAAGGTTTAGACAGCCAAGAGAAACTCATGGAGATCCTTCTGCTCTGGCATAGAGAAACCACCAGACTTAGGAAGCTTCTGTCGAGCCAACCGGCAATTCACAGCCAACTAACTAGCGATGGCCAATGGACGAGTAGCAGCAGGGAGGCGACAAATGCCCTTCTGAGCGAGCACTTCCCCGGATGCACAGATGTACTCGATCCACAACAATCAGTGCACACAAACCCAGTGTCTGACGTACCTGGGAACATAATCACACCACACAAAATCCAGTGGGCCATAGACTCCTTCGAGAGCTACAAATCCCCAGGGCTAGATGGTATAATACCAGCCATGCTGCAGAAGACCAAGGAAGAGGTCACTCCATGGCTGGAATCAATATTCAAAGCATGTCTGAGGCAGGGATATGTATCTGTATTCTGGAGGACAGCACGTGTTGTGTTCCTGCCAAAAGCAGGAAAATGCAGTCACATGCAACCGAAAGACTACAGACCGATAAGTCTCACCTCCTTCCTGCTTAAAACCCTTGAAAAACTCCTGGAGGAGGCACGAACCGACTCGTAGAACCCAACCAACACGCCTACACAAAAGGGAAATCGGTGGAAACAGCGTTACACTCCCTAGTAGCCACCATCGAAGAAGCCCTAAACCACAAGGAATTTGCCTTAGGAGCTTTCCTGGCCATCTCAGGTGCATTTAATAATGTATCTACGGAAGCGATCATGCGGAGCCTAAAAGCCGTAGAAACCCATGAGGCCGTAAACTCTTTGATAGGAAATCTATTGAGCTGCAGAAGAGTAAGAGCTGAATGGGGAACCACCACCACAACCAAAGCAGCGCACAAAGGCACGCCACAAGGCGGGGTGCTGTCGCCGCTACTGTGGAACTTAGTGGTAAACGACGTCTTACGGAAATTTAAACGGAAAGCCCCATAGATAACCGCCTATGCAGATGACATAGCCATAATTATCGTGGGCAAATGTCCAACGACGATCAGCGCTGTCATGGACAGTACACTTAAAGAAGTACTGAAGTGGGCGATGGATGTCGGACTCAGTATCAATGCGGACAAGACGGATCTAATTCTCTTTACCGAGAGATACAAGATACCGCAATAGACTCCGCCGTCTTTAAATGGTGCAATGCTCGAGCCAAAAAAAGGCGTGAAGTATCTAGGAATAGTACTGGACAGCAAGTTGAGCTGGAAAACCAACGTCGAGGAACGGGTGAAGAAAGCCACAAGTGCACTATATGCATCACAAAAGATGCTAAGTAGCACGTGGGGTCTGTCTCACAGACTGATGCACTGGATCTTCATCTCAATTGTTCGTCCAATACTACTCTACGGTGTCCTAGTATGGTGGAAGGCCACTAAGAAATCCACATACCTCCTACCAATGGAAAGGGTACAGAGACGTGCACTGATGTGCATAACCGGGGCACTGAGATCTACTCCAACTAAGGCCTTGGAAGTGATACTTGGAGTTCTCCCCATTGACATACAGGCCAAACTAATAGCACAAAAGACCGCGCAACGTCTCTGTGCTTCGGGAAATATGGCCCCCGCAAATTATGGGCACAGTGAAGTAGGAGGAGGGTTGCTCAATAGCACGGACTATATGACCCCAATAAACAACTTCTCTAGAACGCCCGCTCTAATGGGACATGAAGATTGGAAAATCGGCATGGACGAAAACGCAACAAAGCTATTTACGGACGGATCTAAAATGGAGACCGGCGTGGGCGCCGCGGTCTACTGTGCAGATCCGCTCATTCAAGTGTCGTATAAGTTGCCGGACTACTGTAGTATCTTCCAGGCGGAGGTCTTCGCTATAAAGAAGGCTGCAGAACTAGCGACAACGATTAATACGAATCGGGTCAGCATCATTGTCGACAGTCAGGCGGCTATCAAATCTATGCAGTCCCACGTCATCAGCTCCGAAAGTGTACTGGCAAGCAGAGACGCATTAGATGCACTAAGCATCCGCTCGGAGGTGCGCATCTTTTGGGTTCCCAGCCACCGCGGCATCGACGGAAACGAGATGGCAGACAGGCTAACAAAGGAGGGTGCCGAATCTAGACAACTGACAGTTGAGGACCTGAAGACACCGCTACGATCTATAAGCCACAGCTTAGAAGAAAGCGCTGCAGTAATAGCAGGAAGAAGATGGCACAGCACAATAGCCCGCACTATGTGCAACCGCTCAAACGCGAAATTAGCCCAATATGTCATTCAGCTCCCGAGAAGAGACTGCAGAATAATGATGGGTATACTCACAGGCCATTGCCTGACCGCAACGCATGCTAAGAAATTGGGCATCACCGACAATGAAGAATGTAGGAAATGCAAGGTACCAGAAGTAAAAGAAACTCTGGAGCACCTCATCTGCGACTGCCCCGCACTCATGACCTCGATCACACTGATCTATGTGAGGCCCCCATTTGGGGGTCTGCCGATATAATCTAACCTAATTGACCTATGCGAATACTCTATAATTTTAGTAAGAAACTTCACAAGGACTTGTTTGAATCTTTGGCTTTAGGAGATTTGATTACATCACTTTTGGAAGACAATATTACGCAAGTATCGCTACCAGCTCAAGTAGCTATTTCCTATTTTTTCGAAACTATCCCTCGTATTTTCTAATTTTTGAATCGATATGTATCACTTTTGGGTTATTAAGAGTTACTACATTTATAATTTTTGGGCTAAGAGTGGATAAATAAGCTTTATTGTGCTCTTTGATGCCTCTCTTTGTTTTAATCCATGAAGATCTGAGCTTTAACAAGTGGGTAAGGCTACAGTTGGGCGCGCTCGACAGTAAGATACCCTTCTCTTAATTTTTAACATCCGTACCAAACATGTAAACACACTCATGATTTTAGACAGAGAATTCTGCACAACTTATTCTAATTTATATGGCTTAACCGCTCCCACACACGCACGTTGAGAGTAAAGCGACACGACGCGACGTCGACGTCAACTGCTCAAAGCAGCGCGCAAGCTGCTGCTCGTACCAAACATTTGTACTGAAAACTTTGACTGAAATAACTTTTATGTTATTATGAGGTTAATACTTTGCCTAATAACCACAAATTTCCGATTTGCGGGGGCGGTGGGCGTGGCATCAAACATTTGATATAAACTTGAGCTGCCTATTATATATAGGATCCTCAACACCAAATTTGGGGTCTCCAGCTTTTTATACCCTTGCAGAGGATATATTAATTTTAGCCAGAAGTTTGCAACGCACCTTAGGAGACTTCTCCGACCCTATAAAGTATATATAATCTTAATCAGCATCAACAGAGGAGTCGAAAATCGATGTCCGTCTGTCCGTCCGTCCGTCTGTCTGTTGCAACGCAAACAAGTCTCTCAGTTTTTGAGCTATCTCCATGAAACTTAGCACACAAGCTTCTTATTGCTGCACGTTGTAAATAAGTCGGAACCAGCCAGATCGGAGCGATACATCAAATAGCTGCCATAGAAGCTATCGGCCGATTTTTGTTGTTTTTCAATATATTGCAATAAGATTTGGCAAATCTTATTCTTATTACGCTCTTAATGTGCTGTCAATTGTCATTGTATCAAAATCGCATCACTATAACTTATAGCTGCCATAGGAACAATTAGCTAAAATCAGGGTTTTTGTATGCAAACAGAAACCAGCAGCAATCCAAACGTATTTTATATTTAGTATAACTGCAAGGGTATAAAACCTTCGGCAAGCCGAATGTAGCCTTGCTTTCTTGTTTAATAGCTTAGATCTGTTGTCTTATACAGACGGACATGGCTCAATCGACTCGGCTAGTGATTCTGAGCAAGAATATATATACTTTATGGGGTCTGCCACGCCACCTTATGCCTGTTACATACATTTGCCCAGAGTTAGTATACCCTTTTTTGACCATTTTCAATGTTAAATACGATTCAGTAACTGAAAGTTATATCAAGTTATTGACTCAAAAGTCAGTGGTCCACTAAACAAAACAATTTTCGAATTATCGGAGCTACAGATCTTACTTCAGATAATTTCAGGGTGCAGTGTACATGCTTCGTGCCAAAGTTGAAAATTCTGTCATCAAGTTTTGTTGTAAAAATATCCACACTTCTAAGACTTTGAGTATTAGATTGTTATCTTTTATGTATCTTTATACCCTTGCAGAGGGTATATTAATTTTAGCCAGAAGTTTGCAACGCACCTTAGGAGACATATTCTGAATCAGCATCACCAGGAGAGTCGGAAAATGGATGTCCGTCTGTCCGTCCGTCCGTCCGTCCGTCCGTCAGTCCGTCCGTCCGTCCGTCCGTCCGTCCGTCCGTCTGTTGCAACGCAAACTAGTCTCTCAGTTTTTGAGCTATCTTCATGAAACTTGGCACACAAGCTTCTTATTGCTGTAGGCTGTAAATAAGTCGGAACGAGCCAGATCGGACCGATAAATCGTATAGCTGTCATAGAAGCTATCGGCCGATTTTTGTTGTTTTTCAAGATATTGCAACAAGATTTGGCAAATCTTATTTTTATTACGTTCTTAATATGCTGTCAAAATTGTATCAAAATCGGACCACTATAACATATAGCTGCCATAGGAACAATCGGCTGAAATCAGAGTTTTTCTATGCAATCCTGTTTTGTTTTTGGAAATACCGCACATTATCAATACTTTTTAATGTTATACAGTAACCTGCCCTTAGTTTTTCCATTCAAATATCTCAGACGTATATATTTTATAGCTGTTATAGGAACAATCAGTCAGTCCGTCTGTCTGTTGCAACGCAAATTAGTCCCCCAGTTATTGAGCTATCTTCATGAAACTTTGCTCACAAGCTTCATATTTCTGCCCACTTTCAATAAGTCGGAACGGGCCAGATCGGACTGATATATCGTATAGCTGTCATGGAGCCTATCGGCCGGTTTTCGTTATATTTCAAGATATAGCTATCAGGCTTACCACATCCAAATCGAAATTTTATAACTTATAACGATCAACGATCGGCCTAATGAAGGTTCTTGTTGCAATTTTATGAAAATCTGAGTACTATTACATGTAGCTGTTAAACAAAAAATCATATAGCTGTTATTCAAACGCATTTTTGACTGAGAAATTATCAAATTTAGATTTTATGACCAACAGATCCTTTACAACACAAAGACATTCGACCAAATGCTGTTTCTAAGAATTGTATACTGATATATGCAAAACAAAATATATCGGAAAACATAACATTCTTACATGAAACAGTTACAGTTGATAATGTAAGAAATATATACCAGTCCATAACATTTAAATACTTGCATACAATAGTCATAGTTGTTTATAGGAATCCAGCTTTTCCTATTACAAGGTTTCGAAATGAAATCAGAAATGATGTTGAAAGGCTAACGTCAGCTGAAAATAATACAAAATTGGGAGATTTTAAAATTTGCCGATCAACAACCACTGATCAGCTCGAGTCTACTTTAAATAATAACAACAAAATGTGCCAACAACAAAACAGTTAACTCAAATTGATTGGATATTTTGTGATAACACAGTAAGCGGTGCTGCCGCAATCACTTATCAAACTCCATATAGTCACCATGACGGCGTGTTCTTTAGTTATCACTTATTTAATAATTTATTATTAAATATTAAGTTAATTAGATTATTTTATTATTGTAACTAAAGAATATATGTGCAATGTTGTTTAAGGTATTGTAAATATTCCTCCTCGAGGATTGCGACCTTGCCGTGGTGAGGAGGCTGAGTATTCGAAATTATAAGAGGTTGATATAATCGATGTACTGTTGTAATTGTTCAGTAAATGACACAGAAACCAGCAGCAATCCAAAGATATTTTATATTTTGTATAACTGCAAGGGTATGAAACCTTCGGCAAGCCGAAGGTAGCCTTGCTTTCTTGTTTTACTTTTAAATTTGACTGTTTTGAAAACATGCCTTATGGGGATCAGAAGGGTAGAATTCATGCACTACGTGAATGCTCAACACACCGGACTTTAGCTGTCTTGGATGTGTTTTGCATGCGCCTAATGATAAGCCTATCTTACAATCTACCTTCAGCACAATAAAATTGGTTTGGATTTCGCCTTTTACAGCCAAAATTTTACTGTTTCCGTTCTTACCTGTACTGTTGTTAATTTAGAATAAAATGATGTATACTTCATTTTTAAAAAGATATTATTAAATACATAATATTACTCTGATATAGTTATGTCAAATTTGAAACCACTAAAATAATCATGTTCCAAAATATCCTTTGCTGAAATACGATGAACCGGATCATAAACAAGCATTCGTTGAATAAGATCCACGCCATTGGCATCGAGATTTTTCAGCTGGTTAGTTAATTGATTCGTTGAACAACACGGAAATGTGTTTTTGTAATCGGGAAGTGAAGTTACGCCTGGCCAAATAAATTCAGTGGGCGTTTTTAAAATTCTGTAAATAGTAATAAAAAGTGCACATAAGATTTTATTACGATTTTTGAATTTTAACTCTAAAACAGGAGGGGTGTGGAAGACCGCATAAGGTATACCCATGTTAATGCCTCATAACTTTGGTGTATAACTTCGAATCGACAAATGCTATAACTTGTTAAAAGCTTTGGCTTAAGGAGATTTCTTGTATGAAGCAGAACATGCCATTTGAGCACCCTGAAATTTGTTTGCTGTACATAAAAAAAACTTTCAATTTTTAAAGATCAGTTTTTTATGGAGTAACAACTAGGTAAGGCTACAGTCGGGCGCCCGACAGTATGATATCCTTCTCCCAATTTTCTAAATACGTCACAAAAGTGTAACCATACTCATAATTTCAAACAGAGAGTTCTGCACAAATACTTCATCTTCATATAGCCTACTCGCTTGTACTCACACAGCGACGCGCGTAAAAAGTAAAGCGACACGACGCAACGTCGACGCCGACGTCAACTGCTCAAAGCAGCGCGCAGGTTGCTGCTCGTACCGAACATTTGTACTAAAAAAGTTGACTTTAATAACTTATGTGTTATTGGTCCGATCGGTTTGTAATTTGGAGGATATGTTCATATTGCATTTAGCTTTATACATACCAAAGCAGAGCTTTATAAGTTCAATATTTTTGAATAATCGTAAATCACCGATTTGCGGGGCGGTGGGCGTGGCATCAAACATTTGACATAAACTTGTTTTGCCCCGGATATATAGGAACCATCATACCGAATTTGGTGTTTTTTTTAATTTTAAACTGAGATCTGTTGTCTCAAACAGGCAGACAGACAGACGAACATGGCTCAACCGACTCGGCTAGTGATCCTGAGCAAGAATATATATTTTTTATGGGGTCTGCCACGCCTCCTTATGCCTGTTTCATACATTTGCACAAAGTTAATATACCCTTTTTTGACCATTTTCAATGGTCGAAGGGTATAGAACTAGATCAAACTAATTTATCCACTCTAAGTCCAAATATTATCAAAGAGGCAACTTTTAATAACTCAAAAATAATGTGGTATAGAATTTTTGATCTGGCTTTGAAGATAAAAGCACAAAATATGGAGCGTTATCGAGCTAATTTAACAGATTTTTTCATGCAAACAATTGACCTATGTGAATACTCTATAATTTTAGTAAGAAACTTCAGATCAATGGTCGAAGGGTATAAAAAGGACAAAATGATTTGAATCAATTAAATTCAATGTTAAATACGATTCAGTAACTGAAAGTTATATCAAGTTATTGACTCAAAAGTCAGTGGTGCACTAAACAAAACAATTTTCGAATTATCGGAGCTACAGATCTTACTTCAGATAATTTCAGGGTGCAGTGTACATGCTTCGTGCCAAAGTTGAATATTCTGTCATCAAGTTTTGTTGAAAAAATATCCACACTTCTAAAACTTTGAGTATTAGATTGTTATCTTTTATGTATCTTTTTACTTTTAAATTTGACTGTTTTGAAAACATGCCTTATGGGGATCAGAAGGGTAGAATTCATGCACTACGTGAATGCTCAACACACCGGACTTTAGCTGTCTTGGATGTGTTTTGCATGCGCCTAATGATAAGCCTATCTTACAATCTACCTTCAGCACAATAAAATTGGTTTGGATTTCGCCTTTTACAGCCAAAATTTTACTGTTCCCGTTCTTAGAATAAAATTATGTATACTTTATTTTTAAAAAGATATTATTAAATACATAATATTACTCTGATATAGTTATGTCAAATTTGAAACCACTAAAATAATCATGTTCCAAAATATCCTTTGCTGAAATACGATGAACCGGATCATAAACAAGCATTCGTTGAATAAGATCCACGCCATTGGAATCGAGATTTTTCAGCTGGTTAGTTAATTGATTCGTTGACCAACACGGAAATGTGTTTTTGTAATCGGGAAGTGAAGTTACGCCTGGCCAAATATCTTCAGTGGGCGTTTTTAAAATTCTGTAAATAGTAATAAAAAGTGCACATACGATTTTATTACGATTTTTGAATTTTAACTCTAAAACAGGAGGGGTGTGGAAGACCGCATAAGGTATACCCATGTTAATGCCTCATAACTTTGGTGTACAACTTCGAATCGACAAATGCTATAACTTGTTTAAAGCTTTGGCTTAAGGAGATTTCTTGTATGAAGCAGAACATGCCATTTGAGCACCCTGAAATTTGTTTGCTATACATAAAAAAAACTTTCAATTTTTAAAGATCAGTTTTTTATGGAGTAACAACTAGGTAAGGCTACAGTCGGGCGCCCGACAGTATGATATCCTTCTCCCAATTTTCTAAATACGTAACAAAAGTGTAACCATACTCATAATTTCAAACAGAGAGTTCTGCACAAATACTTCTTCTTCATATAGCCTACTCGCTTGTACTCACACAGCGACGCGCGTAAAAAGTAAAGCGACACGACGCAACGTCGACGCCGACGTCAACTGCTCAAAGCAGCGCGCAGGTTGCTGCTCGTACCGAACATTTGTACTAAAAAAGTTGACTTTAATAACTTATGTGTTATTGGTCCGATCGGTTTGTAATTTGGAGGATATGTTCATATTGCATTTAGCTTTATACATACCAAAGCAGAGCTTTATAAGTTCAATATTTTTGAATAATCGTAAATCACCGATTTGCGGGGCGGTGGGCGTGGCATCAAACATTTGACATAAACTTGTTTTGCCCCGGATATATAGGAACCATCATACCGAATTTGGTGTTTTTTTTAATTTTAAACTGAGATCTGTTGTCTCAAACAGGCAGACAGACAGACGAACATGGATCAACCGACTCGGCTAGTGATCCTGAGCAAGAATATATATTTTTTATGGGGTCTGCCACGCCTCCTTATGCCTGTTTCATACATTTGCACAAAGTTAATATACCCTTTTTTGACCATTTTCAATGGTCGAAGGGATTAAAAATGAACAAAATGATTTGAATCAATTAAATTCAATGTTAAATACGATTCAGTAACTGAAAGTTATATCAAGTTATTGACTCAAAAGTCAGTGGTCCACTAAACAAAACAATTTTCGAATTATCGGAGCTACAGATCTTACTTCAGATAATTTCAGGGTGCAGTGTACATGCTTCGTGCCAAAGTTGAAAATTCTGTCATCAAGTTTTGTTGTAAAAATATCCACACTTCTAAAACTTTGAGTATTAGATTGTTATCTTTTATGTATCTTTTTACTTTTAAATTTGACTGTTTTGAAAACATGCCTTATAGGGATCAGAAGGGTAGAATTCATGCATACGTGGTAAGATGAATTTTTTCGCGATTACCATAAGCCTGGTCTCTAGAGAACAACAAACATGGTTGCATAAACAACCAAACTTTAAATTATTTTGAAACCGCCATAGCTGGTAATTAAAATGATATACTAATGTTATCAAAGGATATTTATGATTACCTGAACATGCGAAACAATTGGTCTATCTCAGAATCGCCTTGAAATAGTGGTTTCCGAGTTGCCATTTCTGCGAATATACACCCAATTGACCAAATATCAACAGGGCAAGAATACCTAGGAGACCCCAAAAGGACTTCTGGTGCTCTATACCAAAGAGTTACAATTTCATGAGTATATATTCGTACTGGTATTCCAAATGATCTTCCAAGTCCGAAGTCTGCTACTTTGATTATACCGTTTTTATCAATAAGAAGATTTTGAGGTTTCAAGTCACGATGAAGAACTCGACGACGATGACAAAACAAAATGGCATTTGTTATTTGGTAGAGATAACTTCTCACTAGGTGACCATCAAGATGTTTTTCTGGTGGCAGTGAATCCATATATTTTTTAAGGTCCATTGACAAGAATTCGAAAATCAAGTATATTCGATTTTCTTCCATTAAAACGTCTTCTAAGCAAACAATATTTGGATGTTTTAACTCTTTTAATAAAGATATTTCTCTGCAATTGAAAAACAAGCAAGAAATGCGTAGAAATCGTTTGTAACTTATGAAGGTACATATACGACTTTAAATATTTAGTTTTACCTTATAGCAGTGGATGGAACGCCTTCATCATCTGACTCCAGCCTAATTTTTTTCATGGCTACAATTTGCCCAGTTAGGCGATTACGGCCTTTGTAAACGACACCATAAGTGCCCTCACCAATTTTTTCTATTTTTTCAAAATCTTCCATAGCATTCCAACTTAATTTCACAGAAAAATGCCGCGAAACTTCTAAAAGGTTGCCAGACTTATACAAATATATAATTACAGAGTAATTAATTATGAAATGAAATCCACTCCAGGCGTCGTTAGGGGAATAATGAAAAAGAACAAAAACACGAAATCATCATGACATTTGTAGTCAGCTATTTCACATTGAAAGAAAACGAATAGTGCTAAGTTATTGCTTATGTCAATGTCGCTATGTTATTTACTAACCGCAACTACGTGATTTTAATTTTCCCGACGTTTGTTAACATTTTCCACATGGTGGTGATACCTTACTTAAATTGTCTAAAGGCTATAGTCACGCTGTAATTGTAAGAGGCTATGAATTATTTGTTTTTATTATTCCCGCTACTCATAGAGTAAAAAGGTCGCTTAACAACTTTTTTGTAGTTTAACAAATTAATTTGATAAAACACAATTTTAAGCAGAGTGAGGTGATATTGTAACACACACACGGTACAATAATATTTTTGTTTGTCCTGCAAAAAATTGTATCATAATGTTTCTTTGACGGACTAATGGCGTAACAGTCGTTGTGGCAAACTGCAAAGTTCAACGTTTTTGGAGATGCATGGTTCAAGCTCACGTGGTTTTAAATTAAAATGTTTTATTTTGATTATTTTTATCTTCATAGTCTTATTATTTTACTTAATGTGATAATTTCAACAAACTATGTTATGTGATTTGTTTTGCAATGATTGCAAAAGACAAAATTTTAAGCTTTTACTATATTTATGACCAGTTAGAATCGTAAATGACATTTAGCAGCAAAATATAACAGAAATGGCTAATCTGGTTGGATATATAGAACTTCTTTCATTATTATGTGACGCCAACAAGTTTTATATTCTATAAAAAAAATATATGTAATGCAATAATATAATAAAACAAAGAAAATAACGAAAGAAACGGTAATTGTCTAGAAAACGAGCTTTTCCGAGATTTGACTTTTTTGAATTATTTTTTTGGAAAACTGTGTTTCGATGGCGGGGACGATAGTTTTGAGTATTTAATAAGTTATACGCGAAAAAATATAGGCAATTTACAGATTTTCTACACTTCGAAATGTAAACAAGCGACAAACGATTTTACGTCAAGTAAAAGTATGTATGTGTGTTCAGCTGAAAATTTTAAGTGTGCAGCAACTTAAATTTAAATGTTGACAATAAAAACCATGATTTTAAAAAAAATTTTGAAATATATATTAGAAAATGTAGAAAACTTTACGTGTTGGTAATTAAGGATGTCGAAAAACATATAAAAATACATATATATCACATGACCAAGTCATAACCCCCCATTAATTTTTGGGGCTTTAAAGATTTTTGTGTTTTTTTAGGTTAAGTCAAAACTTAAACGTGCAAGGTACGTTTTGGTTAAAAAAGGATTTAAAAGGTCAAAATACATGAGAAAACTAGAAAACAAGAAAGCAAGAAAGCAAGGCTACCTTCGGCTTGCCGAAGGTTTTATACCCTTGCAGTTATACTAAATATAAAATACATTTGGATTGCTGCTGGTTTCTGTTTGCATACCAAAACCCTGATTTCAGCCGATTGTTCCTATGGCAGCTATATGTTATAGTGGTCCGATTCTGCTACATTGATGATTTTGACAGCACATTAAGAACGTAATAAGAATAAGATTTGCCAAATCTTGTTGTAATATCTTGAAAAACAACAAAAATCGGCCGCTAGCTTCTATGACAGCTATACGATATATCGGACTTATTTACAGCGTACGTATATCCGACTTATTTACAGCGTACAGCAATAAGAAGCTTGTGTGCCAAGTTTCATGAAGATAGCTCAAAAACTGAGAGACTAGTTTGCGTTGCAACAGACGGACGGACGGACGGACAGACGGACATCCATTTTTCGACTCCTCTGGTGATGCTGATTCAGAATATATATACTTTATAGGGTCGGAGATGTCTCCTAAGGTGCGTTGCAAACTTCTGGCTAAAATTAATATACCCTCTGCAAGGGTATAACAAATATCGCATGACCAGATCATGATTCCTTATCATTTTGGGGAAATTTTATAATTTTTCAGACGTGATGGTGAAATTTCGACTCCGGATAATACATATAACTAATGCCGCATGGCCAGATCCCCACAAAATTTTTTGTGTAAATCAATAGAAATGTTTACTTGCATAACTTCTATGTTTATTAACTGATCGGGATTGCCATTTATAAAATAGGTTAATATCGTATTTGCTTAATAATCGCAAATAACTGATTTACGGAGGCGGTGGGCGTTGTACCCAACATTTTAAAATAACGTTTACTGCCTGGGATATATAAGAATCTAAATGCCAAATTTTGAGATGGACGGACAGGCGGACAGAAATACAGACAGACATACAGACGGATACTGAGAATATTTACCTTTTAGGGCCGCAGATGTCTACTTCTGCCTGTTACGCACATTCCGACAAACCTAATAGACCATGTATTTTCTTAACACCACAGACTTACCAGCGTTCTCTAACGCCACAGTCTTACACATCTGACCTCTCACCGAGAGGCACACCTTCTACAAGCCGCAGACAGAATCCCGACCTGCCTGTACCTGGCCATATCTCCCGAACGTTAGTGACAAACTGCCGCACTAGCAGCCTGATAACGCCTCAGCAGCGTAGCGCCGAAATTTCCTGCTACGTAGAAAATTCAAAGGACAGATCCTACGCAGATAAGTGCAGATTAGTCCTCCTGCGCCAGCAGGCCTAAATGCTCGCCAACTCTAGCCGGCGCCACCATCTGCTGCTAGCAGGCCATCAGGCCATCTATCGCTTTATGTGCGTGACTGCATGGCTGAGAAAAAAACCATTCCAAGTGCTGCTCAGCTAGCCGGCGCGGCCTATAAAAGGCAGTCCGTAACACATTAACATACATTATTTTCGGCTTGTTAAAAGTTGTATGCCATTACAAATTTTAAATTTAAATTTTCTACATTGCAAAATAAAGGTGATGAATTGATTGATTGTCTCTGTCTGTTTGAGACAACAGGCTTTCCGGCTTGTTTTATTTGTATTTATCTATTTTATTTTTTTCTTTTTTACAAACAGATCTAATATTTCCATTTCAATTCGTATAAACCTTTCAAGTTAATTTCACAATAGTGTTGTCTCGTTCGTGAACGAACTAGGTCTGTCCTCATAGTTCAATATAGTTCGTTAGTTCTATTCTCTTTTCAGAAATCAAATTAATGCATTAAAATTACTATATTATCTGTTTGTAAACTCTTTATTAGGCAGTATTGCGGTAACTGGGGCGCCAAGATCTGAAAACGCACTTTTATAGAACTCGACGAGATAAGACGAAAATAATAAGGAAAAATTTTTGATTTTCGGCTTAGTTTAGGAGATATATCCTCCGATAACTGGCCGATTTCCATACATTTTGCAGGCCGAATTGACCAGTGTGACCAGATCTCAAAAAGTCATGACAACAAACACAGCTGATTAACAGTGAGACCATGATCATTTATCAAAATATGGGTGATTATACTTTTTGAGATCTGGTCACACTGGTCAATTCGGCCTGCAAAATGTATGGAAATCGGCCAGTTATCGGAGGCTATATCTCCTAAACTAAGCCGAAAATCAAAAATTTTTCCTTATTATTTTCGTCTTATCTCGTCGAGTTCTATAAGGATCCGTCGTCAGATCTTGGTGCCCCAGTTACCGCAGTATCCCCAAAATCGAGCGATTATTTACATTTTTTAGATTGAAATTGCGGGGATATTGCGGTAACTGGGGCGCCAAGATCTGACGACGGATCCTTATAGAACTCGACGAGATAAGACGAAAATAATAAGTAAAAATTTTTGATTTTCGGCTTAGTTTAGGAGATATAGCCTCCGATAACTGGCCGATTTCCATACATTTTGCAGGCCGAATTGACCAGTGTGACCAGATCTTAAAAAGAATAATCGCCCATATTTTGATAAATGATCATGGTCTCACTGTTAATCAGCTGTGTTTGTTGTCAGTTTGCATTTGAAAATTGATAACGCACTGTTTGTTTGATCGTTTAATAATGTAATCCGCAGGCTAAAAATTTTTGAAAAAAAAAATCGCGCGATTTTTTTTTCAAAATTTTTCGCCTGCGGCGCAATATTCTCCAAACCATGTATGCCGCAGATAAAAAATTTTTTGAAAAAAAATCGCGCGATTTTTTTTCAAAATTTTTGCCTGCGGCGCAATGTTAGCATACCATTAAAATTAGATTTGCCGCGTTATGCTTGCGCGATTTTTTTTCAAACATTTTTTGCGTGCGGCGCTAGAATTTAAGTAATAATAATAACTTGCACAGCAGTTATAAACATTTATATGTATATATAATTTTAAATAAAACCCAAGAGAATTCGCCGTTAAGAAACAGCAAATTTGTATAAATTGGTAACATTCACAAATAAGCGTCCAAAATGTTGTTGGGTTGCAAAGAAAAAGTCATACCAGCACAGGCCTTATCAAATTTCAAACGCAAACTGACAATAAACACAGCTGATTAACAGTGCGACCATGATCATTTATCAAAATATGGGTGATTATACTTTTTAAGATCTGGTCACACTGGTCAATTCGGCCTGCAAAATGTATGGAAATCGGCCAGTTATCGGAGGCTATATCTCCTAAACTAAGCCGAAAATCAAAAATTTTTACTTATTATTTTCGTCTTATCTTGTCGAGTTCTATAAAAGTGCGTTTTCAGATCTTGGCGCCCCAGTAACCGCAATACTGCCGAAATTGCAAATTATTTGCGTCACGATTTACTATGAGCTTGTTCCTAGACATATACCTAAATTAATATTTATTTTAAAAAATATCGATAAATTAATATTTTGATATATTTTGTGCAACCATCGTAAAGGCAAAATATATTTAAATAGAGTAGACTTTGCTCAAAAAACCACTCAATTATATTTAACAAAATATCCCTTCGTGCATCTCACACAAGGAACAGCACCAACATCACGAGAATGAACATGTGAGGCAACAAAAAACGCGCTGCAATCCATGATAAATTCCTGGTTTCGATAACACAACTATCGGTGTTGTAAAATATCTTCTATTTAAGTATCTTTGGTAAAGGCACTGTACGAAGTCACGGGTTCTGCGAACTTATCATCTTTAAGAATTACATAAACATAAAGTACAAGCTATTACTACATATGCTCATAAGTGGTTTTCTCACAAAAAGAAATGCTTAGGTAACGTACATAAATAAAATCATAAAATAATTATATTTGTAAATGCATTTTAAACAATTTTTGTTTCAGAACTTTAACATGTATCAGATTTATGTCAATGTACCCAGCGCATTTTGCCGAGCCTGTTAACAAAAATGTGAAAAGTTGTAAAAGAAAAGAACTTAATCACATACCTATAAAAGCTGCTCTTAAACCAACGGAGACTATTTTTTATGGTGACCTTAAGCAAAAGTTTCTCAATTATATTACGAAAGATGGTAACACCACGTTAGCCAGGGAACTTCTAACTAAAACATTTGAAGTAATTAAACGGACACAAATTGAGCGGATATATCTTGTACAAAGCAAAACAGAAAATATAATAACCGATTCGGAAAGGCTCCTTATAAACGCTATTGAAAATTCTCGGCCATTGCTTCAATTGTCTGTAATTAAACGAGGCGGAGTCAAGTATCAAGTCCCTGTACCATTGACAGAGCAAAAATCGTATTTCCTTGCAATGAAATGGATTTTAGACGCCGCACGTGAAAAGGGAAGGAATATATCCCTTTCAGAGAAACTGGCTTGGGAAATATTGGACGCAGCATGTAGGCAAGGAAGAGTTATCAAGAAGAAAGATGATTTGCATAGGCAATGTGAAAACAACCGTGCTTACGCACACTATAGATGGAGCTAAGGATGCGTTGAGAAAGAAATGTAGAACATATGTAATTTAAATACAAATATTTTTCAATAATCTAAACGATTTCTAAATAGTTATTTGGTAAATGTCTAGAAGAGGAGCTTTTCCGAAAACTCGTCTTTTTTTTAAGTGTTTTTTATGTATTGTTTTCATGGCTTTCATATTCAACACTTAAATAATAAGTTGCTGCACACTGAAATTGTCGTGGAACACACACACATATACATATCGAGGTATCGAACAGTGTAGAAAAGCAGTGAATTTGCAATTTTCTTTCGCTTATAACGCAAAAATTTCCGTCCTCCGCCATCGAATTCGGGTTCAGGAGGTCGAAATATACAGTTTTGCAAACAAAATTTCAAAATTTTGCGATTTCGGAAAAGCCCCTCTTCTAGACAATTACTCTTGCAGTTATACTAAATATAAAATACATTTGGATTGCTGCTGGTTTCTGCTTGCATACAAAAACCCTGATTTCAGCCGATTGTTCCTATGGCAGCTATATGTTACAATTCTGACAGCACATTAAGAACGTTATAAGAATAAGATTTGCTAATTCTTGTTGCAATATCTTGAAAAACAACATAAATCGACCCATAGCTTCTATGACAGCTATACGTTGTATCGCTCCGATCTAGCTAGCTAGCTAATAAGCTTGTGTGCCAAGTTTCATGAAAATAGCTCAAAAACTGAGAGAGTAGTTTGCGTTGCAACAGACAGACGGACATCCGATTTGTCGACTCCTCTGTTGATGCTGATTCAGAATATATATACTTTATAGATGTCTCCTAAGGTGCGTTGCAAACGTCTGGCTAAAATTAATATACCCTATATAATATAAAACCAGGCACGCCGAAGATTATATACCCTCAAAGATTTTTTGGCCATGGATTTAAAAAAAACAAGAAAGCAAGGCTACCTTCGGCTTGCCGAAGGTTTCATACCCTTGCAGTTATACAAAATATAAAATATCTTTGGATTGCTGCTGGTTTCTGTGGTATTTATTGAAGAATTATAACAGTACATCGATTATATCAACCTCTTATAATTTAGAATACTCAGCCTCCTCGCCACGGCAAGGTCGCAATCCTCGAGGAGGAATATTTACAATACCTTAAACAACATTGCACATATATTCTTTATTACAATAATAAAATAAATTAATTAACTAAATATTTAAAAATAAATTATTAAATTAGTGATTATAGCTAAGGAACACGCCGCCATGGTGACTGTATGGAGTTTGATAAGTGATTGCGGCAGCACCGCTTACTGTGTTATCACAAAATATCCAATCAATTTGAGTTAAATGTTTTGTTGTTGGCACATTTAACAATGGACATAACCCCTTATTATTTAAAGTAGACTCGAGCTGATCAGTGGTTGTTGATCGGCAAATGTTAAAATCTCCTAATATTACCAATTTTGTATTATTTTCAGCTGACGTTAGCCTTTCAACATCATTTCTGATTTCATTTCGAAACCTTGTAATAGGAAAAGCTGGATTCCTATAAACAACTATGACTATTGTATGCAAGTATTTAAATGTTATAGACTGGTATATATATCTTACATTATTAACTGTAACTGTTTCATATAAGAATGTTATGTTTTCCGATATATTTTGTTTTGCATATATCAGTATACAATTCTTAGAAACAGCATTTGGTCGAATGTCTTTGTGTTGTAAAGGATCTGTTGGTCATAAAATCTAAATTTGGAAAGTTCTCTTTCAAAAATGCATTTGAATAACAGCTATATGATTTTTTGTTTATCGGCTACATGTAATAGTACTCAGATTTCCATAAAATTGCAACAAGAACCTTCATTAGGCCGATCGTTGATCGTTATAAGTTATAAAAGTTCGATTTGGATGTGGTAAGCCTGATAGCTATATCTTGAAATATAACGAAAATCGGCCGATAGGCTTCATAACAGCTATACGATATATCAGTCCGATCTGGCCCGTTCCGACTTATTTAAAGAGGGCAGAAATAAAAAGCTTGTGAGCAAAGTTTCATGATGATAGCTCAATAACTGGGGGACTAATTTGCGTTGCAACAGACAGACGGACTGACTGACTGTTCCTATAACAGCTATAGAATATAAACGTCTGAAATATTTAAATGGAAAAACAAAGGGCGGGTTACTGTATAACATTAAAAGGTATTGATGTGCGGTATTTAAAAAAAAACAAAACAAAAACCCTGATTTCAGCCGATTGTTCCTATGGCAGCTATATGTTATAGTGGTCCGATTTTGATACAATTTTGACAGCACATTAAGAACGTAATAAGAATAAGATTTGCCAAATCTTGTTGCAATATCTTGAAAAACAACAAAAATCGGCCGATAGCTTCTATGACAGCTATACGATATATAGGTCCGATCTGGCTCGTTCCGACTTATTTACAGCCTACAGCAATAAGAAGCTTGTGTGCCAAGTTTCATGAAGATAGCTCAAAAACTGAGAGACTAGTTTGCGTTGCAACAGACGGACGGACGGACGGACGGACGGACGGACAGACAGACGGACATCCATTTTTCGACTCCTCTGGTGATGCTGATTCAGAATATATACACTTTATAGGGTCGGAGATGTCTCCTAAGGTGCGTTGCAAGCTTCTGGCTAAAATTAATATACCCTCTGCAAGGGTATAAAAAAACAAGAAAGCAAGGCTACCTTCGGCTTGCCGAAGGTTTCATACCCTTGCAGTTATACAAAATATAAAATATCTTTGGATTGCTGCTGGTTTCTGTGGCATTTACTGAACAATTATAACAGTACATCGATTAAATCAACCTCTTATAATTTCGAATACTCAGCCTCCTCACCACGGCAAGGTCGCAATCCTCGAGGAGGAATATTTACAATACCTTAAACAACATTGCAAATATATTCTTTAGTTACAATAATAAAATAATATAATTAACTTAATATTTAAAAATAAATTATTAAATTAGTGATTATAGCTAAGGAACACGCCGTCATGGGGAGTTTGATAAGTGATTGCGGCAGCACCGCTTACTGTGTTATCACAAAATATCCAATCAATTTGAGTTAAATGTTTTGTTGTTGGCACATTTTGTTGTTATTATTTAAAGTAGACTCGAGCTGATCAGTGGTTGTTGATCGGCAAATGTTAAAATCTCCTAATATTACCAATTTTGTATTATTTTCAGCTGACGTTAGCCTTTCAACATCATTTCTGATTTCATTTCGAAACCTTGTAATAGGAAAAGCTGGATTCCTATAAACAACTATGACTATTGTATGCAAGTATTTAAATATTATGGACTGGTATATGTTTCTTACATTATCAACTGTAACTGTTTCATATAAGAATGTTATGTTTTCCGATATATTTTGTTTTGCATATATCAGTATACAATTCTTAGAAACAGCATTTGGTCGAATGTCTTTGTGTTGTAAAGGATCTGTTGGTCATAAAATCTAAATTTGGAAAGTTCTCATTCAAAAATGCGTTTGAATAACAGCTATATGATTTTTTGTTTAACAGCTACATGTAATAGTACTCAGATTTCCATAAAATTGCAACATAAACCTTCATTAGGCCGATCGTTGATTGTTATAAGTTATAAAAGTTCGATTTCAAACTTTATTATTAGGGACACACTTAGATTTGGATGTGGTAAGCCTGATAGCTATATCTTGAAATATAACGAAAATCGGCCGATAGGCTCCATGACAGCTAAACGATATATCAGTCCGATCTGGCCCGTTCCGACTTATTGAAAGTGAGCAGAAATATGAAGCTTGTGAGCAAAGTTTCATGAAGATAGCTCAATAACTGGGGGACTAATTTGCGTTGCAACAGACAGACGGACTGACTGATTGTTCCTATAACAGCTATAAAATATATACGTCTGAGATATTTAAATGGAAAAACTAAGGGCGGGTTACTGTATAACATTAAAAAGTATTGATAATGTGCGGTATTTCCAAAAACAAAACAGGATTGCATAGAAAAACTCTGATTTCAGCCGATTGTTCCTATGGCAGCTATATGTTATAGTGGTCCGATTTTGATACAATTTTGACAGCATATTAAGAACGTAATAAAAATAAGATTTGCCAAATCTTGTTGCAATATCTTGAAAAACAACAAAAATCGGCCGATAGTTTCTATGACAGCTATACGATATATCGGTCCGATCTGGCTCGTTCCGACTTATTTACAGCCTACAGCAATAAGAAGCTTGTGTGCCAAGTTTCATGAAGATAGCTCAAAAACTGAGAGACTAGTTTGCGTTGCAACAGACGGACGGACGGACGGACGGACGGACGGACGGACGGACTGACGGACGGACGGACGGACGGACGGACGGACAGACGGACATCCATTTTCCGACTCTCCTGGTGATGCTGATTCAGAATATATATACTTTATAGGGTCGGAGATGTCTCCTAAGGTGCGTTGCAAACTTCTGGCTAAAATTAATATACCCTCTGCAAGGGTATAAAAATACATGGTCTATTAGGTTTGTCGGAATGTGCAGAAGGACACATCTGCGACACCATAAAGTATATACAGTGGCTCACAGCTTATTTCAAGCAGCGTCTATCTGAAACTTTAACGGACTGTAAAAGCTAAACTAAACATCTTTTTAAAAAAAATTTAAACGCAACATATTTATTTTATGTTTCAAGATAATATTTACTATTTTACTTCATTTTGAATTATTTTGGTAGTATTTTTTTAAGAAATAATAACACAAATGTGCCTCAAATCAATGCAACAGCTTATTTCAATATTTTCCATATGTTTTAAAACTAAGCAATATTCCGTTACTTCGCAGTTATACTAAATATAAAATACATTTGGATTGCTGCTGGTTTTTGTTTGCATACAAAAACCCTGAATTCAGCTGATTGTTTCTATATGTTATATGTTATAGTGGTCCGATTTTGATACATTAAGAACGTAATAAGAATAAGATATGCCTATTCTTATTGCAATATCTTGAAAAACAACAAAAATCGGCCGATAGCTTCTATGACAGCTATACGATATATAGGTCCGATCTGGCTCGCTCCGACTTATTTACAGCGTACAGCAATAAGAAGCTTGTGTGCCAAGTTTCATGAAGATAGCTCAAAAACTGAGAGACTAGTTGGCGTTGCAACAGACGGACGGACGGACAGAAGGACATCCATTTTTCGACTCCTCTGGTGATGCTGATTCAGAATATATAAACTTTATAGGGTTGGAGATGTCTCCTAAGGTGCGATGCAAACTTCTGGCTAAAATGAATATACCCTCTGCAAGGGTATAAAAAGCTAGAGACTCCAAAGTTGGCATACAGATACCTGATTATCCTAGGCAGTAAACGCTATTTTCAAATTTCGGGTACCATACCCACCGCCCCAGTAAATCAGAAATTGTTGCATTCTGTGAAACAGCTGTGTTCATTTGGAGCGTCGATAAGCATGTATTGATGAACACAGCTGCCCTGGTACGAAAACATCGGCTGGCCGAACAAGCAGTGCGAGCCACGCGTGACCTTGGATTAGCACCATCTGGTGATGGGCGGAGGGACTTTCTCCGTTAACAGCCAGATCGGTCGCCGACCCAAGGCTCCCGTTTTGAACGCCGTTTAAGCCGTCGGCAGATGCCTGAATGCCAACTAATATGACCGCCCTGGTGAGTCTGTTCTTGTGGAGATCCGCCAGGGTGACTTCTGCCCAACTTGCCAGCGCCTTTCAACGCCGCAGTCGCACCTGGCTTGGCACAAGGGGGCATACTTTTACCAGCCACAGACAAATCCCGTCCTGTCTGTAGCTGTCCGATTTTTCCTGGCGTGACCACCGAACTGCTGCCTTAACGGTCCACCAGCGTTTCGGTAGCTTAAGTTGCTGCGGCAACTCCAGTGGTGCTCTGAAAAACAAAGGCAACAAAAATTTTCATATATGTATTTTGGGTCGCTGAATCCGAATCCGGAGTTGGAATTACGCCATCACGTCTAGATTTTGACATTACCTCACAAAACTGAAAAATTTTTAAAATTCCCCAAAAAGATATAGAATCATGATCTGGTCATGCGATATATGTTTTCTCATGTATTTTGAACTTCTTAATTTGATTATTTAATCAAATGTATCCTGCATGTCTAAGTTTCGACTTAACCTCAAAAAACATGAAAAATCTTCAAAGCCCCAAAAAATAATGGCGCTTGCGCGCCCCTCGCTTATTTTGTGGAAGGGTTAACGGAACAAGTAGAAATTGAAATGCATCGGCCTCGGGTTTTTTTTCTATATCTACTTATGTGTCTATTAATAGAACAGAAGTAGAAGGGGTAACCCAAAAACGAACCGAACGTTCTCGAACAAATTTGTATGCCCCGACCCTTATGCTGCTGTCTCTACCTACCGAGCATCTTTGAGGCGTGTGCTATGTGCGGCCTGTGCAAAATGCAGATCGAGAATGCAGATCGGAATTCGAATTGAATAATTGATAATTAATAGCAATTAAATATAAAAAAAAAACATGAAATAAATTATTATGTAATATAATGAGATTTATTTACTAACTATTTTTAAAATTTTTATAATACGACCTTAGGAATAATAAACTGTCTACGGATTTCGGACCTATACGATTTCCATTTTCCGTTTTTAAAAATGCAGGTGCATATATAAATAATAGGTAATATTACAATAGGTAACGAAAAGTAAGCACGTCAAACTTTCCATTCATCGAAAATTGGGGAAATGAACACCTCCATAGATTTGTTACCTGTTTATACCCTTCGACCATTGAAAATGGTCAAAAAAGGGTATACTAACTTCGTGCAAATGTATGTAACAGGCATAAGGAGGCGTGGCAGACCCCATAAAGTATATTCTTGCTCAGGATCACTAACTGAGTCGATTTAGACATGTCCGTCTGTCTGTATGAGACAACAGATTTCAGCTATTAAAAAAGCTAGAGATATCAAATTTGGCATGAAGGTTCCTATAAATCATAGGCAGATCAAGTTTATATCAAATAATTGATACCACGCCCACCGCCCCCGCAAATCGGTTATTTGCGATTATTAAGCAAAGTATTAAACTCATAGCGTTCTGTTTTGGTGTTTTGGTATGTATAAAGCTAAATGCAATGTGAACATATTCTCCAAATTATAATCGGACCAATAAAACAGAAGTAATTCAAGTCAACGTTTTCAGTACAAATGTTCGGTACGGGCAGCAGCTGCGCGCTGCTTTGAGCAGTCGACGCCGACGTCGACGTTGCGTCGTGTCGCTTTACTCCTTACGCGCGTCGCTGTGTTAGTGCGAGTAAGTAAGCTATATGTGTAGTAGAAGTATTTGTGCAGAATTCCCTGTTTGAAATAATGAGTGTGGTTACACGTTTGTAACGGATTTAGAAAATTGGGAGAAGGGTATCTTACTGTCGGGCGCTCGACTGTAGCCTTACCCACTTGTTGAAAACACGCCTTGCTTAGGTATGTAAATAACCACACGACATGAACCCTTTTTAGGAAAATCGTGGAAAATACCAAGAGTGGTAGAGGAAAAAAGGGTCATCTAGACGCCGCGGCGCCACAGTAATTGCATAGGCAAAAATTGCAAAAACAAAATACATACACATGAGACCATACGCACAAGCAGCTGCCCGCTGCTCGCTGGTCGAGTCCGACCTCGCTCGACCGAAAAAATGTGTATCTGTGATTCAAAAGCAAATCGTCGATTTACCCAAACCAAGTGTTTGGGTAAACGGACCGGCGCGTCAGCTGACAGACTCTGATTCATGAATTTGTAGATTCGAACCATTTCGATTTAAAAAGATTGGGTCGATGACGCGCGACTGAAGCGGTTTGTGGACCAATTCGTTTTTTCTTTTCACCGTTGCTGTTGGATTCAGTGAATTGAATTGAGCATGAAATTTCGTGTTTGATGCGATTCAAGAAAAATGTGATTTTTGCAGTTCTCTGACACATATACATTACATTTTTGCCTACACACACACACACACACACACACAAATGTATTGCAAATTAAACTAAAAGTAATATTTTAAAGGACGTTTTGTCATGGTGGTTACACGTAACCCTGCAACGAAATACAAATTTAAAATAAAAATAGTCGGAAAGGCTACAGTCACGCGGTGACTGGAGGCCATGGATTTTCAGTTTACGTTTATATAACATAAAATATATATAAATTTATATTTATAAACATTTTAATATAATGAAACAAAAAGTGCGCAAGGCTACAAACGGGCGCGCTCGACAGACAGATACCCTTTAACATCCGTACCAAACATGTAAACACACTCATCACTTCTGACAGAGAATTCTTCCAAACTTATTTTAATACATATGATTTACTCGCTCACACACACGCGCGTAAACAGTAAGGCGACACGACGCGACGTCAACGTCGGCGTCAACTGCTCAAAGCAGCGCGCAGGCTGCTGCTCGTACCGAACATTTGTACTGAAAACGTTGACTTGAATAACTTCTGTGATACTACTCCGATCGGATTGTAATTTAGAGGATATGTTCATATTGTATTCAGCTTTACGTATACCGAAGAACGTTGTGAGTTTAATACTTTGCTTAATAATCACAAACTACTGATTTACGGGGGCGGTGGTACACGACGTGTACTGCCTAGGATATACAGGAATCTTCATGCCAAATTTGGAGTCTCTAGCTTTCTTAATAGCTGAGAACTAAACGCTCATACAGACGGACAGACAGACAGACGGACAGACAGACAGACGGACAGACAGACATGGCTAGATCGACTCGACTGGTGATCCTGAGTAAGAATATATATACTTTATGGGGTCGCAGATATCTCCTTCTTCCTGTTACGCACATTCCGACAAACCAAATAGACCATGTATTTTTTTTTAAATCCATGGCCTAATGAGTGAAAATTAGGAAATATATGTTGGTGGACACAACTTACGGTCGATGGGGCCAGTGCCAGAGGCATGGGACGTAACATGGTCCACCGATGGATGGGCTGCAGTCGGTCCGCAGATGTCAATGGGAAACAAGGGATTCCTACGGACGCCCAGCAGGATTGACAAAATCGGCAGCCAGATGGATGATGATCCAGTCGACGGTGAAGACCGTGTTCAACAGCAGCAAGGCATACTGGAAGGAAATTTAGACAGCGTGATTAGGTCGGCAGTAAATGTAGCGGTGACACAAGCAGCAAATACGTACCGTAAGTTTCGCAAGACCGACATAGCGCAATCCCTGAAGGATGATGGCGTCAGATTACTGCTTTATCTAATTGCTCAAGGTTGCCATACGATTAGAATCAGCTGTCCAAATCTTTGTTCTAAGCATCTGTTAAATTTATGCTAAGCACCTGTTAAGTCTTATGCTAAGCACCTGTTAAGTTGTATGTTAGCAGCTGTTAAGTCTACCTCAGTTCAGTTGAAAAACAGTTTTTTCTCACCAAACATGTAAGAAGTGCAGCGGCACAATTAAAATTAATGAACTCAAGCCCTTGCTTTTCATTAAAATAAAAACTACGAAAGTAAGGCGGTTGCACAAATCAGTGTACCCGTAAACATTGGTGACCCCGACGTGAATTATAAAAATTAAATGTGATTCTAAACCCTCTAGTATCACATTTGTAATTTATTCGCGCAATCGCTGCCGCCGCATTTGCGTACATACGTACATACATACAAACATTTTCGATCTCGCTTTCGTTCGCGTACATACATACATACACACAAACATTTTTCGGTATCGCATTCGTGCATACATACATACGTGCATACGTCTTTTCGCAACTTTTGAGCGCGCGCCGTACAATTGTTATTCCGCAGAATATTGTCATTTCTACGCTGTTTTACTAAAAATATTATTACACACTCTCGCAAACAATTTGGCCCTCAATAAGTGAACTTCGCACACACAAACATTGCCCTATCACCTACATACATACATAAGCGGCTATACATAGGGCAAGTGCATTTAACCGTTTCAACTGTTCTTATATACAACGAACATTAGTTGTTCTAATCTCCTTCGTTTTCTTACGGTTTCGTGGTGACAAAAAGAAACGGTAAATAAACTTTTTCGCGCGCGTTTTTCTTTGGTTCGTTACAGTGAACTCTAACTAGAATGGCTGATCCAAGTTCTATTGACTTTTATCGCGCAAAATGCTCTCAAGTGAAACGTCACATGACCTCTATGCTCGAGTTCTTCAAATCTGACGAAATTGAAAATCTTGATGAGAGCGATTTATCCGTGAGAATCGACTCCGTAAACCAGATGCAGGCCGAATTCGTGGAGGCTCAGACCGCGCTTGAGAAACTTGACTTCTTGGAGCTGGCGTTGAATACGCGCATTGAATTCGCCGAAATGTATTGGAAAGTTAAATCAAGGCTCACTCTTCAATTGGATGCACTCAGGGCTCGTCACACTGCTCTCAACTCAACGACAATTCCCAGATTCAACGACCATGTGAACCAAACTTGCACTCGCAGGTCTCGACTACCGGAGACGCAACTGGCAACATTTAATAGAAAATATGAAGATTGACCCGAGTTCTATGCGATGTTCAACACAGTTGTTGGTAGCAACGAGGATCTGAGTAAGATTGAAAAGCTACAGCATCTGCGTTCTTGCCTGAGCGGTGCTGCAATTGACACCATCAAGTCATTGGAGCCCTCTGAAGAAAATTGTGAAAATTGGGGAAATGAACACCCCCATAGATTTGTTACCTGTTTATACCCTTCGACTATTGAAAATGGTCAAAAAAGGGTATACTAACTTTGTGCAAAATGTATGTAACAGGCATACGGAGGCGTGGTAGACCCCATGAAGTATATATATTCTTGCTCAGGACCACTAGCCGAGTCGATTGATACATGTCCGTCTGTCTGTATGAGACAACAGATTTCAGCTATTAAAAAAGCTAGAGATATCAAATTTGGCATGAAGGTTCCTATAAATCATAGGCAGATCAAGTTTATATCAAATAATTGATACCACGCCCACCGCCCCCGAAAATTTGCGATTATTAAGCAAAGTATTAAACGCATAGCGTTCTGTTTTGGTGTTTTGGTATGTATAAAGCTAAATGCAATGTGAACATATTCTCCAAATTATAATCGGACCAATAACACAGAAGTAATTCAAGTCAACGTTTTCAGTACAAATGTTCGGTACGGACATCAGCTGCGCGCTGCTTTGAGCAGTCGACGCCAACGTCGACGTTACGTCGTGTCGCTTTACTCCTTACGCGCGTCGCTGTGTGAGTGCGAGTAAGTAAGCTATATATTTTTTTTTTTTTGGACGTATATACAATGAATGTATTAACAAGTGGTCCAACGACACCAAGCCGATGCTTGTTGCGCGCGGAACCCAGACGAAGTCCTCCTCCCGCCTAACCGACCGAGAGGCACCGTCGCGTAACGGACGACACGGAAACGCGATAAAAATGCGAATAGACACGCGAGAAGAAACTAACGCGATAAAGAAAGAAAACGCGGATAGGAGATAGGATAGGAGCATGCAAAATCAAATAAATAATAAAAAAGAATATCGAGGAAATAATATTACTAACTACGTGCTAGATAGAGAAGAATTAAAGACTTCATAGTGGCAATAGAGTTAGTGCCAGCTATGACATGTTGAAGTTTATTGTAGTCCGAACATAATACCCTGAACGGATTGTGCAGTGCATAGTTCGATCTACAATAAGGAAGAGTTAGCGGAAGATAGTTACGAGTACTTCTGCAAGGGACAGAGAAGTGAAGCTGCATTACAAGGGCCTCACTGTCAATGTCACCTTGCATAAGAATGTTAATAAATAATACCCCTAGCATGGTTCTGCGATTAGTTAGGGAAGGCAAATTTAATAATAAGAGTCTATTGTTATAGGAAGGCAGTCTTAAATTTTCCTCCCAGTTAAGGCCACGTAACGCAAACAATAAAAAGTTCTTTTGTATGGACTCGATGCGTTCTTTATGAATAGTGTACTGGGGACACCATACGCATGAACCATATTCAAGAATAGGACGAACAAGTGAGATGTAGAGGGTCTTTGTAAGATAAGGATCGTCAAATTCCTTAGACCATCTCTTAATAAAGCCTAGAACACCCATGGCTTTATTGACCATATTAGAAATATGATTGGAAAACTTTAGTTTTCGGTCCAAACGGACCCCCAAATCATCAACCAGGGTAATTCTTTCCAAGACAGAACCACAAAGAGAATAAGAAGTATACATTGGATTGGCTCGAGAGAATGTCATCAGCTTGCATTTGGAGCTGTTCAGGTTTAAAAAATTGGCACAACACCACGAATGAAAACTATTTAGGTCGGCTTGTAAGTGTGACTGACAGTGGTCGTCTTTAAATTGATAACAAAGCTTTACATCATCCGCGTACATAAGAGTACGAGAGTTATGTATGACCGAAGGCATGTCATTGATGAAAAGCGTAAAAAGTAGGGGGCCAAGATGACTCCCTTGAGGAACGCCAGATGTGGCGTGAAGTGGAATTGAGAGGCTGGTTTTAAAGAGGACTCTTTGAGTTCTGTCAGTCAGATAGCTTACAATCCAACTAAGTAATTTTGGTGAAAAACCTAGAAGGTCAAGCTTATGTGCCAAAAGGGAATGATTCACTGAGTCAAAAGCTTTACTGAAATCAGTATAAATGACATCAGTTTGAAGATTTTCCTGAAATCCTTTTACCACAAAGGATGTCAGCTCAAGCAAATTTGTCGTAGTTGAACGACGTTTAATAAATCCGTGTTGAAAAGGTGAAATAACGGATCTGCATAAATGTTGCAAGTGAGGAGTTATAACATTCTCGAAAAATTTTGGTATAGCCGACAATTTAGAGATACCTCTATAATTGCTTGCTTCAGACTTGCTGCCCTTTTTCAATAAGGGGATAATAAAAGATTCCTTCCAAATGAAAGGAAAGAGTGAAGTTTCTAAGGACAGCGAAAATAGTTTGAGCAATGGCTTACTTAAGGAGTTGGCACAGAACCGAAGTATACAAGCGGGAACACCGTCAGGTCCGGGTGAAAAAACTGGCTTAACTAAATAAAGATCCTTGACAAGGGAGCTTTCGTTTAGAAAGGGGGAGAAGATACCATTCGAACTTGGAATGTTGTATGGATAAATATGAGTAGTATGTGTAGAAGGTGAGTAAGTCGTTTGAAAAAACTTTGCAAACATATCGGCCATGGTTTGGTCGGTATTTGCACTAGCATTTTCAAACGTTAAGTTAGAAGAAAATGCGGAAGACTTACGCTTCGTGTTAACAAAACTATAAAACTGTTTGGGGTTCTGAATAAACTGAACCTTACAACGAGCTAAATAGTTTTTATAACATTTCGCGTTTAAGACTGTAAAGTCTGACCGCGCGCTTAAGTAGCGTGAAAAGGCTAAGGGCGAGTTATTAAATTTAAATTTTTTGTAAAGGCTTGACTTTAAATTTTTTAACCGTGACAACTCTCTTGTAAACCATGGCGGCTTACTCGAGGATGATGAATAATAGCACGGAACGCAAATATCAAAAAATGAATTAATATTTTTATAAAAAATATTGGTCGCTACTGATATATCAGTAGACAAATATAATTCCGACCAATCAAACTGTGAAATTAAAGAGTTTAATAAATTAAAATCTGCTTTTCTAAAGCAGCGTACGCGCTTACACAATTTTTCATGTTTATCCATACAAGCACCAAAATCAAAAGACACTTCCAGAGTAGGATGGTAAGGATCTTCTGGGAAAGAAAGTGGTTCAGTCTTGACTAAATTTACTCTAGATGGATCGAAGACAAAGCATAAGTCTAACGATCTGTTACTACAGTTTAAGATATGATTGACCTGCGACAATGACATATCAAACAGACCGTCAAAAATGTCGTGGTGCCGTGAGGGCAGCAGAGAATTTGAATCAACACTTGTTGTCCAATTGCAATCTGGTATATTAAAGTCCCCAAGGACTGAAAAGTGATCTCTGTGTGATAACAGATTAAAAATAGTCTTTATTGCAGACAAATGTTGCAAATAGACAGATACATCCGATGACGGCGGAATATAGGAACAGGTTATATAATGAAAAAAGCCGGGAAAGTGTAATTTTACACAGAGGAATTCAATAGCAAGTTGAATCTCCGGCTGTAAAAGTTCCGAATTGATGGTGGAATCGACTGCAATAAGGACTCCACCACCATGACGGTCAGGTCGATCACACCTGTAGGTTGTGAACTTGCTTGGAAAAACTTCGGAGCTTAGAATATCCGGTTTTAACCAAGTCTCAGTAAACACAACAATTTGAGAAGAAAAAGAAAGACTGTTTATATATAAAGTTGAAAGTTTAGTACATAGACCTCTAACATTTTGATATGAAAGAGTTAAGGAGCATGTTAGTTTTTATACCCTTCGACCATTGAAAATGGTCAAAAAAGGGTATACTAACTTTGTGCAAAATGTATGTAACAGGCATAAGGAGGCGTGGCAGACCCCATAAAGTATATATATTCTTGCTCAGGATCACTAGCCGAGTCGATTGAGACATGTCCGTCTGTATGTCCGTCTGTCCGTCTGTCCGTCTGTCCGTCTGTTTGTTTGAGACAACAGATCTCAGCTATTAAAAAAGCTAGAGACACCAAATTTGGTATGAAGGTTCCTATATATTCGGGGCAGGTGAAGTTTATGTCAAATGTTTGATGCCACGCCCACCGCCTCCGCAAATCGGTAATTTACGATTATTAAGCAAAGTATTGAACTTATAAAGTTCTGCTTCGACATGTATAAAGCTGAATGCAATGTGAACATATCATCCAAATTACAATCCGATCGGACCAATAACACAGAAGTTATTAAAGTCAACGTTTTCAGTACAAATGTTCGGTACGGGCAGCAGCCGACGCGCTGCTTTGAGCAGTTGACGCCGACGTCGACGTTGCGTCGTGTCGCTTTACTCTTTACGCGCGTCGCTGTGTGAGTGCGAGCGAGTAAGCTATATGTAGTAGAAGTATTTGTGCAGAATTCTCTGTTTGAAACTATGAAAGTGGTTACACGTTTGTAACGGATTTAGAAAATTGGGAGAAGGGTATCTTACTGTCGGGCGCCCGACTGTAGCCTTACCTACTTGTTTTTGTTTAAGGTTGTTTTTATTTGGGCTGAAGCTAGAGACGGCAAAGGAAGATTAATCGGAGGGCGATTTTTCTTCTTCTTTGTTTCGAACTCTTTGACCATCACATGCTCCGGCCAAATTTGAGTCGAGCATATAATGCCCATGAGTTCGTTTGGGACACTTATTTTGAAGGATGATATGTCCCTCTCATAAGAAAACTTAAATTTTTCCACTTTTATATCCAAGGCATGAGTATTTCCTTGGCTGTTACATCACTTGATGTGAGGTCAGGGGCAAGCCTGGAAACAAAAATTTGTTTCCTTTGTGGAACACCTAGAATCTTTTTAGGCGCCTCGGGTGTAACTCCAGAGCATAGGTAAACCGGAACTTGAACACGCCTTCGGTAAAACTATCAACTGTGGCACGGGCAACGATACCACAGCAGACTTGTCAGAAATCATGGGCGTCACAGGTTGCTCACACTCAATGACATTATCGGGAAGCGAAACCGATTGAGCCGAAGACCTCGTTACTATTGGGGGATTGGTGAACGAGATCAACGGCTGGGTCACTGGCGTGCCTGGCTGATCAATTAGAGGGAGCTGGGTGGCGCTAACTGAAGATTTTTGATTTCGCGAGGTTTTCTTGCGCTTTGGCGATTCATTCAATAACTTAAGGTTATTGAAAGACGAATCAAGCGCTGAGAACTGGTCGGAAAGTTTGCGAAAACTTCCAAACAGTTCCCTAAAACCAGTCTTCGTTTGACGCATAAACGAACACATTTCGTTCTCCACCTCCCTACACACATCACAGCAATAACGCAACCCCGTGCGCTTGGCTACGGCGTCAGCCGTCGGGCCGGTATATCCAGCACACTTCGCGTGTACTACGTTGTCACATAGCCAACACGAGATGCTTGCCTGGGCGGCAGTCACATGCTTAAGGCAGGATTTCTTGAAACAAATTAAAACGTCCATTATATGGGACACCTACTGTTAAAGTAAAAACAGCCAAAGGAAAATAAAATCAAAACAAGAAAAGGGATGAGCGCAAGAGAAAAAACTTAACGCGCGTAAAGGGCAGAGAGCAGAGAGAGCAAAAATAATAGAAAAGATAAGTTCGAGAGCGGCAAAGCGTGAGAGCTGCTTAGGCGCGCTCAAAGAATTAGGAGAGGTAAGTAGAGAGGAAATTAGCGGTGACTAACAACACTAACAACTACGTCGCTTACCCAAAAGAGAATAAAGAAAAAGATGAAATGCACCGAAAGAGGCAGAACCAATGCACAAAACAATAGAGAATAAGATCTAAAATTTGCAAACACAGATTAGTTTGGCAAATTTTAAGAACATGCACACGCGTCGTGAACGGGCTAAAGTTAAAACTTCGGTTTCAAAGTAAATTTAAATAATACACCGGTTGTTTTTAATAAAAAAAGCCGAAAAATCGAAGCGCAAAAAAAACACGTCCGTTCACTAGGAAAATGCAGAAATTTTGTATGTAAGGTTATTATTAAAGTGAGTTTATTATAATGGTTCAAATCAATTCAGTAAGGTTAAATAATACAAAATAATGGCGTTACGACTTGTGTGTTCTTCGCAACTTAATATTTGGGCAACTGTTACAACTTAATAGCAGTTTGTTCAACTGTCAACTTTCTACGCGAGACGACCGACTACGACTCTCTTTCGCTACTCCCCTCTGGCAACACTCTTCGGTTCGCAGGCTTGCCAACTGTCCTCCATTAGTGGGGTTGCCAACTTGCATCGAAGTATACCATCTTACATTCGGCCCTCCTGATCTTCCTCATCCGTCCCGGATGACAAAATATCCTCGTTCTCGGCTACATATTTCCACAACTTCATATTATCGCAGCTTGTTGCAGTAATATTTGGTCCCTCGGTGTTTATTGATGCCTTCTTCACATCATAGCGACCGTTTCTCTTAACCTTTATGACAGCATATGGACCAAGATATTCGCTAGCCATCTTTCGGCCTGCAACAAATTGAGTTCGCTTTATAGCAACCAAGTCGCCCAACTTGTAGATCTGTTCCGTACGTCGCTTCTTGTCGTAGTGCATCTTGTAGTTCTTCTGTGCCTCTTCAATATTATGTTTTGCTTCTATGCGCAGCTGCTGTCGCTCCTCGTTGAACTTCTCGACCAACTCCTGCTGCATCATGTCTAGCAAACGATCGTCCACCTTCGTACACATCTTCGTCCCAAACATTATCTCGAACGGCGTTGACAGCGTTGTCGAATGTACATGCGAGTTAATTGCCATCTGTACACGTGGCACATACTTGTACCACTTAGCAGGTTCGTCTGAAGACAGCTTCGCAAGAATGTCAATTATGCAGCGATTGACCCTCTCGACTTGACCGTTGCCTCTTGCAACTCCGGTTGTTGTGCAAATCTGCTCCACCATGTTGACCTCCAGAAACTCTTTGTAAGCGTTTGATGTAAACGCCGATCCTCTATCGCTTACTATACGTGCAGGAAATCCGAATACGCTTGCCCATTCTTTTAGCTTCTTCACAACCTCATCTTGACCTGTCGACTTCACAGGATACAGCCACACAAATTTGGAGAATCCATCGACCACTGCAAAAATGTACTTGTACATCTTAGAAGTCATATCCATCGGTCCAAGATGGTCTACATGCAGCGTTTGCAGGGGAACATCACCTTTTCCTATACAGTGTAAACGTCCTTCTTGTTTGCCCAATTTTTTACTGTGTATTATACAAACAATACAATTAGAAATATACTTCGAAACTTTTCCCTCTAAATGCGAGATAAAGTATTGCTGCTTTATGTTATGCATTGTTTTACGTGCGGCGAAGTGACCAGAGTCATGAGCGTTTTTAATGACGTCACGCTCCATAAGCTTGGGGACAACTAAAAGTTCGCAACCATCAACTTCTTTGAAGAGTAGTCCACCCTTCATCTTAAAATTCTCATAAGGTCCATTCTGAAGCAACTGCAATACTGCTTTAACATTATCGTCTTCTTGCTGCGCTTTTCGTAATCGAGCTGACAACTCAGTTGTGATTATTAAAACATCCTGTGGGTAACGACTAAGATGATCGACGTGCTTCATCCTTGCTCCTGCGCGATGTTCCATATCTGGTGTAAAGCTTTTTATGTAGAGTACCCATTCCTCCACATCGCGCGGTATTTCGTCTTTACTTGTCGTCTGCTTAAATGCTGCGCAATCTGTTACCAATTTGAATCGAGTTCCCAACAAAAAATGGCGGAATTTCTTAAGCGCAAGATATGCAGCCTTGATCTCCAATATATAACTGTGTTTTTTGGCCTCGGCTTCACTCGTCTTTTTGCTCCAGAAATACACGGGATGCATATGTCCTTCAAAGCACTGCAGCAGCACAGCTCCTAGTCCGTTTTTGGAAGCGTCGGTATGTAGCTCTGTCTTTGCCTCCCGAGAGTATATGTGCAATACTGGCTCACTTGTTAATATATCCTTTAATCTTTCGATTGAGTCCTTTTCAGCTTCACCAACTATAAATACAGCGTTCTTCCTCAACAAATTCGTTAACGGGCGCGCTATCTCTGCATAACGCGGAATAAATTTTTGAAAAAATCCAGTCAAACCCAGAAACGATTGGACGCCTTTTATATCCTTAGGATATGCAAATCGTTTTACAGCTGATGTTTTGTCTGCTCCAGGCCAAACTCGTCCGTTTGCCACTGTATGACCCAGGAAGTTTATACTCTGCTGTAGGAAACTGCATTTTTTCCATTTTATCCTTAAACCATACCTGGCTGCTGTTTCCAAAACTTGTCGGCTCTTCTGCATGCATACGTCTGCAGACTCTGCGAAAATAACAATGTCGTCCATATAAAGCTGCATTACTTCTTCATTAATAAGTTTCTGAAAAACATGGTTGACATATCTGATGAACGCAGCTGGTGAATTCTTAAATCCAAAAGGAGCCCTGTTAAATTCAAAAAGTCCTTCTCGTGTGATGAAAGCCGTTAGGTGTCTGCTCTTTTCTTCGATGGGCACGTGAAAGAAACCATTTTCTAAGCCTATAATCATGAAAAATTTCGCTGCTTGCAGTTTGTCAAGAACATCCTCAATAAGTGGCACAGGAAACAAATCCTGAAGTACCATGCTGTTCAGCTTACGGTAATCGACGCATACCCTCAATGTTTGATCCTTCTCCTTGACCACGACCACTCGACTTGCTACGTTGGAAAATGATTCGCGTGCAATTCCCATCTGTAACCATTCATTGACCTGATTCTTTACAGCTTCTGCTTCGTTCGGTGACAGACGACTGGGTGCTTGTCGAAACGGCACTATGTTACCATCTGGAACAATGTTCAGAATAATTGGACATTGCGCGTGATCCGCCTCTAGAAACTGAAATGCATCTTCGATCATATCTTCCACTTCCTTCTGGTAATTTTTGGGCGCTGTAATGTTGTTATATTCTTCAAAAACGCTGTAAACTTCCATTACCATTACGACCAACTATGGTCGTTCAGTACACGTTGAAATAAAAATCCGTTCGAATCAGCTATGAATTCAAACTTCCTTATAAAGTCGTAACCAAGTATCGCATTGCAGTCCATCTTGCAGTTTGACACAACCAAGAATTTCTGCTTCGTACGCAGCGTGTCGATTTCCACTTCGGCGTTGAAATATCCAATTGGCTTTGTACTGGTGTTGCCCAGACCACGTAGCGTTGAAGCGGTTTTAAAAATGTCCACATTCAACTTGTCTGCGATGTTCTGCTTTACAATGGTTACATCGGAGCCGGTATCCACTAAGCACTCCACCTGTAAGCCATTTAAAAGAATTGTTTTAAGTCGATAACTATTTGAAATAACTCGAACTCGATCAGCGTTTGATGGACAACTGCGTGAAATATGCCCTTCTTCGTTTCAGCGGAAGCATTTTGTGGCTGATGTGCATTCCTTCCTTTTATGTTCTGATGAGCCGCAATTGAAACAGTATTCTTTCTTTTTCGGTTTTTCTGCGTCTGTTTTGTTTTGATTCCGCTGATTGTTGTTCTCGTTCTTTTGATTGTTTTCGTTCCTCTGATGATTATCGTTTATCGGATAATTATCGTTTCTGTGAACTAGCTCATATGTTTCGTATTCCTCTTTAAGCTGCTTATACGTTTTGCATCGATACATGGCAAATTTGAATTCGCTTTTGATCTGCAATCCGTTGACAATGTGGCGAATTACTGCCGTCTCTTCTACTTCACCCATACTTGCAACTTTTTTCATGTTCAGCATGTACTCGTAAAAAGACTCCGTTTTTTTCATTTTGCGATCTTTCAGCTGTTGATGAATATCAGCACTGTTCCAGCTGCATTGAAATTCATCAGTTAATTATACCCTTCGACCATTGAAAATGGTCAAAAAAGGGTATACTAACTTTGTGCAAAATGTATGTAACAGGCATAAGGAGGCGTGGCAGACCCCATAAAGTATATATATTCTTGCTCAGGATCACTAGCCGAGTCGATTGAGACATGTCCGTCTGTCTGTCCGTCTGTCCGTCTGTTTGTTTGAGACAACAGATCTTAGCTATTAAAAAAGCTAGAGACACCAAATTTGGTATGAAGGTTCCTATATATTCGGGGCAGGTGAAGTTTATGTCAAATGTTTGATGCCACGCCCACCGCCCCCGCAAATCGGTTATTTACGATTATTAAGCAAAGTATTAAATTTATAAAGTTGTGCTTCGACATGTATAAAGCTGAATGCAATGTGAACATATCATCCAAATTACAATCCGATCGGACCAATAACACAGAAGTTATTAAAGTCAACGTTTTCAGTACAAATGTTCGGTACGGGCAGCAGCTTTTGCGCTGCTTTGAGCAGTTGACGCCGACGTCGACGTCGCGTCGTGTCGCTTTACTCTTTACGCGCGTCGCTGTGTGAGTGCGAGCGAGTAAGCTATATGTAGTAGAAGTATTTATGCAGAATTCTCTGTTTGAAACTATGAAAGTGGTTACACAATTGTAACGGATTTAGAAAATTGGGAGAAGGGTATCTTACTGTCGGGCACCCGACTGTAGCCTTACCTACTTGTTTTTGATTCAACTCATTATAATTGTTTATATATTCCGATTCTAAAAAGAGTTTTGCGGTGCCACACATTCTACCTCTAGCTTGCACGTATTTCTGTTTTTCATTTAGCCCATAGGCTTCCGCATTGTGTTCAAAAATTTCGAACCACTTGACAACTGGTATTGAAACACCATCACAATCGTTGACCACTTTTTATACCCTTCGACCATTGAAAATGGTCAAAAAAGGATATACTAACTTTGTGCAAAATGTATGTAACAGGCATAAGGAGGCGTGGCAGACCCCATAAAGTATATATATTCTTGCTCAGGATCACTAGCCGAGTCGATTGAGACATGTCCGTCTGTCTGTCCGTCTGTCCGTCTGTCCGTCTGTCCGTCCGTCCGTCCGTCCGTCTGTCCGTCTGTCCGTCTGTTTGTTTGAGACAACAGATCTCAGCTATTAAAAAATCTAGAGACACCAAAATTGATATGAAGGTTCCTATATATCCGGGGCAGGTGAAGTTTATGTCAAATGTTTGATGCCACGCCCACCGCCCCCGCAAATCGGTAATTTACGATTATTTAGCAAAGTATAAAACCCATAACGTTCTGCTTCGGTATGTATAAAGCTGAATGCAATATAAACATATCCTCCAAATTACAATCCGATCGGAACAATAACACAGAAGTTATTAAAGTCAACGTTTTCAGTACAAATGTTCGGTACGAGCGGCAGCCGGCGCGCTGCTTTAATCAGTTGACGCCGACGTCGACGTTGCATCGTGTCGCTTTACTCTTTATGCGCGTCGCTGCGTACGTGCGAGCGAGTAAGCTATATGTAGTAGAAGTATTTGTGCAGAATTCTCTGTTTGAAACTATGAGGGTGGTTACACGTTTGTAACGGATTTAGAAAATTGGGAGAAGGGTATCTTACTGTCGGGCGCCCGACTGTAGCCTTACCTACTTGTTCAAAATGGTTTGCTGTAATTTTCACTTGGCTTTCACGCTGTTCATCCACCTCAACTTTGAGTGTTAACAACTGCATAAGCTGCTGCATTTTGGCATTGAGGTCATAATTGTACGCGGCCGTTAAGTCTCTTTTCGCGTTTTCTTGTTCCATTATCGTTTCTTCTTCGCTTTCGTCTGTATGCTGATTCTCATTTCTTGTACTATTCATTCTTTCTTCTAACGCGTGTGCACTTCTCGTTTTCGGCATTTCTCGCGTTCGCTTTTATGTATGTATATGCGTATTTAAATTTTCGACGTTTAGCAACGGTAAAATCACAATTTGACTGCGACTGTTCAGACAAAAAAAAAAATGCTTTGTGTTTTTACAACTGTTCAACTCAATAATCAAGAGTTCACTATTATATAAATGTTCAACTTTATCCACTTTACAACGTATTGTATTAACCGATATGAATCAGAAACCGGCAAGAGCCCCCAAATGTAAGGTTATTATTAAAGTGAGTTTATTATAATGGTTCAAATCAATTCAGTAAGGTTAAATAATACAAAATAATGGCGTTACAACTTGAGTGTTCTTCGCAACTTAATATTTGGGCAACTGTTACAACTTAATAGCGGTTTGTTCAACTGTCAACTTTCTACGCGAGACGGCCGACTACGACTCTCTTTCGCTACTCCCCTCTGGCAACACTCTTCGGTTCGCAGGCTTGCCAACTGTCCTCCATTAGTGGGGTTGCCAACTTGCATCGAAGTATACCATCTTACATATATGTACTAGAAGTATTTGTGCAGAATTCCCTGTTTGAAATAATGAGTGTGGTTACACGTTTGTAATGGATTTAGAAAATTGGGAGAAGGGTATCTTACTGTCGGGCGCCCGACTGTAGCCTTACCCACTTGTTTTACATCTAATTGTTGAAAACACGCCTTGCTTAGGTATGTAGATAACCACACGATATGAACCCTTTTTAGGAAAATCGTGGAAAATACCAAGAGCGGTAGAGGAAAAAAGGGTCATCTAGACGCCGCGGCGCCACAGTAATTGCATAGGCAAAAATTGCAAAAACAAAATATATACACATGAGACCATACGCACAAGCAGCTGCCCGCTGCTCGCTGCTCGAGTCCGACCTCGCTCGACCGAAAAAATGTGTATCTGTGATTCAAAAGCAAATCGTCGATTTACCCAAACCAAGTGTTTGGGTAAACGGACCGGCGCGTCAGCTGACAGACTCTGATTCGTGAATTTGTAGATTCGAATCATTTCGATTTAAAAAGATTGGGTCGATGACGCGCGACTGAAGCGGTTTGTGGACCAATTCGTTTTTTCTTTTCACCGTTGCTGTTGGATTCAGTGAATTGAATTGAGCATGAAATTTCGTGTTTGATGCGATTCAAGAAAAATGTGATTTTTGCAGTTCTCTGACACATATACATTAAATTTTTGCCTACACACACACACACACAAATGTATTGCAAATTAAACTAAAAGTAATATTTTAAAGGACGTTTTGTCATGGTGGTTACACGTAACCCTGCAACGAAATACAAATTTAAAAAAAAAAAGTGCGCAAGGCTACAAACGGGCGCGCTCGACAGACAGATACCCTTTAACATCCGTACCAAACATGTAAACACACTCATCACTTCTGACAGAGAATTCTTCCAAACTTATTTTAATACATATGATTTACTCGCTCACACACACGCGCGTAAACAGTAAGGCGACACGACGCGACGTCAACGTCGGCGTCAACTGCTCAAAGCAGCGCGCAGGCTGCTGCTCGTACCGAACATTTGTACTGAAAACGTTGACTTGAATAACTTCTGTGATACTACTCCGATCGGATTGTAATTTAGAGGATATGTTCATATTGTATTCAGCTTTACGTATACCGAAGAACGTTGTGAGTTTAATACTTTGCTTAATAATCACAAACTACTGATTTACGGGGGCGGTGGTACACGACGTGTACTGCCTAGGATATACAGGAATCTTCATGCCAAATTTGGAGTCTCTAGCTTTCTTAATAGCTGAGAACTAAACGCTCATACAGACGGACAGACAGACAGACGGACAGACAGACAGACGGACAGACAGACATGGCTAGATCGACTCGACTGGTGATCCTGAGTAAGAATATATATACTTTATGGGGTCGCAGATATCTCCTTCTTCCTGTTACGCACATTCCGACAAACCAAATAGACCATGTATTTTTTTTTAAATCCATGGCCTAATGAGTGAAAATTAGGAAATATATGTTGGTGGACACAACTTACGGTCGATGGGGCCAGTGCCAGAGGCATGGGACGTAACATGGTCCACCGATGGATGGGCTGCAGTCGGTCCGCAGATGTCAATGGGAAACAAGGGATTCCTACGGACGCCCAGCAGGATTGACAAAATCGGCAGCCAGATGGATGATGATCCAGTCGACGGTGAAGACCGTGTTCAACAGCAGCAAGGCATACTGGAAGGAAATTTAGACAGCGTGATTAGGTCGGCAGTAAATGTAGCGGTGACACAAGCAGCAAATACGTACCGTAAGTTTCGCAAGACCGACATAGCGCAATCCCTGAAGGATGATGGCGTCAGATTACTGCTTTATCTAATTGCTCAAGGTTGCCATACGATTAGAATCAGCTGTCCAAATCTTTGTTCTAAGCATCTGTTAAATTTATGCTAAGCACCTGTTAAGTCTTATGCTAAGCACCTGTTAAGTTGTATGTTAGCAGCTGTTAAGTCTACCTCAGTTCAGTTGAAAAACAGTTTTTTCTCACCAAACATGTAAGAAGTGCAGCGGCACAATTAAAATTAATGAACTCAAGCCCTTGCTTTTCATTAAAATAAAAACTACGAAAGTAAGGCGGTTGCACAAATCAGTGTACCCGTAAACATTGGTGACCCCGACGTGAATTATAAAAATTAAATGTGATTCTAAACCCTCTAGTATCACATTTGTAATTTATTCGCGCAATCGCTGCCGCCGCATTTGCGTACATACGTACATATATACAAACATTTTCGATCTCGCTTTCGTTCGCGTACATACGTACATACACACAAACATTTTTCGGTATCGCATTCGTGCATACATACATACGTGCATACGTCTTTTCGCAACTTTTGAGCGCGCGCCGTACAATTGTTATTCCGCAGAATTATGTCGATTAATATTCTCATTTCTACGCTATTTTACAAAAAATATTATTACACACTCTCGCAAACAATTTGGCCCTCAATAAGTGAACTTCGCACACACAAACATTGCCCTATCACCTACATACATACATAAGCGGCTATACATAGGGCAAGTGCATTTAACCGTTTCAACTGTTCTTATATACAACGAACATTAGTTGTTCTAATCTCCTTCGTTTTCTTACGGTTTCGTGGTGACAAAAAGAAACGGTAAATAAACTTTTTCGCGCGCGTTTTTCTTTGGTTCGTTACAGTGAACTCTAACTAGAATGGCTGATCCAAGTTCTATTGACTTTTATCGCGCGAAATGCTCTCAAGTGAAACGTCACATGACCTCTATGCTCGAGTTCTTCAAATCTGACGAAATTGAAAATCTTGATGAGAGCGATTTATCCGTGAGAATCGACTCCGTAAACCAGATGCAGGCCGAATTCGTGGAGGCTCAGACCGCGCTTGAGAAACTTGACTTCTTGGAGCTGGCGTTGAATACGCGCATTGAATTCGCCGAAATTTATTGGAAAGTTAAATCAAGGCTCACTCTTCAATTGGATGCACTCAGGGCTCGTCACACTGCTCTCAACTCATCGACAATTCCAAGATTCAACGACCATGTGAACCAAACTTGCACTCGCAGGTCTCGACTACCGGAGACGCAACTGGCAACATTTAATAGAAAATATGAAGATTGGCCCGAGTTCTATGCGATGTTCAACACAGTTGTTGGTAGCAACGAGGATCTGAGTAAGATTGAAAAGCTACAGCATCTGCGTTCTTGCCTGAGCGGTGCTGCAATTGACACCATCAAGTCATTGGAGCCCTCTGAAGAAAATTACGAAAAGGCAATGGAACTTCTTATAAGACGCTTTGATAACAAGAAGCTTCAATTTCAGGGGCACATACGCTCGATTTTTGGGTTGCCAGTTGTTGAAAAGGGGTCTGCACAGAGCCTACGTGCTTTTAGCAATAACGTAAACGCTCATCTTCGAGCTCTCGGTACAATAGAAACAAGTGAGCAACGCAGATGTCGCAAGCTGGATAACATGGAAGGTGCTATACTGCAATCAGCTAGTTTACAGGTTGCACACAAGAAGAATGGTGGAAATTCACTTGTAGCCTCTACCAGCAACGCAAAAGCATGCTATTTATGCGACTCAAAGGATCACTTCCTGCCTAAATGTCCTCGTTTTGCCAATCTATCTCCGTCTCTGCGCTATAATGAAGCCAAGCGTATGCATCTATGCTTTAACTGCCTTCGTAAAGATCATGCCTTACAGCAATGTCGAGCTGGACATTGCAGACACTGCCTACAAAAGCATCAAAATTCCCTCGACGTCAACCGCTCCCAATGCTCAGCATGGAACAATTGAGCGGCAGCAAACGCTAATCACAATTGGCTCAAACCATGCTCCTGAGAACACAAAAACGCAGTCAGCTGATTACGTATTGTTGCCCACAGCCATCATATACATTAAAAACAGAGCAGACACTTTTATACCATGTCGTGCCTTGCTCGATTCAGCATCACAATTAAATTTCGTCATTAGTACCCTGGCCAACCAATTGCAGCTGGTCACACGAAAATCAGCAGTTTAAATTTCCGGAATAGGTGAAGCGTCCTTGTCGGACTACCACCCTCATATCGGAATCGACATAACCAGCTGGAATATCCCGAAGAACATAGCACTCGCCGATCCATCGTTCTACAAATCGCAGCGAGTCGACGTATTACTTGGTGCTGGCCTGTTCTTCAAATTACTTTGCGTTGGACAGACTCACATAGCCAGACACTTGCCAATTTTCCAAAAAACAAGGCTTGGATGGATCGTTTCCGGAGCATTATCTCAGCCCATCAAGCATCATGCGTTAGCAGCCGTACGCAAGGAATCTCCAGAGAATAGCAACCTGACTGATATAGTCAAACGATTTTGGGAAATTGACAGTTGCTATGGCTCCACATCAACAGCCACGGAGGAAGACATGATTTGTGAAAACTTGTTCCTGAAAAGCTACACGCGTCTGGAGACTGGACAATACTCAGTGCGCTTACCAGCAAAGGAGGATCTGGACACCCTTGGAGACTCATTTCATCGGGCCTTGCGACGCTTCAAGTCACTCGAGTCTAGGCTTCAGAGGAATCGACAGCTGAAAGAGCAGTATTCAGCATTTCTTCAGGAATACATCGACCTAGGACACATGTCATTAGCCTCCAGTCATCATGACGGACCTCGTTTTTATTTGCCTCACCACTGTGTAGAAAAACCGGACAGCACGTCCACAAAGTTACGAGTAGTTTTTGACGGATCAGCAAAAACTACAAGTGGCGCATCTCTAAATGACCTTTTATTCGCTGGCCCATCAATTCAATCCAAACTTTTCAACATACTGATCAGATTTCGTTTCTTCAAGGTTGCTATGTGTGGAGATATTTCAAAAATGTATCGTTGCGTGCGTATTTCACCACCAGATCAACATATGCAATGCATTCTGTGGCGCAACAATCCCGACGAACCAATAAACGTGTATACCCTGAATACAGTTACATACGGAACAAATCCTGCAGCATTTCTCGAAATTCGCGCCATGCATCAGCTCACCTACGATGGGGAACCGTCATTTCCGCTTGCCGCAAGGATCTTTTGAGGGTAAGCCGAAACTGATTGCGAAAAGCTTATGCAGTTTCACGATGGCACAAGTATTACCAAGGCGCTTGGCTTAGCTTGGGCCCCGCATCTGACTTTCTGCTTTTCAACTTCACTGACATTATCTATAACGGACCCACTACAAAGCACAGCGTATTATCGACACTAGCAAAATTCTATGACCCACTGGGACTCATCTCGCCTATCATCACAAGGATGAGTGTTCATGCAAGCACTCTGGAAGGAAAACATCGATTGGGATGAGAGCCTTCCGCAGCATCTTCATTCAGCATGGACGGAAATAACATCGCAGCTATCCTTTGTTCGTAGCCTCAAGCTTCCACGTTTCGTCATGGCACCTGCAGGAAAATATGAAATCTACGGTTTCTGCGATGCCAGTATATCAGTATATGGAGCGTGTATCTACGTGAGATCTGAAATCGATGGTGACTACTCAACGCATTTGCTGTGCTCAAAGTCAAGAGTAGCTCCGTTAAAAACATTAACAATCCCTAAACTTGAACTTTCTTCTGCACTAATCCTATCGGAACTCATATCAAACGTCGGAGGACATTTCATTCAAATGTGAATATCATTGCTGGACAGATTCAACAATAGCGTTAGCATGGATGCGCGACTCTTCTTCCAACTACAATGTGATATCCGATCGCGAGGATGCACACCACTTGAACTAATCAACTCGTAACTATAGCATTATGGATCATCCTTTTTGCGCCTTCCCACGTCAAAATGGCCGAAAACGGTAGTCCCATCAGTGGAACTTCCATAGCGACGAAGCACAGTCCTCATTTCTACGTCACACAAAGATATCGCAACTGATTGCAAGTTTCACAACTCCTTTGCAAAGTTAAAGCGAATATTTACGTATGTACATCGATTCGTGACAAGGGACTCCCCAAAGCAAAATGGCTCTATCACGGCACTGCAGGAAATGAAATCGGGTACTCATCTCATGATTCGAAGCATCCAGAAGAATCATTTCGTCGAGGACTACAAAGCACTCAGAGAGAGAGCAAGTCGCTGCCTGGAAGAAGTTTGCTGAAATCTTTGCAACCATTCAGGACTTATGCGAGTTGGAGAAAGGCTGCAGAACTCATACCTGGAGTATGAAGCCAAGCATCCAATCTTATTGCCCAAACAGCATCCTGTGACGCAGTCAATCATCATGTAAAAATGCAGGTGCATATATAAATAAAAGGTAATAATACAATAGGTAACGAAAAGTAAGCACGTCAAACTTTTCATTCATCGAAAATTGGGGAAATGAACACCCCCATAGATTTGTTACCTGTTTATACCCTTCGACTATTGAAAATGGTCAAAAAAGGGTATACTAACTTTGTGCAAAATGTATGTAACAGGCATACGGAGGCGTGGTAGACCCCACGAAGTATATATATTCTTGCTCAGGACCACTAGCCGAGTCGATTGATACATGTCCGTCTGTCTGTATGAGACAACAGATTTCAGCTATGAAAAAAGCTAGAGATATCAAATTTTGCATGAAGGTTCCTATAAATCATAGGCAGATCAAGTTTATATCAAATAATTGATACCACGCCCACCGCCCCCGCAAATCGGTTATTTGCGATTATTAAGCAAAGTATTAAACGCATAGCGTTCTGTTTTGGTGTTTTGGTATGTATAAAGCTAAATGCAATGTGAACATATTCTCCAAATTACAATCGGACCAATAACACAGAAGTAATTCAAGTCAACGTTTTCAGTACAAATGTTCGGTACGGGCAGCAGCTGCGCGCTGCTTTGAGCAGTCGACGCCGACGTCGACGTTGCGTCGTGTCGCTTTACTCTTTACGCGCGTCGCTGTGTGAGTGCGAATGAGTAAGCTATATATGTACTAGAAGTATTTGTGCAGAATTCCCTGTTTGAAATAATGAGTGTGGTTACACGTTTGTAACTGATTTAGAAAATTGGGAGAAGGGTATCTTACTGTCGGGCGCCCGACTGTAGCCTTACCCACTTGTTTTACATCTAATTGTTGAAAACACGCCTTGCTTAGGTATGTAAATAACCACACGACATGAACCCTTTTTAGGAAAATCGTGGAAAATACCAAGAGTGGTAGAGGAAAAAATGGTCATCTAGACGCCGCGGCGCCACAGTAATTGCATAGGCAAAAATTGCAAAAACAAAATACATACACATGAGACCATACGCACAAGCAGCTGCCCGCTGCTCGCTGGTCGAGTCCGACCTCGCTCGACCGAAAAAATGTGTATCTGTGATTCAAAAGCAAATCGTCGATTTACCCAAACCAAGTGTTTGGGTAAACGGACCGGCGCGTCAGCTGACAGACTCTGATTCATGAATTTGTAGATTCGAACCATTTCGATTTAAAAAACTTCCTGCATTTTCCTAGTGAACGGACGTGTTTTTTTGCGCTTCGATTTTTCGGCTTTTTTTATTAAAAACAACCGGTGTTCTTATTTAAATATTCTTTGAAACCGAAGTTTTAACTTTAGCCCGTTCACGACGCGTGTGCATGTTCTTAAAATTTGCCAAACTAATCTGTGTTTGCAAATTTTAGATCTCTATTGTTTTGTGCATTGGTTCTGCCTCTTTCGGTGCATTTCTTATTTTTCTTTATTCTCTTTTGGGTAAGCGACGTAGTTGTTAGTGTTGTTAGTCACCGCTAATTTCTCTCTCTACTTACCTCTCCTAATTCTTTGAGCGCGCCTAAGCAGCTCTCACGCTTTGCCGCTCTCTCGCTCTCTGCTCTCTGCTCTCTGCCCTTTACGCGCGTTAAGTTCTTTCTCTTGCGCTCATCCCTTTTCTTGTTTTGATTTTGTTTTCCTTTGGCTGTTTTTATTTTATTTTTAACAGTAGGTGTCCCATATAATGGACGTATTAATTTGTTTCAAGAAATCCTGCCTTAAGCAGGTGACTGCCGCCCAGGCAAGCATCTCGTGTTGGCTATGTGACAACGTAGTACACGCGAAGTGTGCTGGATATACCGGCCCGACGGCTGACGCCGTAGCCAAGCGCACGGGGTTGCGTTATTGCTGTGATGTGTGTAGGGAGGTGGAGAACGAAATGTGTTCGTTTATGCGTCAAACGAAGACTGGTTTTAGGGAACTGTTTGGAAGTTTTCGCAAACTTTCCGACCAGTTCTCATCGCTTGATTCGTCTTTCAATAACCTTAAGTTATTGAATGAATCGCCAAAGCGCAAGAAAACCTCGCGAATTCAAAAATCTTCAGTTAGCGCCACCCAGCTCCCTCTAATTGATCAGCCAGGCACGCCAGTGACCCAGCCGTTGATCTCGTTCACCAATCCCCCAATAGTAACGAGGTCTTCGGCTCAATCGGTTTCGCTTCCCGATAATGTCATTGAGTGTGAGCAACCTGTGACGCCCATGATTTCTGACAAGTCTGCTGTGGTATCGTTGCCCGTGCCACAGTTAATAGTTTTACCGAAGGCGTGTTCAAGTTCCGGTTTACCAGAAGAGAACCTATGCTCTGGAGTTACACCCGAGGCGCCTAAAAAGATTCTAGGTGTTCCACAAAGGAAACAAATTTTTGTTTCCAGGCTTGCCCCCTGACCTCACATCAAATGATGTTACAGCCTATATCCAAGGAAATACTCATGCCTTGGATATAAAAGTGGAAAAATTTAAGTTTTCTTATGAGAGGGACATATCATCCTTCAAAATAAGTGTCCCCAACGAACTCATGGGCATTATATGCTCGGCTCAATTTTGGCCGGAGCATGTAATGGTCAAAGAGTTCGAAACAAAAGAAGAAGAAAAATCGCCCTCCGATTAATCTTCCTTTGCCGTCTCTAGCTTCAGCCCAAATAAAAACAACCTTAAACAAAAAAAACTAACATGCTCCTTAACTCTTTCATATCAAAATGTTAGAGGTCTAAATACTAAACTTTCAACTTTATATTTAAACAGTCTTTCTTTTTCTTCTCAAATTGTTGTGTTTACTGAGACTTGGTTAAAACCGGATATTCTAAACTCCGAAGTTTTTCCAAGCAAGTTCACAACCTACAGGTGTGATCGACCTGACCGTCGTGGTGGTGGAGTCCGTATTGCAGTCAATTCCACCATCAATTCGGAACTTTTACAGCCGGAGATTCAACTTGCTATTGAATTCCTCTGTGTAAAATTACACTTTCCCGGTTTTTTTCATTATATAACCTGTTCCTATATTCCGCCGTCATCGGATGTATCTGTCTATTTGCAACATTTGTCTGCAATAAAGACTATTTTTAATCTGTTATCAGACAGAGATCACCTTTCAGTCCTTGGGGACTTTAATATACCAGATTGCAATTGGACAACAAGTGTTGATTCAAATTCTCTGCTGCCCTCACGGCACCACGACCTTTTTGACGGTCTGTTTGATATGTCATTGTCGCAGGTCAATCATATCTTAAACTGTAGTAACAGATCGTTAGACTTATGCTTTGTCTCCGATCCATCTAGAGTAAATTTAGTCAAGACTGAACCACTTTCTTTCCCAGAAGATCCTTACCATCCTACTCTGGAAGTGTCTTTCGATTTTGGTGCTTGTATGGATAAACATGAAAAATTGTGTAAGCTTTAGAAAAGCAGATTTTAATTTATTAAACTCTTTAATTTCACAGTTTGATTGGTCGGAATTATATTTGTCTACTGATATATCAGTTGCGACCAATATTTTTTATAAAAATATTAATTCATTTTTTGATATTTGCGTTCCGTGCTATTATTCATCATCCTCGAGTAAGCCGCCATGGTTTACAAGAGAGTTGTCACGGTTAAAAAATTTAAAGTCAAGCCTTTACAAAAAATTTAAATTTAGTAACTCGCCCTTTTCACGCTACTTAAGCGCGCGGTCAGACTTTACAGTCTTAAACGCGAAATGTTATAAAAACTATTTAGCTCGTTGTAAGGTTCAGTTTATTCAGAACCCCAAACAGTTTTATAGTTTTGTTAACACGAAGCGTAAGTCTTCCGCATTTTCTAATAAGTTAACGTTTGAAAATGCTAGTGCAAATACCGACCAAACCATGGCCGATATGTTTGCAAAGTTTTTTCAAACGACTTACTCACCTTCTACACATACTACTCATTTTTATCCATACAACATTCCAAGTTCGAATGGTATCTTCTCCCCCTTTCTAAACGAAAGCTCCCTTGTCAAGGATCTTTATTTAGTTAAGCCAGTTTTTTCACCCGGACCTGACGGTGTTCCCGCTTGTATACTTCGGTTCTGTGCCAACTCCTTAAGTAAGCCATTGCTCAAACTATTTTCGCTGTCCTTAGAAACTTCACTCTTTCCTTCCATTTGGAAGGAATCTTTTATTATCCCCTTATTGAAAAAGGGCAGCAAGTCTGAAGCAAGCAATTATAGAGGTATCTCTAAATTGTCGGCAATACCTAAATTTTTCGAGAATGTTATAACTCCTCACTTGCAACATTTATGCAGATCCGTTATTTCACCTTTTCAACACGGATTTATTAAACGTCGTTCAACTACGACAAATTTGCTTGAGCTGACATCCTTTGTGGTAAAAGGATTTCAGGAAAATCTTCAAACTGATGTCATTTATACTGATTTCAGTAAAGCTTTTGACTCAGTGAATCATTCCCTTTTGGCACATAAGCTTGACCTTCTAGGTTTTTCACCAAAACTACTTAGTTGGATTGTAAGCTATCTGACTGACAGAACTCAAAGAGTCCTCTTTAAAACCAGCCTCTCAATTCCACTTCACGCCACATCTGGCGTTCCTCAAGGGAGTCATCTTGGCCCCCTACTTTTTACGCTTTTCATCAATGACCTGCCTTCGGTCATACATAACTCTCGTACTCTTATGTACGCGGATGATGTAAAGCTTTGTTATAAATTTAAAGACGACCACTGTCAGTCACACTTACAAGCTGACCTAAATAGTTTTCATTCGTGGTGTTGTGCCAATTTTTTAAACCTGAACAGCTCCAAATGCAAGCTGATGACATTCTCTCGAGCCAGTCCAATGTATACTTCTTATTCTCTTTGTGGTTCTGTCTTGGAAAGAATTACCCTAGTTGATGATTTGGGGGTCCGTTTGGACCGAAAACTAAAGTTTTCCAATCATATTTCTAATATGGTCAATAAAGCCATGGGTGTTCTAGGCTTTATTAAGAGATGGTCTAAGGAATTTGACGATCCTTATCTTACAAAGACCCTCTACATCTCACTTGTTCGTCCTATTCTTGAATATGGTTCATGCGTATGGTGTCCCCAGTACACTATTCATAAAGAACGCATCGAGTCCGTACAAAAGAACTTTTTATTGTTTGCGTTACGCGGCCTTAACTGGGAGGAAAATTTAAGACTGCCTTCCTATAACAATAGACTCTTATTATTAAATTTGCCTTCCCTAACTAATCGCAGAACCATGCTAGGGGTACTATTTATTAACAACCTTATGCAAGGTGACATTGACAGTGAGGCCCTTGTAATGCAGCTTCACTTCTCTGTCCCTTGCAGAAGTACTCGTAACTATCTTCCACTAACTCTTCCTTATTGTAGATCGAACTATGCACTGCACAATCCGTTCAGGGTATTATGTTCGGACTACAATAAACTTCAACATGTCATAGCTGGCACTAACTCTATTGCCACTATGAAGTCTTTAATTCTTCTCTATCTAGCACGTAATTAGTAATATTATTTCCTCGATATTCTTTTTTATTATTTATTTAATTTTGCATGCTCCTATCCTATCTCCTATACGCGTTTTCTTTCTTTATCGCGTTAGTTTCTTCTCGTGTGTCTATTCGCATTTTTATCGCGTTTCCGTGTCGTCCGTTACGCGACGGTGCCTCTCGGTCGGTTAGGCGGGAGGTGGACTTCGTCTGGGTTCCGCGCGCAACAAGCATCGGCTTGGTGTCGTTGTTTGAAATAATGAGTGTGGTTACACGTTTGTAACTGATTTAGAAAATTGGGAGAAGGGTATCTTACTGTCGGGCGCCCGACTGTAGCCTTACCCACTTGTTTTACATCTAATTGTTGAAAACACGCCTTGCTTAGGTATGTAAATAACCACACGACATGAACCCTTTTAGGAAAATCGTGGAAAATACCAAGAGTGGTAGAGGAAAAAATGGTCATCTAGACGCCGCGGCGCCACAGTAATTGCATAGGCAAAAATTGCAAAAACAAAATACATACACATGAGACCATACGCACAAGCAGCTGCCCGCTGCTCGCTGGTCGAGTCCGACCTCGCTCGACCGAAAAAATGTGTATCTGTGATTCAAAAGCAAATCGTCGATTTACCCAAACCAAGTGTTTGGGTAAACGGACCGGCGCGTCAGCTGACAGACTCTGATTCATGAATTTGTAGATTCGAACCATTTCGATTTAAAAAACTTCCTGCATTTTCCTAGTGAACGGACGTGTTTTTTTTTGCGCTTCGATTTTTCGGCTTTTTTTATTAAAAACAACCGGTGTTCTTATTTAAATATTCTTTGAAACCGAAGTTTTAACTTTAGCCCGTTCACGACGCGTGTGCATGTTCTTAAAATTTGCCAAACTAATCTGTGTTTGCAAATTTTAGATCTCTATTGTTTTGTGCATTGGTTCTGCCTCTTTCGGTGCATTTCTTATTTTTCTTTATTCTCTTTTGGGTAAGCGACGTAGTTGTTAGTGTTGTTAGTCACCGCTAATTTCTCTCTCTACTTACCTCTCCTAATTCTTTGAGCGCGCCTAAGCAGCTCTCACGCTTTGCCGCTCTCTCGCTCTCTGCTCTCTGCCCTTTACGCGCGTTAAGTTCTTTCTCTTGCGCTCATCCCTTTTCTTGTTTTGATTTTGTTTTCCTTTGGCTGTTTTTATTTTATTTTTAACAGTAGGTGTCCCATATAATGGACGTATTAATTTGTTTCAAGAAATCCTGCCTTAAGCAGGTGACTGCCGCCCAGGCAAGCATCTCGTGTTGGCTATGTGACAACGTAGTACACGCGAAGTGTGCTGGATATACCGGCCCGACGGCTGACGCCGTAGCCAAGCGCACGGGGTTGCGTTATTGCTGTGATGTGTGTAGGGAGGTGGAGAACGAAATGTGTTCGTTTATGCGTCAAACGAAGACTGGTTTTAGGGAACTGTTTGGAAGTTTTCGCAAACTTTCCGACCAGTTCTCATCGCTTGATTCGTCTTTCAATAACCTTAAGTTATTGAATGAATCGCCAAAGCGCAAGAAAACCTCGCGAATTCAAAAATCTTCAGTTAGCGCCACCCAGCTCCCTCTAATTGATCAGCCAGGCACGCCAGTGACCCAGCCGTTGATCTCGTTCACCAATCCCCCAATAGTAACGAGGTCTTCGGCTCAATCGGTTTCGCTTCCCGATAATGTCATTGAGTGTGAGCAACCTGTGACGCCCATGATTTCTGACAAGTCTGCTGTGGTATCGTTGCCCGTGCCACAGTTAATAGTTTTACCGAAGGCGTGTTCAAGTTCCGGTTTACCAGAAAGAGAACCTATGCTCTGGAGTTACACCCGAGGCGCCTAAAAAGATTCTAGGTGTTCCACAAAGGAAACAAATTTTTGTTTCCAGGCTTGCCCCTGACCTCACATCAAATGATGTTACAGCCTATATCCAAGGAAATAGTCATGCCTTGGATATAAAAGTGGAAAAATTTAAGTTTTCTTATGAGAGGGACATATCATCCTTCAAAATAAGTGTCCCCAACGAACTCATGGGCATTATATGCTCGGCTCAATTTTGGCCGGAGCATGTAATGGTCAAAGAGTTCGAAACAAAGAAGAAGAAAAATCGCCCTCCGATTAATCTTCCTTTGCCGTCTCTAGCTTCAGCCCAAATAAAAACAACCTTAAACAAAAAAAACTAACATGCTCCTTAACTCTTTCATATCAAAATGTTAGAGGTCTAAATACTAAACTTTCAACTTTATATTTAAACAGTCTTTCTTTTTCTTCTCAAATTGTTGTGTTTACTGAGACTTGGTTAAAACCGGATATTCTAAACTCCGAAGTTTTTCCAAGCAAGTTCACAACCTACAGGTGTGATCGACCTGACCGTCGTGGTGGTGGAGTCCGTATTGCAGTCAATTCCACCATCAATTCGGAACTTTTACAGCCGGAGATTCAACTTGCTATTGAATTCCTCTGTGTAAAATTACACTTTCCCGGTTTTTTTCATTATATAACCTGTTCCTATATTCCGCCGTCATCGGATGTATCTGTCTATTTGCAACATTTGTCTGCAATAAAGACTATTTTTAATCTGTTATCAGACAGAGATCACCTTTCAGTCCTTGGGGACTTTAATATACCAGTTTGCAATTGGACAACAAGTGTTGATTCAAATTCTCTGCTGCCCTCACGGCACCACGACCTTTTTGACGGTCTGTTTGATATGTCATTGTCGCAGGTCAATCATATCTTAAACTGTAGTAACAGATCGTTAGACTTATGCTTTGTCTCCGATCCATCTAGAGTAAATTTAGTCAAGACTGAACCACTTTCTTTCCCAGAAGATCCTTACCATCCTACTCTGGAAGTGTCTTTCGATTTTGGTGCTTGTATGGATAAACATGAAAAATTGTGTAAGCTTTAGAAAAGCAGATTTTAATTTATTAAACTCTTTAATTTCACAGTTTGATTGGTCGGAATTATATTTGTCTACTGATATATCAGTTGCGACCAATATTTTTTATAAAAATATTAATTCATTTTTTGATATTTGCGTTCCGTGCTATTATTCATCATCCTCGAGTAAGCCGCCATGGTTTACAAGAGAGTTGTCACGGTTAAAAAATTTAAAGTCAAGCCTTTACAAAAAATTTAAATTTAGTAACTCGCCCTTTTCACGCTACTTAAGCGCGCGGTCAGACTTTACAGTCTTAAACGCGAAATGTTATAAAAACTATTTAGCTCGTTGTAAGGTTCAGTTTATTCAGAACCCCAAACAGTTTTATAGTTTTGTTAACACGAAGCGTAAGTCTTCCGCATTTTCTTCTAACTTAACGTTTGAAAATGCTAGTGCAAATACCGACCAAACCATGGCCGATATGTTTGCAAAGTTTTTTCAAACGACTTACTCACCTTCTACACATACTACTCATTTTTATCCATACAACATTCCAAGTTCGAATGGTATCTTCTCCCCCTTTCTAAACGAAAGCTCCCTTGTCAAGGATCTTTATTTAGTTAAGCCAGTTTTTTCACCCGGACCTGACGGTGTTCCCGCTTGTATACTTCGGTTCTGTGCCAACTCCTTAAGTAAGCCATTGCTCAAACTATTTTCGCTGTCCTTAGAAACTTCACTCTTTCCTTCCATTTGGAAGGAATCTTTTATTATCCCCTTATTGAAAAAGGGCAGCAAGTCTGAAGCAAGCAATTATAGAGGTATCTCTAAATTGTCGGCAATACCTAAATTTTTCGAGAATGTTATAACTCCTCACTTGCAACATTTATGCAGATCCGTTATTTCACCTTTTCAACACGGATTTATTAAACGTCGTTCAACTACGACAAATTTGCTTGAGCTGACATCCTTTGTGGTAAAAGGATTTCAGGAAAATCTTCAAACTGATGTCATTTATACTGATTTCAGTAAAGCTTTTGACTCAGTGAATCATTCCCTTTTGGCACATAAGCTTGACCTTCTAGGTTTTTCACCAAAACTACTTAGTTGGATTGTAAGCTATCTGACTGACAGAACTCAAAGAGTCCTCTTTAAAACCAGCCTCTCAATTCCACTTCACGCCACATCTGGCGTTCCTCAAGGGAGTCATCTTGGCCCCCTACTTTTTACGCTTTTCATCAATGACCTGCCTTCGGTCATACATAACTCTCGTACTCTTATGTACGCGGATGATGTAAAGCTTTGTTATAAATTTAAAGACGACCACTGTCAGTCACACTTACAAGCTGACCTAAATAGTTTTCATTCGTGGTGTTGTGCCAATTTTTTAAACCTGAACAGCTCCAAATGCAAGCTGATGACATTCTCTCGAGCCAGTCCAATGTATACTTCTTATTCTCTTTGTGGTTCTGTCTTGGAAAGAATTACCCTAGTTGATGATTTGGGGGTCCGTTTGGACCGAAAACTAAAGTTTTCCAATCATATTTCTAATATGGTCAATAAAGCCATGGGTGTTCTAGGCTTTATTAAGAGATGGTCTAAGGAATTTGACGATCCTTATCTTACAAAGACCCTCTACATCTCACTTGTTCGTCCTATTCTTGAATATGGTTCATGCGTATGGTGTCCCCAGTACACTATTCATAAAGAACGCATCGAGTCCGTACAAAAGAACTTTTTATTGTTTGCGTTACGCGGCCTTAACTGGGAGGAAAATTTAAGACTGCCTTCCTATAACAATAGACTCTTATTATTAAATTTGCCTTCCCTAACTAATCGCAGAACCATGCTAGGGGTACTATTTATTAACAACCTTATGCAAGGTGACATTGACAGTGAGGCCCTTGTAATGCAGCTTCACTTCTCTGTCCCTTGCAGAAGTACTCGTAACTATCTTCCACTAACTCTTCCTTATTGTAGATCGAACTATGCACTGCACAATCCGTTCAGGGTATTATGTTCGGACTACAATAAACTTCAACATGTCATAGCTGGCACTAACTCTATTGCCACTATGAAGTCTTTAATTCTTCTCTATCTAGCACGTAATTAGTAATATTATTTCCTCGATATTCTTTTTTATTATTTATTTAATTTTGCATGCTCCTATCCTATCTCCTATACGCGTTTTCTTTCTTTATCGCGTTAGTTTCTTCTCGTGTGTCTATTCGCATTTTTATCGCGTTTCCGTGTCGTCCGTTACGCGACGGTGCCTCTCGGTCGGTTAGGCGGGAGGTGGACTTCGTCTGGGTTCCGCGCGCAACAAGCATCGGCTTGGTGTCGTTGGACCACTTGCTAATACATTCATTGTATTCAGCGTCCAAAAAAAAAAAAAAAAAAAAAAAAAAAAAAAAGATTGGGTCGATGACGCGCGACTGAAGCGGTTTGTGGACCAATTCGTTTTTTCTTTTCACCGTTGCTGTTGGATTCAGTGAGTAAATTGAGTATGAAATTTCGTGTTTGATGCGATTCAAGAAAAATGTGATTTTTGCAGTTCTCTGACACATATACATTAAATTTTTGCCTACACACACACACACACACAAATATATTGCAAATTAAACTAAAAGTAATATTTTAAAGGACGTTTTGTCATGGTGGTTACACGTAACCCTGCAACGAAATACAAATTTAAAATAAAACAAGAAAGCAAGGCTACCTTCGGCTTGCCGAAAGTTTCATACCCTTGCAGTTATACAAAATATAAAATATATTTGGATTGCTGCTGGTTTCTGTGGTATTTATTGAACAATTATAACAGTACATCGATTATATCATCCTCTTAAAATTTCGAATACTCAGCCTCCTCACCACGACAAGGTCGCAATCCTCGAGGAGGAATATTTACTATACCTTAAACAACATTGCACATATATTCTTTATTTTCAATAATAAAATAAATTAATTAACTAAATATTTAAAAATAAATTATTTAATTAGTGATTATAGCTAAGGAACACGCCGTCATGGTGACTATATGGAGTTTGATAAGTGATTGCGGCAGCACCGCTTACTGTGTTATCACAAAATATCCAATCAATTTGAGTTAAATGTTTTGTTGTTGGCACATTTAACAATGGACATAACCCCTTATTATTTAAAGTAGACTCGAGCTGATCAGTGGTTGTTGATCGGCAAATGTTAAAATCTCCTAATATTACCAATTTTGTATTATTTTCAGCTGACGTTAGCCTTTTAACATCATTTCTGATTTCATTTCGAAACCTTGTAATAGGAAAAGCTGGATTCCTATAAACAACTACGACTATTGTATGCAAGTATTTAAATGTTATGGACTGGTATATATTTCTTACATTATCAACTGTAACTGTTTCATATAAGAATGTTATGTTTTCCGATATATTTTGTTTTGCATATATCAATATACAATTCTTAGAAACAGCATTTGGTCGAATGTCTTTGTGTTGTAAAGGATCTGTTGGTCATAAAATCTAAATTTGGAAAGTTCTCATTCAAAAATGCGTTTGAATAACAGCTATATGATTTTTTGTTTAACATCTACATGTAATAGTACTCAGATTTTCATAAAATTGCAACAAGAACCTTCATTAGGCCGATCGTTGATCGTTATAAGTTATAAAATTTCGATTTGGATGTGGTAAGCCTGATAGCTATATCTTGAAATATAACGGAAATCGGCCGATAGGCTCCATGACAGCTATACGATATATCAGTCCGATCTGGCCCGTTCCGACTTATTTAAAGAGGGCAGAAAAAAGAAGCTTGTGAGCAAAGTTTCATGAAGATAGCTCAATAACTGGGGGACTAAATTGCGTTGCAACAGACAGACGGACTGACTGATTGTTCCTATAACAGCTATATAATATAAACGTTTGAGATATTTAAATGGAAAAACTAAAGGCGGGTTACTGTATAACATTAAAAAGTATTGATAATGTGCGGTATTTCCAAAAACAAAACAGGTTTGCATACAAAAACCCTGATTTCAGCCGATTGTTCCTATGGCAGCTATATGTTATAGTGGCCCGATTTTGATACAATTTTGACAGCACATTAAGAACGTAATAAGATTTGCCAAATCTTGTTGCAATATCTTGAAAAACAACAAAAATCGGCCGATAGCTTCTATGACAGCTATACGATATATTGGTCCGATCTGGCTCGTTCCGACTTATTTACAGCGTACAGCAATAAGAAGCTTGTGTGCCAAGTTTCATGGAGATAGCTCAAAAACTGAGAGACTAGTTTGCGTTGCAACAGACGGACGGACCGACGGACGGACGGACGGACAGACGGACATCCATTTTTCGACTCCTCTGGTGATGCTGATTCAGAATATATATACTTTATAGGGTCGGAGATGTCTCCTAAGGTGCGTTGCAAACTTCTGGCTAAAATTAATATACCCTCTGCAAGGGTATAACTAGTCGGAAAGGCTACAGTCACGCGGTGACTGGAGGCCATGGATTTTCAGTTTACGTTTATATAACATAAAATATATATAAATTTATATTTATAAAAATTTTAATATAATGAAACAAAAAGTGCGCAAGGCTACAAACGGGCGCGCTCGACAGACAGATACCCTTTAACATCCGTACCAAACATGTAAACACACTCATGACTTCTGACAGAGAATTCTTCCAAACTTATTTTAATACATATGATTTACTCGCTCACACACACGCGCGTAAACAGTAAGGCGACACGACGCGACGTCAACGTCGGCGTCAACTGCTCAAATCAGCGCGCAGGCTGCTGCTCGTACCGAACATTTGTACTGAAAACGTTGACTTGAATAACTTCTGTGATATTACTCCGATCGGATTGTAATTTAGAAGATATGTTCATATTGTATTCAGCTTTACGTATACCGAAGAACGTTGTAAGTTTAATACTTTGCTTAATAATCACAAACTACTGATTTACGGGGGCGGTGGTACACGACGTGTACTGCCTAGGATATACAGGAATCTTCATGCCAAATTTGGAGTCTCTAGCTTTCGTAATAGCTGAGAACTAAACGCTCATACAGACGGACAGACAGACAGACGGACAGACAGACATGGCTAGATCGACTCGACCGGTGATCCTGAGTAAGAATATATATACTTTATGGGGTCGCAGATATCTCCTTCTGCCTGTACGCACATTCCGACAAACCAAATAGACCATGTATTTTTTTTTAAATCCATGGCCTAATGAGTGAAAATTAGGAAATATATGTTGGTGGACACAACTTACGGTCGATGGGGCCAGTGCCAGAGGCATGGGACGTAACATGGTCCACCGATGGATGGGCTGCAGTCGGTCCGCAGATGTCAATGGGAAACAAGGGACTCCTACGGACGCCCAGCAGGATTGACAAAATCGGCAGCCAGATGGATGATGATCCAGTCGACGGTGAAGACCGTGTTCAACAGCAGCAAGGCATACTGGAAGGAAATTTAGACAGCGTGATTAGGTCGGCAGTAAATGTAGCGGTGACACAAGCAGCAAATACGTACCGTAAGTTTTGCAAGACCGACATAGCGCAATCCCTGAAGGATGATGGCGTCAGATTACTGCTTTATCTAATTGCTCAAGGTTGCCATACGATTAGAATTAGCTGTCCAAATCTTTGTTCTAAGCATCTGTTAAATTTATGCTACGCACCTGTTAAGTCTTATGCTAAGCACCTGTTAAGTTGTATGTTAGCTGTATGTTAGTTCTACGCTGTTTCACTAAAAATATTATTACACACTCTCGCAAACAATTTGGCCCTCAATAAGTGAACTTCGCACACACAAACATTGCCCTATCACCTACATACATACATAAGCGGCTATACATAGGGCAAGTGCATTTAACCGTTTCAACTGTTCTTATATACAACGAACATTAGTTGTTCTAATCTCCTTCGTTTTCTTACGGTTTCGTGGTGACAAAAAGAAACGGTAAATAAACTTTTTCGCGCGCGTTTTTCTTTGGTTCGTTACAGTGAACTCTAACTAGAATGGCTGATCCAAGTTCTATTGACTTTTATCGCGCAAAATGCTCTCAAGTGAAACGTCACATGACCTCTATGCTCGAGTTCTTCAAATCTGACGAAATTGAAAATCTTGATGAGAGCGATTTATCCGTGAGAATCGACTCCGTAAACCAGATGCAGGCCGAATTCGTGGAGGCTCAGACCGCGCTTGAGAAACTTGACTTCTTGGAGCTGGCGTTGAATACGCGCATTGAATTCGCCGAAATTTATTGGAAAGTTAAATCAAGGCTCACTCTTCAATTGGATGCACTCAGGGCTCGTCACACTGCTCTCAACTCAACGACAATTCCAAGATTCAACGACCATGTGAACCAAACTTGCACTCGCAGGTCTCGACTACCGGAGACGCAACTGGCAACATTTAATAGAAAATATGAAGATTGGCCCGAGTTCTATGCGATGTTCAACACAGTTGTTGGTAGCAACGAGGATCTGAGTAAGATTGAAAAGCTACAGCATCTGCGTTCTTGCCTGAGCGGTGCTGCAATTGACACCATCAAGTCATTGGAGCCCTCTGAAGAAAATTACGAAAAGGCAATGGAACTTCTTATAAGACGCTTTGATAACAAGAAGCTTCAATTTCAGGGGCACATACGCTCGATTTTTGGGTTGCCAGTTGTTGAAAAGGGGTCTGCACAGAGCCTACGTGCTTTTAGCAATAACGTAAACGCTCATCTTCGAGCTCTCGGTACAATAGAAACAAGTGAGCAACGCAGATGTCGCAAGCTGGATAACATGGAAGGTGCTATACTGCAATCAGCTAGTTTACAGGTTGCACACAAGAAGAATGGTGGAAATTCACTTGTAGCCTCTACCAGCAACGCAAAAGCATGCCATTTATGCGACTCAAAGGATCACTTCCTGCCTAAATGTCCTCGTTTTGCCAATCTATCTCCGTCTCTGCGCTATAATGAAGCCAAGCGTATGCATCTATGCTTTAACTGCCTTCGTAAAGATCATGCCTTACAGCAATGTCGAGCTGGACATTGCAGACACTGCCTACAAAAGCATCAAAATTCCCTCGACGTCAACCGCTCCCAATGCTCAGCATGGAACAATTGAGCGGCAGCAAACGCTAATCACAATTGGCTCAAACAATGCTCCTGAGAACACAAAAACGCAGTCAGCTGATTACGTATTGTTGCCCACAGCCATCATATACATTAAAAACAGAGCAGACACTTTTATACCATGTCGTGCCTTGCTCGATTCAGCATCACAATTAAATTTCGTCATTAGTACCCTGGCCAACCAATTGCAGCTGGTCACACGAAAATCAGCAGTTTAAATTTCCGGAATAGGTGAAGCGTCCTTGTCGGACTACCACCCTCATATCGGAATCGACATAACCAGCTGGAATATCCCGAAGAACATAGCACTCGCCGATCCATCGTTCTACAAATCGCAGCGAGTCGACGTATTACTTGGTGCTGGCCTGTTCTTCAAATTACTTTGCGTTGGACAGACTCACATAGCCAGACACTTGCCAATTTTCCAAAAAACAAGGCTTGGATGGATCGTTTCCGGAGCATTATCTCAGCCCATCAAGCATCATGCGTTAGCAGCCGTACGCAAGGAATCTCCAGAGGATGGCAACCTGACTGATATAGTCAAACGATTTTGGGAAATTGACAGTTGCTATGGCTCCACATCAACAGCCACGGAGGAAGACATGATTTGTGAAAACTTGTTCCTGAAAAGCTACACGCGTCTGGAGACTGGACAATACTCAGTGCGCTTACCAGCAAAGGAGGATCTGGACACCCTTGGAGGACTCATTTCATCGGGCCTTGCGACGCTTCAAGTCACTCGAGTCTAGGCTTCAGAGGAATCGACAGCTGAAAGAGCAGTATTCAGCATTTCTTCAGGAATACATCGACCTAGGACACATGTCATTAGCCTCCAGTCATCATGATGTGCGGTATTTCCAAAAACAAAACAGGTTTGCATACAAAAACCCTGATTTCAGCCGATTGTTCCTATGGCAGCTATATGTTATAGTGGCCCGATTTTGATACAATTTTGACAGCACATTAAGAACGTAATAAGATTTGCCAAATCTTGTTGCAATATCTTGAAAAACAACAAAAATCGGCCGATAGCTTCTATGACAGCTATACGATATATTGGTCCGATCTGGCTCGTTCCGACTTATTTACAGCGTACAGCAATAAGAAGCTTGTGTGCCAAGTTTCATGGAGATAGCTCAAAAACTGAGAGACTAGTTTGCGTTGCAACAGACGGACGGACGGACGGACGGACGGACGGACGGACGGACGGACAGACGGACATCCATTTTTCGACTCCTCTGGTGATGCTGATTCAGAATATATATACTTTATAGGGTCGGAGATGTCTCCTAAGGTGCGTTGCAAACTTCTGGCTAAAATTAATATACCCTCTGCAAGGGTATAACTAGTCGGAAAGGCTACAGTCACGCGGTGACTGGAGGCCATGGATTTTCAGTTTACGTTTATATAACATAAAATATATATAAATTTATATTTATAAAAATTTTAATATAATGAAACAAAAAGTGCGCAAGGCTACAAACGGGCGCGCTCGACAGACAGATACCCTTTAACATCCGTACCAAACATGTAAACACACTCATGACTTCTGACAGAGAATTCTTCCAAACTTATTTTAATACATATGATTTACTCGCTCACACACACGCGCGTAAACAGTAAGGCGACACGACGCGACGTCAACGTCGGCGTCAACTGCTCAAATCAGCGCGCAGGCTGCTGCTCGTACCGAACATTTGTACTGAAAACGTTGACTTGAATAACTTCTGTGATATTACTCCGATCGGATTGTAATTTAGAAGATATGTTCATATTGTATTCAGCTTTACGTATACCGAAGAACGTTGTAAGTTTAATACTTTGCTTAATAATCACAAACTACTGATTTACGGGGGGCGGTGGTACACGACGTGTACTGCCTAGGATATACAGGAATCTTCATGCCAAATTTGGAGTCTCTAGCTTTCGTAATAGCTGAGAACTAAACGCTCATACAGACGGACAGACAGACTGACGGACAGACAGACATGGCTAGATCGACTCGACCGGTGATCCTGAGTAAGAATATATATACTTTATGGGGTCGCAGATATCTCCTTCTGCCTGTACGCACATTCCGACAAACCAAATAGACCATGTATTTTTTTTAAATCCATGGCCTAATGAGTGAAAATTAGGAAATATATGTTGGTGGACACAACTTACGGTCGATGGGGCCAGTGCCAGAGGCATGGGACGTAACATGGTCCACCGATGGATGGGCTGCAGTCGGTCCGCAGATGTCAATGGGAAACAAGGGACTCCTACGGACGCCCAGCAGGATTGACAAAATCGGCAGCCAGATGGATGATGATCCAGTCGACGGTGAAGACCGTGTTCAACAGCAGCAAGGCATACTGGAAGGAAATTTAGACAGCGTGATTAGGTCGGCAGTAAATGTAGCGGTGACACAAGCAGCAAATACGTACCGTAAGTTTTGCAAGACCGACATAGCGCAATCCCTGAAGGATGATGGCGTCAGATTACTGCTTTATCTAATTGCTCAAGGTTGCCATACGATTAGAATTAGCTGTCCAAATCTTTGTTCTAAGCATCTGTTAAATTTATGCTACGCACCTGTTAAGTCTTATGCTAAGCACCTGTTAAGTTGTATGTTAGCTGTATGTTAGTTCTACGCTGTTTCACTAAAAATATTATTACACACTCTCGCAAACAATTTGGCCCTCAATAAGTGAACTTCGCACACACAAACATTGCCCTATCACCTACATACATACATAAGCGGCTATACATAGGGCAAGTGCATTTAACCGTTTCAACTGTTCTTATATACAACGAACATTAGTTTTTCTAATCTCCTTCGTTTTCTTACGGTTTCGTGGTGACAAAAAGAAACGGTAAATAAACTTTTTCGCGCGCGTTTTTCTTTGGTTCGTTACAGTGAACTCTAACTAGAATGGCTGATCCAAGTTCTATTGACTTTTATCGCGCAAAATGCTCTCAAGTGAAACGTCACATGACCTCTATGCTCGAGTTCTTCAAATCTGACGAAATTGAAAATCTTGATGAGAGCGATTTATCCGTGAGAATCGACTCCGTAAACCAGATGCAGGCCGAATTCGTGGAGGCTCAGACCGCGCTTGAGAAACTTGACTTCTTGGAGCTGGCGTTGAATACGCGCATTGAATTCGCCGAAATTTATTGGAAAGTTAAATCAAGGCTCACTCTTCAATTGGATGCACTCAGGGCTCGTCACACTGCTCTCAACTCAACGACAATTCCAAGATTCAACGACCATGTGAACCAAACTTGCACTCGCAGGTCTCGACTACCGGAGACGCAACTGGCAACATTTAATAGAAAATATGAAGATTGGCCCGAGTTCTATGCGATGTTCAACACAGTTGTTGGTAGCAACGAGGATCTGAGTAAGATTGAAAAGCTACAGCATCTGCGTTCTTGCCTGAGCGGTGCTGCAATTGACACCATCAAGTCATTGGAGCCCTCTGAAGAAAATTACGAAAAGGCAATGGAACTTCTTTCAGGGGCACATACGCTCGATTTTTGGGTTGCCAGTTGTTGAAAAGGGGTCTGCACAGAGCCTACGTGCTTTTAGCAATAACGTAAACGCTCATCTTCGAGCTCTCGGTACAATAGAAACAAGTGAGCAACGCAGATGTCGCAAGCTGGATAACATGGAAGGTGCTATACTGCAATCAGCTAGTTTACAGGTTGCACACAAGAAGAATGGTGGAAATTCACTTGTAGCCTCTACCAGCAACGCAAAAGCATGCCATTTATGCGACTCAAAGGATCACTTCCTGCCTAAATGTCCTCGTTTTGCCAATCTATCTCCGTCTCTGTGAAGCCAAGCGTATGTATCTATGCTTTAACTGCCTTCGTAAAGATCATGCCTTACAGCAATGTCGAGCTGGACATTGCAGACACTGCCTACAAAAGCATCAAAATTCCCTCGACGTCAACCGCTCCCAATGCTCAGCATGGAACAATTGAGCGGCAGCAAACGCTAATCGCTAATTGGCTCAAACCATGCTCCTGAGAACACAAAAACGCAGTCAGCTGATTACGTATTGTTGCCCACAGCCATCATATACATTAAAAACAGAGCAGACACTTTTATACCATGTCGTGCCTTGCTCGATTCAGCATCACAATTAAATTTCGTCATTAGTACCCTGGCCAACCAATTGCAGCTGGTCACACGAAAATCAGCAGTTTAAATTTCCGGAATAGGTGAAGCGTCCTTGTCGGACTACCACCCTCATATCGGAATCGACATAACCAGCTGGAATATCCCGAAGAACATAGCACTCGCCGATCCATCGTTCTACAAATCGCAGCGAGTCGACGTATTACTTGGTGCTGGCCTGTTCTTCAAATTACTTTGCGTTGGACAGACTCACATAGCCAGACACTTGCCAATTTTCCAAAAAACAAGGCTTGGATGGATCGTTTCCGGAGCATTATCTCAGCCCATCAAGCATCATGCGTTAGCAGCCGTACGCAAGGAATCTCCAGAGGATGGCAACCTGACTGATATAGTCAAACGATTTTGGGAAATTGACAGTTGCTATGGCTCCACATCAACAGCCACGGAGGAAGACATGATTTGTGAAAACTTGTTCCTGAAAAGCTACACGCGTCTGGAGACTGGACAATACTCAGTGCGCTTACCAGCAAAGGAGGATCTGGACACCCTTGGAGACTCATTTCATCGGGCCTTGCGACGCTTCAAGTCACTCGAGTCTAGGCTTCAGAGGAATCGACAGCTGAAAGAGCAGTATTCAGCATTTCTTCAGGAATACATCGACCTAGGACACATGTCATTAGCCTCCAGTCATCATGACGGACCTCGTTTTTATTTGCCTCACCACTGTGTAGAAAAACCGGACAGCACGTCCACAAAGTTACGAGTAGTTTTTGACGGATCAGCAAAAACTACAAGTGGCGCATCTCTAAATGACCTTTTATTCGCTGGCCCATCAATTCAATCCAAACTTTTCAACATACTGATCAGATTTCGTTTCTTCAAGGTTGCTATGTGTGGAGATATTTCAAAAATGTATCGTTGCGTGCGTATTTCACCACCAGATCAACATATGCAATGCATTCTGTGGCGCAACAATCCCGACGAACCAATAAACGTGTATACCCTGAATACAGTTACATACGGAACAAATCCTGCAGCATTTCTCGAAATTCGCGCCATGCATCAGCTCACCTACGATGGGGAACCGTCATTTCCGCTTGCCGCAAGGATCTTTTGAGGGTAAGCCGAAACTGATTGCGAAAAGCTTATGCAGTTTCACGATGGCACAAGTATTACCAAGGCGCTTGGCTTAGCTTGGGCCCCGCATCTGACTTTCTGCTTTTCAACTTCACTGACATTATCTATAACGGACCCACTACAAAGCACAGCGTATTATCGACACTAGCAAAATTCTATGACCCACTGGGACTCATCTCGCCTATCATCACAAGGATGAGTGTTCATGCAAGCACTCTGGAAGGAAAACATCGATTGGGATGAGAGCCTTCCGCAGCATCTTCATTCAGCATGGACGGAAATAACATCGCAGCTATCCTTTGTTCGTAGCCTCAAGCTTCCACGTTTCGTCATGGCACCTGCAGGAAAATATGAAATCTACGGTTTCTGCGATGCCAGTATATCAGCGTATGGAGCGTGTATCTACGTGAGATCTGAAATCGATGGTGACTACTCAACGCATTTGCTGTGCTCAAAGTCAAGAGTAGCTCCGTTAAAAACATTAACAATCCCTAAACTTGAACTTTCTTCTGCACTAATCCTATCGGAACTCATATCAAACGTCGGAGGACATTTCATTCAAATGTGAATATCATTGCTGGACAGATTCAACAATAGCGTTAGCATGGATGCGCGACTCTCCTTCCAACTACAATGTGTTTGTGGCAAATCGTGTAACGCAAATTCAGGACCTTACGAGAGGCATGACATGGCATCATGTCACTTCACAACTGAACCCAGCTGATATCCGATCGCGAGGATGCACACCACTTGAACTAATCAACTCGTAACTATAGCATTATGGATCATCCTTTTTGCGCCTTCCCACGTCAAAATGGCCGAAAACGGTAGTCCCATCAGTGGAACTTCCATAGCGACGAAGCACAGTCCTCATTTCTACGTCACACAAAGATATCGCAACTGATTGCAAGTTTCGCAACTCCTTTGCAACGTTGCAGCGAATATTTACGTATGTACATCGATTCGTGACAAGGGACTCCCCAAAGCAAAATGGCTCTATCACGGCACTGCAGGAAATGAAATCGGGTACTCATCTCATGATTCGAAGCATCCAGAAGAATCATTTTGTCGAGGACTACAAAGCACTCAGAGAGAGAGCAAGTCGCTGCCTGGAAGAAGTTTGCTGAAATCTTTGCAACCATTCAGGACTTATGCGAGTTGGAGAAAGGCTGCAGAACTCATACCTGGAGTATGAAGCCAAGCATCCAATCTTATTGCCCAAACAGCATCCTGTGACGCAGTCAATCATCATGTAAAAATGCAGGTGCATATATAAATAATAGGTAATAATACAATAGGTAACGAAAAGTAAGCACGTCAAACTTTTCATTCATCGAAAATTGGGGAAATGAACACCCCCATAGATTTGTTACCTGTTTATACCCTTCGACTATTGAAAATGGTCAAAAAAGGGTATACTAACTTTGTGCAAAATGTATGTAACAGGCATACGGAGGCGTGGTAGACCCCACGAAGTATATATATTCTTGCTCAGGACCACTAGCCGAGTCGATTGATACATGTCCGTCTGTCTGTATGAGACAACAGATTTCAGCTATGAAAAAAGCTAGAGATATCAAATTTTGCATGAAGGTTCCTATAAATCATAGGCAGATCAAGTTTATATCAAATAATTGATACCACGCCCACCGCCCCCGCAAATCGGTTATTTGCGATTATTAAACAAAGTATTAAACGCATATCGTTCTGTTTTGGTGTTTTGGTATGTATAAAGCTAAATGCAATGTGAACATATTCTCCAAATTACAATCGGACCAATAACACAGAAGTAATTCAAGTCAACGTTTTCAGTACAAATGTTCGGTACGGGCAGCAGCTGCGCGCTGCTTTGAGCAGTCGACGCCGACGTCGACGTTGCGTCGTGTCGCTTTACTCTTTACGCGCGTCGCTGTGTGAGTGCGAATGAGTAAGCTATATATGTACTAGAAGTATTTGTGCAGAATTCCCTGTTTGAAATAATGAGTGTGGTTACACGTTTGTAACGGATTTAGAAAATTGGGAGAAGGGTATCTTACTGTCGGGCGCCCGACTGTAGCCTTACCCACTTGTTTTACATCTAATTGTTGAAAACACGCCTTGCTTAGGTATGTAAATAACCACACGACATGAACCCTTTTTAGGAAAATCGTGGAAAATACCAAGAGTGGTAGAGGAAAAAATGGTCATCTAGACGCCGCGGCGCCACAGTAATTGCATAGGCAAAAATTGCAAAAACAAAATACATACACATGAGACCATACGCACAAGCAGCTGCCCGCTGCTCGCTGGTCGAGTCCGACCTCGCTCGACCGAAAAAATGTGTATCTGTGATTCAAAAGCAAATCGTCGATTTACCCAAACCAAGTGTTTGGGTAAACGGACCGGCGCGTCAGCTGACAGACTCTGATTCGTGAATTTGTAGATTCGAACCATTTCGATTTAAAAAGATTGGGTCGATGACGCGCGACTGAAGCGGTTTGTGGACCAATTCGTTTTTTCTTTTCACCGTTGCTGTTGGATTCAGTGAATTGAATTGAGCATGAAATTTCGTGTTTGATGCGATTCAAGAAAAATGTGATTTTTGCAGTTCTCTGACACATATACATTAAATTTTTGCCTACACACACACACACACACAAATGTATTGCAAATTAAACTAAAAGTAATATTTTAAAGGACGTTTTGTCATGGTGGTTACACGTAACCCTGCAACGAAATACAAATTTAAAATAAAACAAGAAAGCAAGGCTACCTTCGGCTTGCCGAAGGTTTCATACCCTTGCAGTTATACAAAATATAAAATATATTTGGATTGCTGCTGGTTTCTGTGGTATTTATTGAACAATTATAGCAGTACATCGATTATATCATCCTCTTAAAATTTCGAATACTCAGCCTCCTCACCACGACAAGGTCGCAATCCTCGAGGAAGAATATTTACAATACCTTAAACAACATTGCACATATATTCTTTATTTTCAATAATAAAATAAATTAATTAACTAAATATTTAAAAATAAATTATTTAATTAGTGATTATAGCTAAGGAACACGCCGTCATGGTGACTATATGGAGTTTGATAAGTGATTGCGGCAGCACCGCTTACTGTGTTATCACAAAATATCCAATCAATTTGAGTTAAATGTTTTGTTGTTGGCACATTTAACAATGGACATAACCCCTTATTATTTAAAGTAGACTCGAGCTGATCAGTGGTTGTTGATCGTCAAATGTTAAAATCTCCTAATATTACCAATTTTGTATTATTTTCAGCTGACGTTAGCCTTTTAACATCATTTCTGATTTCATTTCGAAACCTTGTAATAGGAAAAGCTGGATTCCTATAAACAACTACGACTATTGTATGCAAGTATTTAAATGTTATGGACTGGTATATATTTCTTACATTATCAACTGTAACTGTTTCATATAAGAATGTTATGTTTTCCGATATATTTTGTTTTGCATATATCAATATACAATTCTTAGAAACAGCATTTGGTCGAATGTCTTTGTGTTGTAAAGGATCTGTTGGTCATAAAATCTAAATTTGGAAAGTTCTCATTCAAAAATGCGTTTGAATAACAGCTATATGATTTTTTGTTTAACATCTACATGTAATAGTACTCAGATTTTCATAAAATTGCAACAAGAACCTTCATTAGGCCGATCGTTGATCGTTATAAGTTATAAAATTTCGATTTGGATGTGGTAAGCCTGATAGCTATATCTTGAAATATAACGAAAATCGGCCGATAGGCTCCATGACAGCTATACGATATATCAGTCCGATCTGGCCCGTTCCGACTTATTTAAAGAGGGCAGAAAAAAGAAGCTTGTGAGCAAAGTTTCATGAAGATAGCTCAATAACTGGGGGACTAATTTGCGTTGCAACAGACAGACGGACTGACTGATTGTTCCTATAACAGCTATATAATATAAACGTTTGAGATATTTAAATGGAAAAACTAAAGGCGGGTTACTGTATAACATTAAAAAGTATTGATAATGTGCGGTATTTCCAAAAACAAAACAGGTTGGCATACAAAAACCCTGATTTCAGCCGATTGTTCCTATGGCAGCTATATGTTATAGTGGCCCGATTTTGATACAATTTTGACAGCACATTAAGAACGTAATAAGATTTGCCAAATCTTGTTGCAATATCTTGAAAAACAACAAAAATCGGCCGATAGCTTCTATGACAGCTATACGATATATTGGTCCGATCTGGCTCGTTCCGACTTATTTACAGCGTACAGCAATAAGAAGCTTGTGTGCCAAGTTTCATGGAGATAGCTCAAAAACTGAGAGACTAGTTTGCGTTGCAACAGACGGACGGACGGACGGACGGACGGACGGACGGACGGACGGACAGACGGACATCCATTTTTCGACTCCTCTGGTGATGCTGATTCAGAATATATATACTTTATAGGGTCGGAGATGTCTCCTAAGGTGCGTTGCAAACTTCTGGCTAAAATTAATATACCCTCTGCAAGGGTATAACTAGTCGGAAAGGCTACAGTCACGCGGTGACTGGAGGCCATGGATTTTCAGTTTACGTTTATATAACATAAAATATATATAAATTTATATTTATAAAAATTTTAATATAATGAAACAAAAAGTGCGCAAGACAGATACCCTTTAACATCCGTACCAAACATGTAAACACACTCATGACTTCTGACAGAGAATTCTTCCAAACTTATTTTAATACATATGATTTACTCGCTCACACACACGCGCGTAAACAGTAAGGCGACACGACGCGACGTCAACGTCGGCGTCAACTGCTCAAATCAGCGCGCAGGCTGCTGCTCGTACCGAACATTTGTACTGAAAACGTTGACTTGAATAACTTCTGTGATATTACTCCGATCGGATTGTAATTTAGAAGATATGTTCATATTGTATTCAGCTTTACGTATACCGAAGAACGTTGTGAGTTTAATACTTTGCTTAATAATCACAAATTACTGATTTACGGGGGCGGTGGTACACGACGTGTACTGCCTAGGATATACAGGAATCTTCATGCCAAATTTGTAGTCTTTAGCTTTCTTAATAGCTGAGAACTAAACGCTCATACAGACGGACAGACAGACAGACGGACAGACAGACAGACGGACAGACAGACATGGCTAGATCGACTCGACCGGTGATCCTGAGTAATAATATATATACTTTATGGGGTCGCAGATATCTCCTTCTGCCTGTACGCACATTCCGACAAACCAAATAGACCATGTATTTTTTTTTAAATCCATGGCCTAATGAGTGAAAATTAGGAAATAGATGTTGGTGGACACAACTTACGGTCGATGGGGCCAGTGCCAGAGGCATGGGACGTAACATGGTCCACCGATGGATGGGCTGCAGTCGGTCCGCAGATGTCAATGGGAAACAAGGGACTCCTACGGACGCCCAGCAGGATTGACAAAATCGGCAGCCAGATGGATGATGATCCAGTCGACGGTGAAGACCGTGTTCAACAGCAGCAAGGCATACTGGAAGGAAATTTAGACAGCGTGATTAGGTCGGCAGTAAATGTAGCGGTGACACAAGCAGCAAATACGTACCGTAAGTTTTGCAAGACCGACATAGCGCAATCCCTGAAGGATGATGGCGTCAGATTACTGCTTTATCTAATTGCTCTAGGTTGCCATACGATTAGAATCAGCTGTCCAAATCTTTGTTCTAAGCATCTGTTAAATTTATGCTACGCACCTGTTAAGTCTTATGCTAAGCACCTGTTAAGTTGTATGTTAGCTGTATGTTAGTTCTACGCTGTTTCACTAAAAATATTATTACACACTCTCGCAAACAATTTGGCCCTCAATAAGTGAACTTCGCACACACAAACATTGCCCTATCACCTACATACATACATAAGCGGCTATACATAGGGCAAGTGCATTTAACCGTTTCAACTGTTCTTATATACAACGAACATTAGTTGTTCTAATCTCCTTCGTTTTCTTACGGTTTCGTGGTGACAAAAAGAAACGGTAAATAAACTTTTTCGCGCGCGTTTTTCTTTGGTTCGTTACAGTGAACTCTAACTAGAATGGCTGATCCAAGTTCTATTGACTTTTATCGCGCAAAATGCTCTCAAGTGAAACGTCACATGACCTCTATGCTCGAGTTCTTCAAATCTGACGAAATTGAAAATCTTGATGAGAGCGATTTATCCGTGAGAATCGCCTCCGTAAACCAGATGCAGGCCGAATTCGTGGAGGCTCAGACCGCGCTTGAGAAACTTGACTTCTTGGAGCTGGCGTTGAATATGCGCATTGAATTCGCCGAAATTTATTGGAAAGTTAAATCAAGGCTTACTCTTCAATTGGATGCACTCAGGGCTCGTCACACTGCTCTCAACTCAACGACAATTCCCAGATTCAACGACCATGTGAACCAAACTTGCACTCGCAGGTCTCGACTACCGGAGACGCAACTGGCAACATTTAATAGAAAATATGAAGATTGGCCCGAGTTCTATGCGATGTTCAACACAGTTGTTGGTAGCAACGAGGATCTGAGTAAGATTGAAAAGCTACAGCATCTGCGTTCTTGCCTGAGCGGTGCTGCAATTGACACCATCAAGTTATTGGAGCCCTCTGAAGAAAATTACGAAAAGGCAATGCAACTTCTTATAAGACGCTTTGATAACAAGTAGCTTCAATTTCAGGGGCACATACGCTCGATTTTTGGGTTGCCAGTTGTTGAAAAGGGATCTGCACAGAGCCTACGTGCTTTTAGCGATAACGTAAACGCTCATCTTCGAGCTCTCGGTACAATAGAAACAAGTGAGCAAATCGCAGATGGCCTACTTATTAACATTATAAGTCGCAAGCTAGTCGCAAACTCGCAGGAGAAATGGCAAGAGTCTCTGGTATCTGAGAAGATCCCGAAATGGTCAAATATGGCGTCCTTTATCGAGCGCAGATGTCGCAAGCTGGATAACATGGAAGGTGCTATACTGCAATCAGCTAGTTTACAGGTTGCACACAAGAAGAATGGTGGAAATTCACTTGTAGCCTCTACCAGCAACGCAAAAGCATGCCATTTATGCGACTCAAAGGATCACTTCCTGCCTAAATGTCCTCGTTTTGCCAATCTATCTCCGTCTCTGCGCTATAATGAAGCTAAGCGTATGCATATATGCTTTAACTGCCTTCGTAAAGATCATGCCTTACAGCAATGTCGAGCTGGACATTGCAGACACTGCCTACAAAAGCATCAAAATTCCCTCGACGTCAACCGCTCCCAATGATCAGCAAGGAACAATTGAGCGGCAGCAAACGCTAATCACAATTGGCTCAAACCATGCTCCTGAGAACACAAAAACGCAGTCAGCTGATTACGTATTGTTGCCCACAGCCATCATATACATTAAAAACAGAGCAGACACTTTTATACCATGTCGTGCCCTGCTCGATTCAGCATCACAATTAAATTTCGTCATTAGTACCCTGGCCAACCAATTGCAGCTGGTCACACGAAAATCAGCAGTTTAAATTTCCGGAATAGGTGAAGCGTCCTTTTCGGACTACCACCCTCATATCGGAATCGACATAACCAGCTGGAATATCCCGAAGAACATAGCACTCGCCGATCCATCGTTCTACAAATCGCAGCGAGTCGACGTATTACTTGGTGCTGGCCTGTTCTTCAAATTACTTTGCGTTGGACAGACTCACATAGCCAGACACTTGCCAATTTTCCAAAAAACAAGGCTTGGATGGATCGTTTCCGGAGCATTATCTCAGCCCATCAAGCATCATGCGTTAGCAGCCGTACGCAAGGAATCTCCAGAGAATGGCAACCTGACTGATATAGTCAAACAATTTTGGGAAATTGACAGTTGCTATGGCTCCACATCAACAGCCACGGAGGAAGACATGATTTGTGAAAACTTGTTCCTGAAAAGCTACACGCGTCTGGAGACTGGACAATACTCAGTGCGCTTACCAGCAAAGGAGGATCTGGACACCCTTGGAGACTCATTTCATCGGGCCTTGAGACGTTTCAAGTCACTCGAGTCTAGGCTTCAGAGGAATCGACAGCTGAAAGAGCAGTATTCAGCATTTCTTCAGGAATACATCGACCTAGGACACATGTCATTAGCCTCCAGTCATCATGACGGACCTCGTTTTTATTTGCCTCACCACTGTGTAGAAAAACCGGACAGCACGTCCACAAAGTTACGAGTAGTTTTTGACGGATCAGCAAAAACTACAAGTGGCGCATCTCTAAATGACCTTTTATTCGCTGGCCCATCAATTCAATCCAAACTTTTCAACATACTGATCAGATTTCGTTTCTTCAAGGTTGCTATGTGTGGAGATATTTCAAAAATGTATCGTTGCGTGCGTATTTCACCACCAGATCAACATATGCAATGCATTCTGTGGCGCAACAATCCCGACGAACCAATAAACGTGTATACCCTGAATACAGTTACATACGGAACAAATCCTGCAGCATTTCTCGAAATTCGCGCCATGCATCAGCTCACCTACGATGGGGAACCGTCGTTTCCGCTTTCCGCAAGGATCTTTTGAGGGTAAGCCGAAACTGATTGCGAAAAGCTTATGCAGTTTCACGATGGCACAAGTATTACCAAGGCGCTTGGCTTAGCTTGGGCCCCGCATCTGACTTTCTGCTTTTCAACTTCACTGACATTATCTATAACGGACCCACTACAAAGCACAGCGTATTATCGACACTAGCAAAATTCTATGACCCACTGGGACTCATCTCGCCTATCATCACAAGGATGAGTGTTCATGCAAGCACTCTGGAAGAAAAACATCGATTGGGATGAGAGCCTTCCGCAGCATCATCGTTCAGCATGGACGGAAATAACAACGCAGCTATCCTTTGTTCGTAGCCTCAAGCTTCCACGTTTCGTCATGGCACCTGCAGGAAAATATGAAATCTACGGTTTCTGCGATGCCAGTATATCAGCGTATGGAGCATGTATCTACGTGAGATCTGAAATCGATGGTGACTACTCAACGCATTTGCTGTGCTCAAAGTCAAGAGTAGCTCCGTTAAAAACATTAACAATCCCTAAACTTGAACTTTCTTCTGCACTAATCCTATCGGAACTCATATCAAACGTCGGAGGACATTTCATTTAAATGTGAATATCATTGCTGGACAGATTCAACAATAGCGTTAGCATGGATGCGCGACTCTCCTTCCAACTACAATGTGTTTGTGGCAAATCGTGTAACGCAAATTCAGGACCTTACGAGAGGCATGACATGGCATCATGTCACTTCACAACTGAACCCAGCTGATATCCTATCGCGAGGATGCACACTTGAACTAATCAACTCGCAACTATAGCATTATGGACCATCCTTTTTGCGCCTTCCCACGTCAAAATGGCCGAAAACGGTAGTCCCATCAGTGGAACTTCCATAGCGACGAAGCACAGTCCTCATTTCTACGTCACACAAAGATATCGCAACTGATTGCAAGTTTCACAACTCCTTTGCAAAGTTGCAGCGAATATTTGCGTATGTACATCGATTCGTGACAAGGGACTCCCCAAAGCAAAATGGCTCTATCACGGCACTGCAGGAAATGAAATCGGGTACTCATCTCATGATTCGAAGCATCCAGAAGAATCATTTCGTCGAGGACTACAAAGCACTCAGAGAGAGAACAAGTCGCTCTGAGTGCTTTGTAGTCCTGCGAGTTGGAGAAAGGCTGCAAAACTCATACCTGGAGTATGAAGCCAAGCATCCAATCTTATTGCCCAAACAGCATCCTGTGACGCAGTCAATCATCATGTAAAAATGCAGGTGCATATATAAATAATAGGTAATATTACAATAGGTAACGAAAAGTAAGCACGTCAAACTTTCCATTCATCGAAAATTGGGGAAATGAACACCTCCATAGATTTGTTACCTGTTTATACCCTTCGACTATTGAAAATGGTCAAAAAAGGGTTTACTAACTGTGTGCAAAATGTATGTAACAGGCATACGGAGGCGTGGTAGACCCCATGAAGTATATATATTCTTGCTCAGGACCACTAGCCGAGTCGATTGATACATGTCCGTCTGTCTGTATGAGACAACAGATTTCAGCTATTAAAAAAGCTAGAGATATCAAATTTGGCATGAAGGTTCCTATAAATCATAGGCAGATCAAGTTTATATCAAATAATTGATACCACGCCCACCGCCCCCGCAAATCAGTTATTTGCGATTATTAAGCAAAGTATTAAACGCATATCGTTCTGTTTTGGTGTTTTGGTATGTATAAAGCTAAATGCAATGTGAACATATTCTCCAAATTACAATCGGACCAATAACACAGAAGTAATTCAAGTCAACGTTTTCAGTACAAATGTTCGGTACGGGCAGCAGCTGCGCGCTGCTTTGAGCAGTGTCGCTTTAAGCTATATGTACTAGAAGTATTTGTGCAGAAATCCCTGTTTGAAATAATGAGTGTGGTTACACGTTTGTAACGGATTTAGAAAATTGGGAGAAGGGTATCTTACTGTCGGGCGCCCGACTGTAGCCTTACCCACTTGCATTCCAAGGGTAGAACCCCCAATTCCAAACGCTGCCTTTCCAGTTGGAGCACATAGGACTATTTTGGCAGTTGATGGGTCGCATCCTGGTCTACGAATATATAATTGAGACAGGGACTGAAAAAGAGCTGAAATAAGCCGACTTTTGCTCACAACGGCTCCGCCACCTACAAACTCATAAAATACCTTGTTTTGCTGGGCATTATGCAAAACGTGGGTAAAATAGGTTTTTTGCTTAATATTAAGCGAACGAACAATGCTGGATAAATTTTCAGCAGATAAAAGTGGCGGAAGCTTAATGACTCGGATAGTGTCATCCGGTTCTTGAATTTGATCAGCATTTCCATTGACATTCAAAACGTTCAGTTGAGAACTTATGTCAGGTAGACCTAATTTCCTAAATTCATTATCTATATCTCCTAGCTGGTCACCTACACTATCTTCGACATTGGTTTCCATTTCCATGGCCCTTCTAAGCGCGTCTTCTAAATCTTCTAACACATTATATTTCTTAAAATTAACCCTGATCGCTTCCTGATTTTCCCTATACACTTCCTCACAATTTATATCTAACAATTCTATTTGCTCATCCCTCCATGGCAAATACAACATTAAAAGTTCCCTAAAATAATTGGCCCTATCTTTATTAATATTAAAGCTCCTAAAGCGAATTATTCTTGGTTTTGTTCGCTCTCGAACAAAACCACTACCATCTAGTAACGGAAGAGGCGCACTATCTAATACTTCGTTAACTTCGGCATCTTCATTGTCAGAGTCCTGACGAGTTGCCCTGGTCGACTTTGAAAAAGTGAAATTTGCTGCAAAATCGGCTAAGGTAATGCCGTGTAGGCTATGTGGTCGTTGAACGTAGTGCTCAATCAACCCGACAACAAAAATGTCAGTTGAATCATGGGGTAAACTCTCAAGTTGCTGTTTGGGTTTCAGCATTTTGAACCTATGCTGTGGAAGTGAAGTATTTATATAGGCTTCTCCGTTGCTGGCCTCAGACAATCGGATTCCTAAACAGCAATAGGCGGCTTCCTGAGCAGAAATCTCAGTGCCGGAAATAAATTTATGCCCAATAAATTGCAACTTTTGCCTGATCGTGAGATTACGGTTGCGGATCTCGTCCACAGCATCACGCATCAGTTTAGAGATACCCCGCTGAGACTTGTTTATATAATTAATTATGTAGCTGCAGCAAGCATACGGGTCCAAAATGAATTGAATATCTATATTGGCCCTTTGCATTCCGAGAATGTGTTGATTATATGCATTTACATTAATTGCATCAAAACTTCTCTTTAGAAAAATTTGTGGCTTTTTTAAGCCAGATTTTAGAGCATATACATATTCCTCGTAACTGAGGCTCACCTGGTTGCGAGAAAGAAAGTTTTCGAAAGTGCTCAAGTGACTGATATTTTCAGAATCGAAATTGAAATTTAATAAATTTTGTATTTTCTTCAAATTTTCTCGATGAAGGGAATAATTATCAGTCTCTTTGGGAAGAGGCCTTAGAATTTCTGTCCGGGGCATTGGAAAATAGGGCATACCAAAGCGACAATAGGAGTTTCCTCCCAATTCACGTTGGCATGAATGCCCGTGCTTGTGCTTTTGGTACTCTATGTATGGAGCGAGTTCAGCATTTGATACATCTGTGGTAACGAATTGATCGATAAATTCGACAACTGGAGGAATGGAAGATTCATTCTCAAAATCCACTAATGGGGCGTCTTTAAGCCAAAACATTCCGTGGATATGAGGTGAACCCCTTTGCTGGAACTCAACTCTCCAATAGTACATGACCACATTGTGTCTTCCAAAAACACCCCCTTCCTTTTTCATAATTTTGAACAATTGCCTCCAGCGATTGTTAAAATACCTAACACATGTTACTGGGTCGGTACGAATCAGTCTAACCTTTTCGTTAGAAGCCAAACTTATTGCCTCCTCTTCCGTAACTTCCTCCTTGTTCACAATTCTTTTTAATAGGACAAGAAGCTCTTCCCACCTACTCTCTGCAGCCGACAAGGTTATAAAAAAGGTTGGCAGACCGAATTGCCGGATCATTGCCATGACCTTCTTTTTCTCAGCTTCCCAATGAGCAGGAGACGTTCGAATACCCTTAAGAACCCTATATCCGTCATCATGGCGAATAAGACTATCTATCTCTGCCTCATTAAGGGCGTTTGAGGCAGTAATCGCTCGTGAAGAGCTATGCTTCCTTAAGCATATGGAAGTATTATTCCTAATGTGGATAAGCTCTAACTTCTTATAATTAAAGAAGAGCTTATCAACTCTACAACCTCTCCTATCAAAATTTCGAAGGTCGGATCTAACTACGGTTATAAATGTTTGCGCAGTCTTGCGTTTAATGCCAGCATATATGGTGGGAAAAGCTAATTCCTCAGAATCAGCATCCAGAATCATATCGAGGGGTCTTTGGCCTTCTCCAGGAGCAATTATGATTCTTTGCATGGCAACATTCGAAACATTATTTTCAAGCAGAGTTTCTTGACCCCCCGGATTAAGCTCCTCCACTTCAATGTCCTCATTAGGACGAAGTGATCTTTGAAATTCTTCAATTAAATTATTAACTAACTCTGTATCTGCTTGAGAAGCTATGAAGGGAACAGTATCGGAAGCGAAATTCGACATCCACTGGTCATTTAGAACTACATTATGCTTCTTATAGAGCTCACTGTCTACTAAAAATCGAATTGCATCTGCAATTTTCAAAGGCCTGATGGTTTCTGCCATGAAATCATGGTTATATTCCATCCTACGTCTGAGGTGGAGCTGTACAACCTCTGCTTCGTGAAAAGCTCGTGGTAACGATGTTACAATATTGCTAACTGGAATAGGGACGTTAACAACAGCTCCTTTAATTGCGTTTTGTCGGCCAATACCTAAGGTTTTGATAACCATAAATGGAAGGCGAGGAGAAATTAGTCGTTCCTCTAATGGAGTAAGCCCTTTGAGACATTCGGGCAAATTTGGGAAGTCTAAGCCATTTGAAATAGAAAATTTTGTCTTCCTACCAGCTTTTATATTGCGGCTACAAGTATTACAAAACTGAAAAGTTTCGTCAAAAGATGGGAACTGACTGGAAAGACTTAAAATATCCGCACTATGCTCATTTCTACTTTCAACAAACGCCCTGCTCATTTTGGTAACCTGAAAGGGAAACCAAAGGCCTTTGCAACAAAGGCAAACTTGATCAGGTCCCAGCTTAACCATCCTATTAAATGTACCTATTTGAGCTTCTAATAAGGTTAAGCTGGGGGAGAAATCTGCCAAGTTATTCGAACGCTCTTCTCTCATGCGGTCAGCATTTCGTCGGTTTTCTGCTACCCTACTCTGACTAATGCTCCTAAATTGACTGACTCTTTGGCTAAGTCGCCTTAGAGAGTCTGTTATTGCTTGACGGTGCAACAGTCGAGCACTTCGACGTCGTGCAGTGTCAAGCGCCTGATCGACAATCCTCCTTGCAAGATTGTCCCTAGCTTGAGACCTACTTATTGTGTCTCTCTCTCTCTAAAATACGTCGCTCAACATCTGAGCGAATTACTGACCTAAGATATGTATTCCGTCTCTGTTCGTTAGTCCTTAATATACGGTCTCGTCGTCTTACTGATCGACGTAATCTGTCAGCTCCTCTCTCCTCCTGCCTAATACCTTCATTTGTTCGTCTCTGTCTTCTATTTCGTGTGTTTATTTGCTGTTCAGCTGTCCGTATGTCATTGTCCTGTCTACGGGTGGATCTCCGCAATCTATCGGCTCCTCTCTCTGCCTGCCGATATTACCCTTCTGTTCGTCTCTGCGTTCTATTCCGCGTATTTATTACCTGTTCAGTTGTCCGTATGTTATTGTCCTGTCTACGGGTGGATCTCCGCAATCTATCGGCTCCTCTCTCTGCCTGCCGATATTCCCCTTCTGTTCGTCTCTGCGTTCTATTCCGCGTATTTATTACCTGTTCAGTTGTCCGTATGTCAATGTCCTGTCTACGGGTGGATCTCCGCAATCTATCGGCCCCCCTTTCTCCTTGCCGATAGTCCCCTTCCGCCCGTCTCTGTCTTCTTCTTTGTGTATCAACCTGTTGTTCAGTTGTCCGTATAGTACCGTCCTCTCTACGGGTGGATCTCCGAAGTCTGTCGCCCTGTCTCTCTGCCTGCCGATTGTCCTCTGCCGTCCGTACTTGCCTTCTTCTTTGTGAGTCTATTTGCTGCTCAGTTGCTCGTATGACAGTATTCTGTCTACGACTAGATCTGCGTGATCTATCGGCAGCTCTTTCCCTCTGCCGATAGTCTGCTCCCGTTCTAACCTGTCTCCTACCTTGGTTGTCCACCTGTTGCTCAGTCGGTCGTACGCGCGTTGACCTACGTAAGGTGTTGTCCGTCCTTTCTAACTCCTGCTCTACATTTCCCCCTATGTTAGGATCCCGTGCTCTAGATGAGCTACGGCTTCTAACAACACTCTCCCCACTTTCTCTGTCTACTAAATTTGCTCTGCGATCTCTCTGGGCCCTAGCATTCCTATCGTTTTCTACCTGCGAATAGTCAGTTTGACTCCTATTCAACCTATTTCTTTGCCTTCGCCTAGCTGCTTGTTGAGCGGCAGATTGGCGATGGCGAGGCATATTTAACTAATTTTAATTTTAATATAGATAATATAATATAATCAATAAAATAAAATGTAAATAGCAATGAAATTTAATTAAATTTTTAAATTTAATTAAATTTAAATTTATTTAAGAACTTAAAATTAAAACTTAAAAATTTGAAACCAAAAAAATCAATTAAATATACTCTAGTTAATAATAAACTATAAACTTATCTGCCGCTGCCGCCTCTGCTGCCGCTGCCGTTGCCGCCCGCAAAGCGCTACACACGCGACGCGTCACTAAAGACGTTACGCGCAGAATATTCGCGAAGGAACTTAACGTGGCCGCAGCGCGAGCGATTAAGTCGCTAGTGTGTATGTTTATATGTACATACACACACACATATGTGAAAATATGCTAGCTAATGCACACAATATGTATGTATGCATGTACATCTAACACTAGTTGGTGCAGGTGAAACCAACAACAACAAAACACACTAGCTCTCTTTTTAAACGAACACGTGCACTAAGTCACTACGGCAACAAAAATTTTAAAATACGATTATTGTTTATTATTTATTAAATAATAAATATTTTTCCGGCACGACGGTAAATTGTTTTTTACGTATTCGTAGTGAAAACTACGGTTTTATATGTTTTAATATCGAATGAATAAATTAATTCTTCGCGAGCAAGTGACACGCGCGCATCGAATAGACGAAGCGATTAATGAAGGGACAAAGCAAAACAGAATAGACAAAAGACAATAGCTTAAGTTAGAACGAGAGAGAGATATGTGCATTTTTGGCGCGTGCCAAAATTCGTTACATACACACACACCAGCGTCAACTTCTTCTTCTTTAAGTTAGACGTCCGTTAAAAATGCACTGACCTGCCTCACGTTTTGTGTATTGCCTCACACGCATATATGTATGCATGTGTGAGCTTCGCGTGCATGTATTGTATACATGCACACATAAGTACAGCATGCAATACATCTTAAAAGGCAAAATGTAACACTTAATATATAATTTATGAGATAAATATTAATAAATGGGAAATAATTCAAAAGTGTATATGCTATATAAATATAAATGTAAACAAAAATAAAATACACCAAAACATAAAAAAATTAAAATAGGAAAATTATATTTTCGCCGTGGGAAATCGAACCCTGTCCGTTTGCATAAGAGTCCGTCATCCTAACAACTAGACCACCGTCGCCGCGCTCCGCGCGCCAGTTAAAATTGCATTTTCAGACAATTTGCTCAAAAATGTCATATTTATCTTCTACAACAATAACCGCAAAACAGAATTGAATGACCACAAGAAAGACGAGTTTTATTTATTTATATTTAATAAGATTGTTGAAATTTGATAAATGAAATCAAATTTTATAATGATGAAAAAAAAAATAAAATAATAACTTCCCAAAAAATAGTGAAAAAGTAAAAATAAAACCAAACCGCCTTTCCGAGGGGTCGAACCTCCATCCCTTTCCCTTTGCTTGATTGCCGGCATCTCTACATATTTGACTATCGCTGCAACTATTCGCTATGCAGCTAAGTTACTATTTCCATCTCATACACACACATAGCCATTTTCGCACAAAACAGATCGCAAACGCACGTGGCTGGCAGCAGCTTGCAGGCAAGGCATCTCAAATCAATAGAAAACGTAAATTGCATAACTTCTATGTTTATTATCCGATCGGGTTGCAATTTATAAAATAATTTCACATCGCATTTATCTATATGTATGCCAAAGTAGAAAGTTAAGACTTCAATACTTTGCTTAATAATCGCATTTTATTATTTACGGGAGGCGGTGGGCGTGGTACCCGAAATTTGAAAATGACGTTTACTGCCTAGGATATACAAGAATCTTCATGCCAAATTTGGAGTCTCTAGCTTTCTTAATAGCTGAGAATCAGACGCTCATACAGACAGACAGACAGACAGACGGACAGACGGACAGACGGACAGACGGACAGACAGACATGGCTAGATCGACTCGGCTAGTGATCCTGAGCAAGAATATATATACTTTATGGGGTCGCATATGTCTCTTTCTGTCTGTTACGCACATTCCGACAAACCTAATAGACCATGTATTTTTTTAAAATCCATGGCGTAAAGATTGGGTCGATGACGCGCGACTGAAGCGGTTTGTGTACCAATTCGTTTTTTCTTTTCACCGTTGCTGTTGGATTCAGTGAATTGAATTGAGCATAAAATTTCGCGTGTGATGCGATTCAAGAAAAATGTGATTTTCGCAGTCCTCTGACACATATACATTAAATTTTTGCCTACACACACACACACACACAAATGTATTGCAAATTAAACTAAAAGTAATATTTTAAAGGACGTTTTGTCATGGTGGTTACACGTAACCCTGCAACGAAATACAAATTTAAAATAAAACAAGTGGGTAAGGCTACAGTCGGGCGCCCGACAGTAAGATACCCTTCTCCCAATTTTCCAAATCCGTAACAAACGTGTAACCACACTAATAATTCCAAACAGAAATTTCTGCACAAAAACTTTTAATACATATAGCTTACTCGCTCGCACTCACACAGCGACGCGCGTAAAGAGTAAAGCGACACGACACAACGTCGACGTCGACGTCGGCGTCAACTGCTCAAAGCAGCGCGTCGGCTGCCGCTCGTACCGAACATTTGTACTGAAAACGTTGACTTTAATAACTTCTGTGTTATTGGTCCGATCGGATTGTTATTTGGAGAGTATGTTCATATTGCATTCAGCTTTATACATACCAAAGCATAACTTTATAGGTTCATTACTTTGCTTAATAATCTTAAATAACCGATTTGCGGGGGCGGTGGGCGTGGCATCAAACATTTGACATAAACTTCACCTGCCCCGAATATATAGGAACCTTCATACCAAATTTGGTGTCTCTAGCTTTTTTAATAGCTAAGATCTGTTGTCTCAAACAAACAGACGGACAGACGGACAGACGGACGGACGGACAGACGGACAGACAGACGGACATGTCTCAATCGACTCGGCTAGTGATCCTGAGCAAGAATATATATACTTTATGGGGTCTGCCACGCCTCCTTATGCCTGTTACATACATTTTGCACAAAGTTAGTATACCCTTTTTGACCATTTTCAATGGTCGAAGGGTATAACTAGTCGGAAAGGCTACAGTCACGCGGTGACTGGAGGCCATGGATTTTCAGTTTACGTTTATATAACATAAAATATATATAAATTTATATTTATAAACATTTTAATATAATGAAACAAAAAGTGCGCAAGGCTACAAACGGGCGCGCTCGACAGACAGATACCCTTTAACATCCGTACCAAACATGTAAACACACTCATGACTTCTGACAGAGAATTCTTCCAAACTTATTTTAATACATATGATTTACTCACTCACACACACGCGCGTAAACAGTAAGGCGACACGACGCGACGTCAACGTCGGCGTCAACTGCTCAAATCAGCGCGCAGGCTGCTGCTCGTACCGAACATTTGTACTGAAAACGTTGACTTGAATAACTTCTGTGATATTACTCCGATCGGATTGTAATTTATAGGATATGTTCATATTGTATTCAGCTTTACGTATACCGAAGAACGTTGTGAGTTTAATACTTTGCTTAATAATCACAAATTACTGATTTACGGGGGCGGTGGGCGTGGTACACGACGTGTACTGCCTAGGATATACAGGAATCTTCATGCCAAATTTGTAGTCTTTAGCTTTCTTAATAGCTGAGAACTAAACGCTCATACAGACGGACAGACAGACAGACGGACAGACAGACAGACGGACAGACAGACATGGCTAGATCGACTCGACCGGTGATCCTGAGTAAGAAGATATATACTTTATGGGGTCGCAGATATCTCCTTCTGCCTGTTACGCACATTCCGACAAACCAAATAGACCATGTATTTTTTTTTAAAATCCATGGCCTAATGAGTGAAAATGAGGAAATAGATGTTGGTGGACACAACTTACGGTCGATGGGGCCAGTGCCAGAGGCATGGGACGTAACATGGTCCACCGATGGATGGGCTGCAGTCGGTCCGCAGATGTCGATGGGAAACAAGGGACTCCTACGGACGCCCAGCAGGATCGACAAAATCGGCAGCCAGATGGATGATGATCCAGTCGACGGTGAAGACCGTGTTCAACAGCAGCAAGGCATACTGGAAGGAAATTTAGACAGCGTGATTAGGTCGGCAGTAAATGTAGCGGTGACACAAGCAGCAAATACGTACCGTAAGTTTTGCAAGACCGACATAGCGCAATCCCTGAAGGATGATGGCGTCAGATCATTGCTTTATCTAATTGCTCAAGGTTGCCATACGATTAGAATCAGCTGTCCAAATCTTTGTTCTAAGCATCTGTTAAATTTATGCTAAGCACCTGTTAAGTCTTATGCTAAGCACCTGTTAAGTTGTATGTTAGCAGCTGTTAAGTCTAACTCAGTTCAGTTGAAAAACAGTTTTTTCTCACCAAACATGTAAGAAGTGCAGCGGCACAATTAAAATTAATGAACTCAAGCCCTTGCTTTTCATTAAAATAAAAACTACGAAAGTAAGGCGGTTGCACAAATCAGTGTACCCGTAAACATTGGTGACCCCGACGTGAATTATAAAAATTAAATGTGATTCTAAACCCTCTAGTATCACATTTGTAATTTATTCGCGCAATCGCTGCCGCCGCATTTGCGTACATACGTACATACATACAAACATTTTCGATCTCGCTTTCGTTTGCGTACATACATACATACACACAAACATTTTTCGGTATCGCATTCGTGCATACATACATACGTGCATACGTCTTTTCGCAACTTTTGAGCGCGCGCCGTACCTTTGTTATTCCGCAGAATATTGTCGATTAATATTCTCATTTCTACGCTGTTTTACTAAAAATATTATTACACACTCTCGCAAACAATTTGGCCCTCAATAAGTGAACTTCGCACACACAAACATTGCCCTATCACCTACATACATACATAAGCGGCTATACATAGGGCAAGTGCATTTAACCGTTTCAACTGTTCTTATATACAACGAACATTAGTTGTTCTAATCTCCTTCGTTTTCTTACGGTTTCGTGGTGACAAAAAGAAACGGTAAATAAACTTTTTCGCGCGCGTTTTTCTTTGGTTCGTTACAGTGAACTCTAACTAGAATGGCTGATCCAAGTTCTATTGACTTTTATCGCGCAAAATGCTCTCAAGTGAAACGTCACATGACCTCTATGCTCGAGTTCTTCAAATCTGACGAAATTGAAAATCTTGATGAGAGCGATTTATCCGTGAGAATCGACTCCGTAAACCAGATGCAGGTCGAATTCGTGGAGGCTCAGACCGCGCTTGAGAAACTTGACTTCTTGGAGCTGGCGTTGAATACGCGCAATGAATTCGCCGAAATTTATTGGAAAGTTAAATCAAGGCTCACTCTTCAATTGGATGCACTCAGGGCTCGTCACACTGCTCTCAACTCAACGACAATTCCCAGATTCAACGACCATGTGAACCAAACTTGCACTCGCAGGTCTCGACTACCGGAGACGCAACTGGCAACATTTAATAGAAAATATGAAGATTGGCCCGAGTTCTATGCGATGTTCAACACAGTTGTTGGTAGCAACGAGGATCTGAGTAAGATTGAAAAGCTACAGCATCTGCGTTCTTGCCTGAGCGGTGCTGCAATTGACACCATCAAGTTATTGGAGCCCTCTGAAGAAAATTACGAAAAGGCAATGCAACTTCTTATAAGACGCTTTGATAACAAGAAGCTTCAATTTCAGGGGCACATACGCTCGATTTTTGGGTTGCCAGTTGTTGAAAAGGGATCTGCACAGAGCCTACGTGCTTTTAGCAATAACGTAAACGCTCATCTTCGAGCTCTCGGTACAATAGAAACAAGTGAGCAAATCGCAGATGGCCTACTTATTAACATTATAAGTCGCAAGCTAGTCGCAAACTCGCAGGAGAAATGGGAAGAGTCTCTGGTATCTGAGAAGATCAAGAAATGGTCAAATATGGCGTCCTTTATCGAGCGCAGATGTCGCAAGCTGGATAACATGGAAGGTGCTATACTGCAATCAGCTAGTTTACAGGTTGCACACAAGAAGAATGGTGGAAATTCACTTGTAGCCTCTACCAGCAACGCAAAAGCATGCCATTTATGCGACTCAAAGGATCACTTCCTGCCTAAATGTCCTCGTTTTGCCAATCTATCTCCGTCTCTGCGCTATAATGAAGCCAAGCGTATGCATCTTTAACTGCCTTCGTAATCTGCTTTAACTGCCTTCGTAAAGATCATGCCTTACAGCAATGTCGAGCTGGACATTGCAGACACTGCCTACAAAAGCATCAAAATTCCCTCGACGTCAACCGCTCCCAATGCTCAGCATGGAACAATTGAGCGGCAGCAAACGCTAATCACAATTGGCTCAAACCATGCTCCTGAGAACACAAAAACGCAGTCAGCTGATTACGTATTGTTGCCCACAGCCATCATATACATTAAAAACAGAGCAGACACTTTTATACCATGTCGTGCCTTGCTCGATTCAGCATCACATTTAAATTTCGTCATTAGTACCCTGGCCAACCTATTGCAGCTGGTCACACGAAAATCAGCAGTTTAAATTTCCGGAATAGGTGAAGCGTCCTTTTCGGACTACCACCCTCATATCGGAATCGACATAACCAGCTGGAATATCCCGAAGAACATAGCACTCGCCGATCCATCGTTCTACAAATCGCAGCGAGTCGACGTATTACTTGGTGCTGGCCTGTTCTTCAAATTACTTTGCGTTGGACAGACTCACATAGCCAGACACTTGCCAATTTTCCAAAAAACAAGGCTTGGATGGATCGTTTCCGGAGCATTATCTCAGCCCATCAAGCATCATGCGTTAGCAGCCGTACGCAAGGAATCTCCAGAGGATGGCAACCTGACTGATATAGTCAAACGATTTTGGGAAATTGACAGTTGCTATGGCTCCACATCAACAGCCACGGAGGAAGACATGATTTGTGAAAACTTGTTCCTGAAAAGCTACACGCGTCTGGAGACTGGACAATACTCAGTGCGCTTACCAGCAAAGGAGGATCTGGACACCCTTGGAGACTCATTTCATCGGGCCTTGCGACGCTTCAAGTCACTCGAGTCTAGGCTTCAGAGGAATCGACAGCTGAAAGAGCAGTATTCAGCATTTCTTCAGGAATACATCGACCTAGGACACATGTCATTAGCCTCCAGTCATCATGACGGACCTCGTTTTTATTTGCCTCACCACTGTGTAGAAAAACCGGACAGCACGTCCACAAAGTTACGAGTAGTTTTTGACGGATCAGCAAAAACTACAAGTGGCGCATCTCTAAATGACCTTTTATTCGCTGGCCCATCAATTCAATCCAAACTTTTCAACATACTGATCAGATTTCGTTTCTTCAAGGTTGCTATGTGTGGAGATATTTCAAAAATGTATCGTTGCGTGCGTATTTCACCACCAGATCAACATATGCAATGCATTCTGTGGCGCAACAATCCCGACGAACCAATAAACGTGTATACCCTGAATACAGTTACATACGGAACAAATCCTGCAGCATTTCTCGAAATTCGCGCCATGCATCAGCTCACCTACGATGGGGAACCGTCATTTCCGCTTGCCGCAAGGATCTTTTGAGGGTAAGCCGAAACTGATTGCGAAAAGCTTATGCAGTTTCACGATGACACAAGTATTACCAAGGCGCTTGGCTTAGCTTGGGCCCCGCATCTGACTTTCTGCTTTTCAACTTCACTGACATTATCTATAACGGACCCACTACAAAGCACAGCGTATTATCGACACTAGCAAAATTCTATGACCCACTGGGACTCATCTCGCCTATCATCACAAGGATGAGTGTTCATGCAAGCACTCTGGAAGGAAAACATCGATTGGGATGAGAGCCTTCCGCAGCATCTTCATTCAGCATGGACGGAAATAACATCGCAGCTATCCTTTGTTCGTAGCCTCAAGCTTCCACGTTTCGTCATGGCACCTGCAGGAAAATATGAAATCTACGGTTTCTGCGATGCCAGTATATCAGCGTATGGAGCGTGTATCTACGTGAGATCTGAAATCGATGGTGACTACTCAACGCATTTGCTGTGCTCAAAGTCAAGAGTAGCTCCGTTAAAAACATTAACAATCCCTAAACTTGAACTTTCTTCTGCACTAATCCTATCGGAACTCATATCAAACGTCGGAGGACATTTCATTCAAATGTGAATATCATTGCTGGACAGATTCAACAATAGCGTTAGCATGGATGCGCGACTCTCCTTCCAACTACAATGTGTTTGTGGGAAATCGTGTAACGCAAATTCAGGACCTTACGAGAGGCATGACATGGCATCATGTCACTTCACAACTGAACCCAGCTGATATCCTATCGCAAGGATGCACACCACTTGAACTAATCAACTCGCAACTATAGCATTATGAACCATCCTTTTTGTGCCTTCCCACGTCAAAATGGCCGAAAACGGTAGTCCCATCAGTGGAACTTCCAGAGCGACGAAGCACAGTCCTCATTTCTACGTCACACAAAGATATCGCAACTGATTGCAAGTTTCACAACTCCTTTGCAAAGTTGCAGCGAATATTTACGTATGTACATCGATTCGTGACAAGGGACTCCCCAAAGCAAAATGGCTCTATCACGGCACTGCAGGAAATGAAATCGGGTACTCATCTCATGATTCGAAGCATCCAGAAGAATCATTTTGTCGAGGACTACAAAGCACTCAGAGAGAGAGCAAGTCGCTGCCTGGAAGAAGTTTGCTGAAATCTTTGCAACCATTCAGGACTTATGCGAGTTGGAGAAAGGCTGCAGAACTCATACCTGGAGTATGAAGCCAAGCATCCAATCTTATTGCCCAAACAGCATCCTGTGACGCAGTCAACCATCATGTATTACCACATTCAATTACTTCACGCTGGTCCGCAATGCCTACTTGCAAACATAAGGCAACGCTACTGGCCCATAGGAGGAATCAAAGCTGTGTCTAGTGTTGTCAACAAATGCATTTGTTGCTCCAAGCAAGTAATGGCTCCACTACCAGCGGACCGCGTAACACCCAGCCCTACGTTTTATGTAACCGGAATAGATTTTTGCGGGCCCTTCTTCTCAAAATCAGAAGTGAGCAATCGTGCGGCCACAAAATGCTACATAGCAATATTCATTTGCTTCTCAACAAAAGCATGCCATCTAAAGCTCGTGGAGGACCTGTCGACACCTTCATTCATCGCTGCTCTTAAACGTTTCGTCAGTCTTCGAGGGAAGCCACGAGACATTTGGACGGACAACGCAACAAATTTTGTCGGCGCTCGAAACGACACTTCGGCACACAACGGCACTTCATTCCACCACGATCTCCGCATTTTGGCGGGTTATGGGAAGCTGCTGTCAAAGCAGCGAAGCACCGTTTCTACCGCATCGTTGGCAACTCAACTCTCACATTTCATGAGCTTCGCACGCTCATCTGTCAAATCTCAGCTATGTTGAACTCAAGGCCTCTATGTTCCATTTCAGAGAATCCAAACGACCTAGACATTCTCACACCGGGTCACTTCCTTCGGGGCAAAGCAAATGCGAACATCGATGAGCCGAGCGTGACACACCTCAACATGGATCGCCTCAGTCGCTGGCAGCATGTTTGCCACATGCAGCAGACTTTTTGGCAGAAATGAAGTATCTCGTACCTATCTGCGCTACAGGAGCGCAGCAAATGGAACTCTCGCAAGCCAAGCATTCATCCTGGAGACATCGTGCTGTTGAAGGAAGAAAATGCGCCTCCGCTCAAGTGGCCTCTCGGGCGAATTGAAAGCACAATAGCTGGAGACGACGGCGCAGACAGAGTAACAGTCATACGCACAGCCACAGGATTAACAAAGAGAGCCATCGCCAATATAGCAGTGCTGCCAATCAAGACCAAATCGATTGAAAGTTAATCCTTCCAATGGGGGAGTATGTTGGCGGCAGATCACTGTTTTATCTAATTGCTCAAGGTTGCCATACGATTAGAATCAGCTGTCCAAATCTATGTTCTAAGCATCTGTTAAATTTATGCTAAGCACCTGTTAAGTCTTATGCTAAGCACCTGTTAAGTCTTATGTTAGCAGCTGTTAAGTCTAACTCAGTTCAGTTGATAAACAGTCTTTTCTCGATACATCGAGGCCAGAAACAGGATATTCGGAGAACACCAACTGGCAGGCATGCGGCTTGTGTCACGTAAAATCCAAAAGGCAAGATTGCGCTTCCGATAACGACGAGTGAAGCGGAAAGAAGTTGCGGCTGCCGTCGTACCAAGCGAACGATCCCAGACCTTTCGCGGATATAAAAAATAAGTGGCGAACGCATCCGGTGATTGCTTGACACCGGGGCATCTGTCAGCCTGCTGGGTCGAGGCTGCAGAGAGTTGCTGGAGAGCATAGACGTGCTGATGACACGGTACTTTGCAAAAGTTCCCACCGCCGCTGGAGAGGATCGGTCCATAATAGGTCGCGTGGAATTGCCGGTGGAATATTTGAACAAAATTTGGATGGTTCCGTTTTATATGTGATCGTATCTGGAGCATACAGCATACCTGGGGATCGATTTCTGGCGTATATTCGAGCTTGCACCCGAAATTACCGGACCAAAGGCAACAGAGGGTAGAACGAAAGACGCCGCGGAGCTCCAGGCCCCTGATATGGAGCACTACGAGGACGCAGCCGACGAACACAAATCAGACCCAGAGAAGTGGGAACTGACTTTGGAACAACAGCAACAGCCCAAGAACTCGCGCAAATTTCACCGGAACAGCAGACACTTGCTGGAGTCTAATTGAGGTCGTGGGTCCCGCGTTGGGCGCCTGTTGGACTGCTTCTGAAGAGAATACCGTGCAGCAAGAGGATCGAATGCCCCAATCACTTCATCGCTCTACAGGATTGACCGCGCCGCTCGAAATGTTGGATACTGTTGCATTCTGCGAAACAGCTAGGTTCATTTGGAGCGTCGATAGGCATGTATCGATGAACACAGCTGCCCTGGTACGAAAACATCGGCTGGCGGAACAAGCAGTGCAAGCCAAGCGTGACCATGGATTATCCCCATCTGGTGATGGGCGTTAGCAGTCGATCGGTCGGTGACTCAAGGCTCCCGTTTTGAGCAACCAAGAATCTCATTCATTTTTGAGTGGCTTGTTGTGCATGCATGTATGTTGCAGTTCTCTGGTCAACGTTTTCAGTACTAATGTTCGGTACGGGCAGCAGCTTGCGCGCTGCTTTGAGCAGTTGACGCCGACGTCTACGTTGCGTCGTGTCGCTTTACTCTTTACGCGCGTCGCTGTGTGAGTGCGAGCGAGTAAGCTATATGTAGTAGAGTATTTGTGCAGAATTTCTGTTTGAAATTATGAGTGTGGTTACACGCTTGTAACGGATTTTAAAAAGTGAAAGAAGGGTATCTTACTGTCGGGCGGTCGACTGTAGTCATACCCACTTGTTTTATTTTTTATATTATACACTTAGGCGATAACACTTATAAAGCAACTAAAAAATAAATTATTTATATTATCCTATATTATCACATATTTAAATAATGGAATGGAATAATGGATTACTAAACAAATTTTAATGGTTTCTAAAGGTTGGGGAAAGGGTAATTTTGGGTCAGGGAGTTCTTAAAAAAAACACAAGAGGACTCATAGGTAGGGTGGGTAAAGACGCGCGAGGCTACAATAACATCAATAGCCTTCAGCAGTAAGTTCCGTAGGAGAATATCTTATATACCTTATATCTTCCGTCGTAAATTCCTCGTGAATACGGTTTCTTCAATTTAAGTAATTTTGGCAAATAATTCTGTTGGTAAAACAAACTGAAAGCCCGAATAAATTGAGTAAAAGTTTTTCTTCCCATTTCTGTACAAAGACCCTTCAACTGGTCCACGCAATAAACTTAGTAAGAAAATAAATCAAAAAAATAAAATAAAAGGAGAGTTATGGAAGACTACTATATAACAGAGGATGCCTAGGAAATGAGAATCTATGGGGATGAATTAGTAGGAATGCGAAATTAGTCAGGGCCTAAATATCGACCACTGAAACTCATGCTTGACGATCGTATTAAACAGCTTCTAAGCCAGTGTTAGGGAAATCGGCGAAAATAATATAAAGATCAGCTCTTGGATACATTATGGGGTACTCACCAAGTTATGACCTCGAGTAATTTAAGATCAAGTCGACTCGAGCTAACTGCCTAAGAACGTTCTTGACTTTCCTTTTTCTTGTTTCCTTCTTGCCAATTTTTATCCTTCGGGTTGTTACGTAAAACCTACGTTACCCTCGAACCAAACTAAAGAAAGAAATTTATGAGAATAAATAAAACAAATCTACAAATTAAACAAATAAATAAAAGTAGTAAGAAGTAAACATATTAAAGCGACCAACAGAAACAGATTTTACATGACAATGATACGAAGCGCGGAAAATCTAAATAGTGAAGCGACTACAACGAGAATTGTCAGATTTGTGTTAAGCCATTGTGGGAACTCGATTCTGGGGAACGAGTTTTAATCACACAGACTTCATGACAGCTGTATAGCTGACTGGGTGCGGAAATTTAAGGAATGCCCAATTTGCCACAGGCAGAGTCACCTAAAAGACTTAGTGGTGGGTAAAAACCCAGACATAGTAACAGATACATATAGAATTTAGTCCCATCTACTTCTGCAGCTGCGCGGCAGCCACATTCAGCTCCTGTAGCTTCAGCTAATACCGGAGCAGTTGCTAAAGAGCACCCACACACAGACAAGAGGGCACCGAGGAGGGACGATCCTATAATAGGTTAAACCGAGAATCGTCCTGGTTCATAAATTATGAACTGTTAGGCGAACACATTGAAAACATAGTGACAAGACAGTTAGCTTAAGCTTAAGCTTTCGGTAAGTATCGCCAGAAACCAGCCAACATGGGCTACACAGCCGCGACAACAGTCAGCAATCTTACAGATCTAGATATAGAACGGGAACCCGAAAAGGTCACCCAGCTTATTCACAGCTAAAATTTAAAGTTTGATGGGTCAGCCAAAGTAGTCACGCCTGAGGAATTGCTTTACCGAGTGGAAATCTTAACAAACGAGGATATAGAGGCAGTTTGTAAAAACTTGCACATTTTGCTAGTGGAAAAAACAAGGGAATGTTACTGGAGGCATAGAACGGAAAACCCAGTTATAATTCGGGGCGATTTAAAAGCTGCATTAAGATAACAGTACACGGACAATAGGACAGACACAGATATATATTATTATCTTTCAAAGTGAACGGACGCGTGTTTTTCTTGCTCTCCGAAGCTTAGTTAAATTATAAAGCAATCGGTGTTTAATAACTCTAAAAAAATACTAACATTATCACTTAACCTGCTGATATACAGAAATCCGTTTACTACGCGAGTGCATTCTTTTAATTTCCCAAACTAATATTGTTTGTAAAAGAGTTTTTTCGCTATCTGCTTTCAATTTCATTTGTTTACGTTTCCATTTTTAGAAACGTTGTTATTGCTTCTGCAAAATATTTCTTTTACATCGACTTTCGTGAGCGAATTCGACTCTCTCGGGCTCTCACTAACTTTTTCTTTGATCTTTGTTGTTGTGCATTGCAGCACAAACTATTTTACCGCGCTCTTCTTATCACAGTTTCTGTATGTGCCTAACCTTTCCTCTCTCTCTATTTCTGTTGTGTGCATTTTTGACAGTGTGTAGCATTTCACCTAGAAATAATCAGCGTATGATCTTCCTTTACCAGCGGATGGTCAACACTCTGCTGCACGGCACGCGATAAATCCGGCTATGCTTATTTCGAGAGATATGGGAGGGGTACAATATTAAAGGGTGCTGCAAGTGTAGGCTGGCTGAGCTAACAAAAATATAACTTGACTTCGCGTGCTTGGCTAGGTCTAGTTTTAAATGCATATGTGACGGCGATAAGAAAACAAAAGGAACAGCAAAAGATAAGAGAAAGTAAAGAAATTGATAGAATAGAACTAGAAGATAGAATAGATAGATATAGAAATAGTAAAAAGGAAAAGGGGAAAGGAAAATAAAAGCTAGCTAAAAACGACTCGGCTCGATCAAGTTACAGCTTGCAGGTGTTGCTGCTCAGCTGTTCTTGGTTTGCCCGCCCTACCATGACCATATCGTCCGCTGTGTTTTAATATTCTCATATGGTCCCTAGCATCGAGTCGACTACCTAATTCCCTACCTCGTTTCCACCAAGCATGACCCCAACAAATAGCTCTAGCAAGATTTCATTTTAACGATTAACATTTATTATTAATATTATTAATATTAGGCTTAATTAAATACATTTATAAAATTAAAAAAAAACTGATATAGGTGATAAAAGTGAATAAAGAGTGCGAGAATGAGGCTGTGGAAGAATAATATCAGGGCATATGTTTAAATATATATATATATATATATATATACTAATATAGAGACAAACTTTATATTTATTTATTTATTGCAATATTGTTTAGAAATGAATAATTTTTAATTTTAGAAAGAAAGGGTATTCGGTTTTCGTATAGTTCTCGGACAGCTGAACGGAAATGAATGAAAAAAAAAAGGAGCTTCGGCTTAAGAGAGGAGCTTCGGCTTAAGAGAGGAGCTTCGCTAAGTTCGCTCTCTTAGCGCGCGCATGGCGAAGCACAAAAAAAATCAGTGGACTGAAGAGATGCTTGCAGTCTCACTCGCGCAATTCGGTTCACGGAGATAACAAGAACAAAAAAATAAACGATTACAAGATCACTTACCACTTTAACTGCATTCCAACGACGAAAGCGCTTTCGGCGAAGATGCTGGAAAAGGGAATGTTTGCTAGGTGTGTATGTAAGGCACCATGGGCCAAATTATCTTTTGTGTTATTTTCAAAATTTTTTAAGTTATTTGCCGTTCTGATGTCGAGTTATGCTGTCATGAGATTTTTAGTTCATTATTATTTTGGTGTTTGTAGGTTTTTTTTTTTCTTATTTTTCTTTTATTTCATTTTTCTTTTCGTGGCACTTGTATTATATCTCCATCCTCATTCTCTCGCCTGTTTTTTTTTTTGTTAACTATCTAGGTATATGTAAATATGTATATTAATTTTTCCTTCGGCTTTCTTGTACTTTTAAACAACAAAAAAATTAAAATAAACTATTTTATAACTTAGTTACGGGACAGATGACAAAAAAAAACATAAGTTAAATTTTTTTAGCAATTTTTTTAGAATTTTCGTGAAAGGGGCAAAGGTTATCGCTAAAACATTTTCCTCTGCTTCGCTTATTGGCGCCCAAACTTCTTCTGAGGGGGGGGGGAGAATCTTCCTTAATTTGGCACTGGAAGTACGGCACTCAAACGCATTTTGGTGAGCGTTTATCCACCTTTTGCACAGCACAAAAAAATTTGGGTTTTGCGGCGAACGTTTATTAACCCCGGAACAGCTGGCTTCTGCCTGCTCTGCGTCTCGCGAAAGAACTGTGATCCGCTTGTTTGGTGCGAAGAACGGTTGAGAGAAATGCTGCGTTTGAACGCAAGGGAGATGCGCAGTTGATCGCAGCACCCTTGCAGTTTGTAGAATTTATGGCTGATTATTTTTGTGGCGTTTTCCTTTTTTTCCTTATTTTTTTTTATTAGACGGTGTTCCCGTCTTAACTTTTTTTTTCCACTCTAACGTTAGAGTCGCTTCAGGCTCAATTTGTACTGCGAGCGATGTGTTCAGGTCAGCGATCTGGCGGCCAAAGAGAAAGCGCCAAGGGCTTGACGGTGCAAGAAACCTCCGCTTGGCCTTTTGCAACGGGTCCGACTGTCAATGACATATCATTTGGCTGAGTCATGCCTATGACATAAGCATATTATTTTCGATATTTATCGGTGAAACAAAAAAAATTAAATAAATCCTATCCCTAGTGTTCCCAAAAGGATCCGGGTTATTTTTCTTTATTCATTTAAAATTTTTCTTTTTGTTGCTTCTAAAAATAATATACAGATACTACTTTTTTCTACACGGTCGCTGCCTACTACTAAGACTAAACCAGAAGTCATTGCATACTTTCAGGCAGTTCATGTAATGCCCTTCGCTCTTTGGCCATTGGTTTGGTTGTTTTTATTTTTGTTTCGTTTATAGCGACAAGCGCCTCTACAAATCCCCCCACCAAGATCACACTTTAGAGGAAAAACCTTTAATAGTGGGATCCACGCTTGGAGCGGAAATGCAAATTGTCAGCCTGTTTACTGTTTGAGGTCTTTGGCATGGAATTTTCCTACATAGCGGCCATTCAAATCTTCTATTTCGTAATAAGTGTCTCCTAACTTACGTCTTATTCTTGATTTTATGAAGCTAGGAGCTAGTTTCGCATTGTATCCCATTGCAAAGTTGCTTTGCGAAAAATTTCTACGATACACTTCCTGCCCGTCGACGAAAGATACGACACGCGCTCGCAAATTGTAGGTATTCTCGTTCCTTATATGTTGCTTTTCCATAGTTTCTTTTGCCTTTTCGCGTTCGATATTGAAGCTATCATCCCTATTAAAACAAACGGAGCTATCTTCCAACATTTCCAGCCTTTTCAACATTTTATATGTGGATCCGTTGGTGATCATATGCTGTCCAAAAGTTAACCTATAAGGAGTAGTGTTAACCGCCGTATGAAAGCTAGAGCGAAGCGAACAGCAAATTTTGCTCAGCTGCTCATCCCAATTATTTTGACTTGGACTTATATAGGCTTTGATGGCTGCAATCACAGATCGATTAACCCTTTCGGAAACGTTTCCTTGAGGGGCGTACATGGCGGTGTAAGAGTGACCTATGTTATATTTTTTTAAAAGGTTATTGAAGGCATGCGATTTGAATTGGACACCATTATCGGAAACTACTACTTCTGGTATGCCAAAACAATGTAGCAAGTCCTCCTCCACATACTTCAAAATTGCTTCGACAGTAAATTTTTTTACAGGCTTCAAAAATGGGAATTTTGTAAAGTGGTCAACAACTACAAAAACACCTACGTGGCCAGACCGTGAACGCGGGTAGGGACCCAAGAAATCTACATAAAGTTTTTGGAAAAATCTTTGCGTTTCGCCAGTCTTGCTGAGGATGGGTTTTAAGCTGTGATTTGGGTGCTTTGTGCATCTACAGATTTCGCAGTTATTAATGTATGTTCTAACATCTGCAACGAGATTGGGCCAAAAGTAATATCTCCGAAGCCTTTCTAAAGTCTTGTTTATCCCGCAGTGTGATGCTAAGGAGTGGTCATGTGCTAATTGTAAGGCTATCGGTATCATAGCTTTTGGTAACCAGATTTTCCATGTCATGTCATCACAAATTCGGTCGTCGGTGGCATGTTCCATTCTCCGGTACACCTTGCCATCTACGACTTTTACCTCTGGTAATTTAGTACCGTTTTGCTGAACCTGCCTTAACAACTCCTCGTATTCACTACTCTTAAAGGCATCTGCATCTAAATCAATAAACTTGTCTAAGTCAATGGTGGCTAGATCTTCTGTAAAGGTCCTTGAAAGGGCATCAGGAACAACATTTTGGGTTCCTTTGCGGTGTTTTATGTCGAAAGTAAAACCTTGTAACTTAAGAGCCCATCTTGCTAGTCGGCTGCTTAAATCAGTTTGAGACATCAGCCACTTAAGAGAAGCATGATCCGTGACAACGGTGAATTTTTGCCCTTCCACGTATGCTCTGAATTTCTTAATCGTCAGAATGGCTGCCATACATTCCTTTTCTGTCACCGAATAGTTTCTTTGGCATTTGTTAAGTTTCCGTGACATAAATGCAATGGGGACTTCATCGCCTTCTGTATTTAATTGTACGAGTACAGCCCCTACACCTGTGTGACTGGCGTCACAGTGAAGGTAAAATTCGGCTTCGAAATTGGGACAGTGTAGCACAGGAGCTTCACACATTTGTTTTTTCAAAAATTCGAATGCTTTCTGAGCCTCCTCGGACCATTCAAACTTCTTCTTTTGTTTGAGAGCATCTGTTAGAGGTGAAGCAATGGTAGCATAATTTCTAATAAATTTGTGATACCAGCCGGTCATGCCCAAGAATCTGCGGAGTTGTTTTACCGATCTTGGTACTGGAAAATCTACTATGGCTGATAATTTTTCGGGATCTGTTGCGATCGTGCCGTGCCCCACAATATGACCTAAATATTGTATTTCTTTAAGACAGAATTTACTTTTTTGTACGTTAATTGTCAGACCGGCTTTGCTTAACTGCGATGCTAGTTCTCGCAGTGTACTGATGTGCCTTGCGAACGTATCCGACACTACTAACAAATCGTCCAAATATATGAATACTTCTCGTCTTAAATGCGCTGGAATTATCTTGTCCATTAGCTTGGACATGGTTTGAGGGGCGTTGCAGAGTCCGAACGGCATAACTGTAAATTGATAAAGGGGTCGACCTGGTACTGAGAATGCGGTTTTATCTCGAGATTCGGGGTCAAGGGGAATTTGCCAGAAAGCGTCTTTCAAATCAATGCTTGAAATGAATTCTGCTTTAGGCAGACGACTAAGAATTCCATCAATAAACGGCATTGGATAGGCATCCTTTACGGTGACGGCATTCACTTTCCTGCTATCCAGGCAGAGTCTAACTTTTCCGGGCTTACGCACCAGAACGACAGGTGAAGACCACGCACTGTTCGACTCCTCGATGACTCCTAAATCAAGCATTCGATCTAATTCGTCATACATAAGCTTTTCAATAGCTGGGGACACAGGGAAATGCCTTTGTTTAATCGGGCTGGCACCCGCAACATTTATGCTATGAGAAAACACAGTTGTATGCCCCAATCCCTTTTTGGCAAAAGAAGGGAACAGTTCCACTGTTGCCTCTAATTCCTTGCGCTCTCTTTCTGATAGTGATCTCAATAGAGAATCATCTAAATCAGCGATTTCAGGTTGCAATAGCCAGTGTGGGAGCAACTCAAATGCTTTCCAGAAATCTATTCCCAAATAGAGACATTGCGATAGAGAAGGCACAAGATAAAACGAAACTTCGCTTTCCCTGCTTTTAAAACCTACAGTGGTGGTTAATTTTCCAACGATTTGTTGTGACTTCCCATCAGCTGTTCGAACAGAGCATGACAATGGCTTGAACGATTCTTGCTCTGATATTAATTTATTGGCCAAAGTTCCTCCTATGCAACTAATTGAAGCTCCAGTATCCAATAATCCACTGTATTGGTTTCCTAAAATAGTAACCTTGGCATATGGTCGAATATCAAAAGGGTTATCTACTATGGCAGACAATAAATTGGAACGCTCGTTCCGGAGCATTTGGATATATTGTCTGCGGCGGAGACGTGATCTTGAGGATTTTCTGTTTTGGGGTAACAATTCTTGAGTTTGAGGAGTATGATCTGGTTGGGATATGCTTTGACAGTCCGGTAAAATTAATTCATGGGGTATGACAGGACGAAACTGGACGGAATGCTCTTCGGGAGACTCCGTCAAGGCTGTACTATTGTTTTCCTTTGTTAATGTTTGGTTCGAGCACTGCTGTTCGGTGCTCGAGCTCCCACGTTTTTTGAAGCCTGGCATTTGGTACAATTTGGTCTATAGGTGTCGGGTTTTCCACAACCATAACAAAAAACTCGCCTTTCTGCCCTACAGTCATGGTACCTATGGCCTTTCTTTGAGCAGTTCCAACACTCAAATTCAATTGCAGCAACTTCTTCTGCTTCTTCGTGCGCTACTTCACTTTCCGATTCGCTATCTGCCTGTTTAGTCAACTCGCTTACTATTTTCTTCTGAACAGGTCTGTTGAAGTTGGGCACCCTGGCAATTTGTTGCTTAAAAATCTCATGCCTACGAACGGCTTGACGCAACTCGGCAACACTGTTAATGTGCGCATGAAGCAGCTCCTGCTGAATTTCTGGTAAAAGATTTGATCGGAGAACGCCCATCATATAGGAGTCGGTTAAAGGCACAGACAGCTGATCAGCCATAGCTGCAATCGCCTGTGAGTACTCATCAAAGCATTCGTGCGGCTTTTGCCTTCGACGATCGATAGCACCTTGAATGTCCCGATCTGTGCGTGCATCTTTAAACTGCGTTTTTAATGCCTCGCACAGATGTGGCCATCTTAAATCGCTAACACCCTTGTGGTACCTCCAGAACCACTCGGCAGCGCTTCCTTCAAAAAGATTACTGGAATATTGTGCCAGTAATTCGAAATTACCTTCCAGCGATTGTCTGGTTAGAGCTTCGGCTCTATAAATAAAATCATCTACCGACAGATGTCCCTTACCAGTGAATCGCAGTTTCCAATTCGACATTATCTGACTAATGCGATCTGGCCTAAGGTCTGTTGCATCAATCGTTGACATAGTCGGAGTGACACGCGGTTGGTTGCCGTTTCGACTCGACGGAGTTCCAGTGACTGGATTTGCTCCAGTTTGGACCGGTGTCTGGTTAAGCATTCGTTGAAAGCCTAACTCGATACTATTTAAAAGCTGAGTTTGCCTTCTCGAAAACTCAGCCAAGGCCTCGGTTTGCCTACGTGTGGATTCTCCCAATGCCTGCGTAATCAACAGGGCCAAATTATCTCTATCCGCCCCGTTATCTGGTCGATCTCTTCGAGACTCGCCTGTCGCAGATTGCCTAGTGGAATTGTTGTCGGGTTCCCTACTTTCTACAACCGCTCGACCCCTGGTCGTGACCCCACTTTGACTTTGGGCTGTGGGTCTAGAACCTGTTGGCAAGTCTTCGTTGTTTTCTTCTCTCGGATTTCCCCCTGGGTTACGACTAGCTGGCATATTGAGAGGATATTCTAGCACCTACACTTAATCAAATTTATCTTCTAAATAAATAGATATATAAATAATAAGACTACAAAAGAGTAAAAAAATATAAGCTTAATTGATTAGAATTTTAAAAATAAAAGAAAAATATCTTCAACACAAAATATTAATACAATTCAATACATATATAAAAGGGTCATGCTTTAGTTTCTGTTTCTGGTGGGTGTAGCTGTGTCTAGCCTACTTTTAATGTAAAAAGGATAGAATAGAATGACAGAAAGAAAGTTTCTTATTTACTCTAGTTGGTGTCGGGCATAAATTGAATGCGACCGTGATCCATAATCTAGAGGTTGCCATGATAAAACTTGCACCGGAGAGAGACTTATACGCATCGTAATCTGCTCTATATCGACGCTGCAAGTGTCTGTCAAAGCAAAAGAATAATATATGAGCTTTTGTATCTCAATAAGATCGGAGCATCAGTATCTGAACCCTATTTGCTATCCAGAACCTTAACGATACAAAACAATGAAATAGAAGAGAACCATAAATAGAATTTCATATTTAAAATACGTCGGAGCATAGCTATCTGAAGCTGATCTGCTATCCAAACGCATACCTAAATAAGAAGAAATGGAAAGAAGGAGAGAACAAAACAAAAAGGCTTGCTCATCATTTGATAGTCGGAGCATAGCTAACTGACACTGACTGCTATCCAGACTCACACACAAATGAGAAATTACGCAATAAATGAGAACAAAAACAAAAGCGCTTGCTTATCGGGACAAGGTCGATGCCCTTTTCTGCTATCCAGACCCCTGCAAAGATAAGCGAGGCAAAGTAATGACTCATTCGTTGCGTTTGAGCAAGGGGAAAAGAGGAAAGAAATAAAGCATAGAAAGAGATAGATGACACAAAATGCATTAAAACGCAAGTCTTAAGATGGAGTTGACTTGTAGAATGTTGATTTTTAAATCGGCTTGCCGGTTTATGGCCGACATGTTGGGCGCCACAAATTATTTTCTGTAGCATTTCACCTAGAAATAACCAGCGTATGATCTTCCTTTACCAGCGGATGGTCAACACTCTGCTGCACGGCACGCGATAAATCCGGCAATGCTTATTTCGAGAGATATGGGAGGGGTACAATATTAAAGGGTGCTGCAAGTGTAGGCTGGCTGAGCTAACAAAAATATAACTTGACTTCGCGTGCTTGGCTTGGTCTAGTTTTAAATGCATATGTGACGGCGATAAGAAAACAAAAGGAACAGCAAAAGATAAGAGAAAGTAAAGAAATTGATAGAATAGAACTAGAAGATAGAATAGATAGATATAGAAATAGTAAAAAGGAAAAGGGGAAAGGAAAATAAAAGCTAGCTAAAAACGACTCGGCTCGATCAAGTTACAGCTTGCAGGTGTTGCTGCTCAGCTGTTCTTGGTTTGCCCGCCCTACCATGACCATATCGTCCGCTGTGTTTTAATATTCTCATATGGTCCCTAGCATCAAGTCGACTACCTAATTCCCTACCTCGTTTCCACATGACCCCAACAAATAGCTCTAGCAAGATTTCATTTTAACGATTAACATTTATTATTAATATTATTAATATTAGGCTTAATTAAATACATTTATAAAATTAAAAAAAAACTGATATAGGTGATAAAAGTGAATAAAGAGTGCGAGAATGAGGCTGTGGAAGTATAATATCAGGGCATATGTTTAAATATATATATATATATATACTAATATAGAGACAAACTTTATATTTATTTATTTATTGCAATATTGTTTAGAAATGAATAATTTTTAATTTTAGAAAGAAAGGGTATTCGGTTTTCGTATAGTTCTCGGACAGCTGAACGGAAAATAAACACACAAGTAATTGCGCAGGCAAAGCATAGAAAAAAAAAAGGAGCTTCGGCTTAAGAGAGGAGCTTCGGCTTAAGAGAGGAGCTTCGCTAAGTTCGCTCTCTTAGCACGCGCATGGCGAAGCACAAAAAAAATCAGTGGACTGAAGAGATGCTTGCAGTCTCACTCGCGCAATTCGGTTCACGGAGATAACAAGAACAAAAAAAATAAACGATTACAAGATCACTTACCACTTTAACTGCATTCCAACGACGAAAGCGCTTTCGGCGAAGATGCTGGAAAAGGGAATGTTTGCTAGGTGTGTATGTAAGGCACCATGGGCCAAATTATCTTTTGTGTTATTTTCAAAATTTTTTAAGTTATTTGCCGTTCTGATGTCGAGTTATGCTGTCATGAGATTTTTAGTTCATTATTATTTTGGTGTTTGTAGGTTTTTTTTTTCTTATTTTTCTTTTATTTCATTTTTCTTTTCGTGGCACTTGTATTATATCTCCATCCTCATTCTCTCGCCTGTTTTTTTTTTTGTTAACTATCTAGGTATATGTAAATATGTATATTAATTTTTCCTTCGGCTTTCTTGTACTTTTAAACAACAAAAAAATTAAAATAAACTATTTTATAACTTAGTTACGGGACAGATGACAAAAAAAAACATAAGTTAAATTTTTTTAGCAATTTTTTTAGAATTTTCGTGAAAGGGGCAAAGGTTATCGCTAAAACATTTTCCTCTGCTTCGCTTATTGGCGCCCAAACTTCTTCTGAGGGGGGGGAGAATCTTCCTTAATTTGGCACTGGAAGTACGGCACTCAAACGCATTTTGGTGAGCGTTTATCCACCTTTTGCACCGCACAAAAAAATTTGGGTTTTGCGGCGAACGTTTATTAACCCCGGAACAGCTGGCTTCTGCCTGCTCTGCGTCTCGCGAAAGAACTGTGATCCGCTTGTTTGGTGCGAAGAACGGTTGAGAGAAATGCTGCGTTTGAACGCAAGGGAGATGCGCAGTTGATCGCAGCACCCTTGCAGTTTGTAGAATTTATGGCTGATTATTTTTGTGGCGTTTTCCTTTTTTTCCTTTTTTTTTTTATTAGACGGTGTTCCCGTCTTAACTTTTTTTTTCCACTCTAACGTTAAACAAAAAAAATTAAATAAATCCTATCCCTAGTGTTCCCAAAAGGATCCGGGTTATTTTTCTTTATTCATTTAAAATTTTTCTTTTTGTTGCTTCTAAAAATAATATACAGATACTACTTTTTTCTACACGGTCGCTGCCTACTACTAAGACTAAACCAGAAGTCATTGCATACTTTCAGGCAGTTCATGTAATGCCCTTCGCTCTTTGGCCATTGGTTTGGTTGTTTTTATTTTTGTTTCGTTTATAGCGACAAGCGCCTCTACAAGTGGTCACCCGTAATAATGGAAGGAGGAATTGTATGTTTCAAGAAAACCTGCCAAAAGCAGATTACATCTGTTGAGGTATTTGTTGTTGGATCTGCAACAAAGTTGGTAATGCAAAATGTGTGGGCTTCAGTGGCCCAACGGTCGATGCTGTAGCCAAGCGAAACGGGCTGCACTATTGTTGTGATGCGTGTCGTGAGGTTGAGAACGAATTTGTATCGGTCATGCGCCAAACTAGGGCGGGATTTTAAGGTAGTTTTCGCAAACTTGCCGATCAGTCCTTCGCGCTGGACACTTCATTAAATCGCCTTAAGCCCAAAAGAAGCAGCCGTCAACTAGTGCCTATCAGCCTTAGAACGTTGACCAACTCAGCACATCAGTGACGTTGCCGCTACTATCGTTTACTACACCTGTAGTTACGAGATCAGCAGCACAGAAAAATATCTCTGTTGAGCCCGTGGAGCTCATTTCACCTTTGCCCAATACTCCATCTGCGATTTCTATTCCCGTGAAACCGCAAATACTAATTACCTAACCGATAGTCCCTCAGGCAAGCCCACCTTTGGGATTATCGGCTCAACCTGTTCCCACTTGTCCTATATCTGTGGGACCTAAGCCTGTCACCGGAATTCTACCGAAGAGGCACATATTTGTTTCAAGGCTAGCCCCTGATCTCACATGTTCAGATGTCATAGCTTATATCCAAGCCCAAGATTTAAAGGTGGAACAATTTAAGTTTTCATATGAAAGGGATATATCATCCTTTAACTTAGTATCTCGAACGATTTATTTAACCTAATATGCTCAGCGAACTTATGTTCTGATCATATTGTGGTAAAAGAATTCGAAGCAAAGAAAAACAAGAATGCAATGGTACCTTCGGCTTGCCGAAGGTTTTATACCCTTGCAGTTATACTAAATATAAAATTCATTTGGATTGCTGCTGGTTTCTGTTTGAATACAAAAAAACCCTGATTTCAGCCGATTGTTCCTATGGCAGCTATATGTTATAGTGGTCCGATTTTGATACAATTTTGACAGCACATTAAGAACGTAATAAGAATAAGATTGGCCAAATCTTGTTGCATAGCTTCTATGACAGCTATACGATATATCGGTCCGATCTGGCTCGTTCCGACTTATTTACAGAGTACAGCAATAAGAAGCTTGTGTGCCCAGTTTCATGATAGCTCAAAAACTGAGAGACTAGTTTGCGTTGCAACAGACGGACGGACGGACGGACGGACGGACGGACATCCATTTTTCGACTCCTCTGGTGATGCTGATTCAGAATATATATACTTTCTAGAGTCGGAGATGTCTCCTAAGGTGCGTTGCAAACTTCTGGCTAAAATTAATATACCCTCTGCAAGGGTATAAAAAAGAGTCGTCAGCCGATTAGACTACCTTTGCCAAACCAGGCCACCACTTCCAAAAACATCCAAACTAATACAATTTTTAACATTAGCCTACCAAAACGTAAGGGGCCTGCGTAGCAAGCTATTCTTAAAAAGCCTTTCGTTTGAATCCCATGTGCTTGTGTTCACTTAGACTTGGGTAAACCCTGAGATTTTATGCTCTGAAATTTTTCCAAGCAAGTTCACAACTTATAGGTTTGATCGTCATGATCGGCGGGGCGGCGGTGTTCTTATTGCGGTAAATTCTGATATCGCGTCAGAACATGTACACCCGGAGATTCAATATGATATTGAATTCATTTGTGTAAAATTCCACCTTCCCGGCTTCCAGGTTTTTATAACCTGCTCGTACATCCCACCTTCGTCGGATATTCTTATCTACACTCAACATTTGCTTGCAATAAAGTATGTCTTCAATTTGTTATCTAACAAAGACCACCTCATAGTCCTTGGCGACTTTACCTGAGTGTAGTTGGACACCTGGTGATGAGGCAAATTTCCTGATGCCCTCACAACAACACGATCTTATTGACGGCCTGCATGACATTTCTCTGCTGCAGGTCAACCACCTACAAAATTCTCTAAATAGAACACTCGATTTATGCTTTGTCTCCGATCAGAGTATGGTAGCTCTGACTAGAGTCCACCCACTTACCCAACCAGAAGATCCCTATCATCCAACGTTCGAGATTGTTTTTGAAACTGGTTTGAACGTATTGGATAAAAAAGTTACGTCGTGTAGGAGAGCACGTTGTTTTCGTAAAGCCGATTTTGATAAAATTAATTATTTAATTTCAAATTATGACTGGTAAATGTAACAATATGGATATGGCTCTTAATTTATTTTATGAAACATTAAATAACTTTTTTGATATTTGTGTGCATTTTTCTTATCCGAGGCATTCGAGTAAACCCCCATGGTTTACTAAAGAACTATCCAGTCATAAAAATCTAAAGTCTAGACTCTTTAAAAAATATACTAGATGTCATTCCTCGTCTATTTTTTCAAGATATCTTATTGTTCGGTCTAATTTTGTTGCTCTCAACGCTACATGCTACAAAAATTATTTGACTCGTTGCAGGATTCAGTTCCCGCCGAATCCCAGACAGTTCTATAATTTTGTTAACATGAAGCGTAAGTCATCTGCCTATCCATCTAAGCTATCGTTTGAAGGTGCAATTGCAAATTCCTCACCAGGACATGGCTGATCTGTTTGCAAAGTTCTTTCAAACGACCTATTCAATTTCAGCACGCGATGTAGATTCTTATCCTTTCACCATTCCCAGTTCAAATGGCATTTTCGCCCCACAATTAAACGAAAGTTCGATTTTCAGGGATTTATGTTTGATAAAACCAGTTTTCTCACCTGGTCCTGACGGAATTCCTAGTTGCGTACTTCGACACTGTGCCGATCCTCTATTTAAACTGTTGCTCAAACTTTTCTCGCTGTCCCTGAAATCTTCCACCTTTCCTTCCATATGGAAGGAATTTTTTATTTTACCGCTTCACAAGAAGGGCAGCAAGTCTGATGCTTTAAACTATAGAGGTATCTCAAAATTGTCGGCTGTTCCTAAACTTTTCGAGAATGTCATAACTTCTCACTTGCAGCATTTCTCTAGATCCGTCATTTCTCCTTGTCAGCACGGATTTTTAAAACGTCGTTCCTCCTCGACAAATTTACTTGAGCTTACATCCTTTATAATAAAGGGCTTTCAGAAAAATTTTCAAACTGACGTCATTTATACTGATTTCAGTAAAGCATTTGACTCAGTAAATCACTCCCTTCTTGCACATAAACTAAACATTATTGGTTTCTCACCAAATCTTTGAAGCTGGCTTATAAGTTATTTGGCCAACAGAACACAAAGAGTCTTCTTCAAAAATTCTCTTTCTGACCCTTTTCAAGTTACTTCTGGTGTTCCTCAGGGAAGCCATTTAGGTCCCCTTCTTTTTACGCTTTTCATCAATAACCTTCCTTCGGCCATACATAATTCGCGTACTCTTATGTATGCAGATGATGTAAAGCTTTGTTTTCAATTTAAAGACGCCTCCTGTCATTCATCCCTTCAAGCCGACCTCAATAGTTTTAACAGTTGGTGTGGTGCAAACCTATTAAATCTGAACAGCTCAAAATGCAAGTTGATGACATTCTCTCGTGCCAGTCCTAAGTACGAATCTTACACTTTATGTGGTTGTCCTCTGGAAAGAATTACCTCTGTGGACGACCTTGGAGTACGCCTGGACGCTAAACTCAAGTTTTCTTCCATAGTCAATAAGGCTATGAGTGTACTCGGATTTATTAAGAGGTGGGCTAAGAAATTGAACGATCCTTATATAACTAAGACCCTTTATACCTCACTTGTGCGTCCTATTCTCGAGTATGGATCATGTGTTTGGTGTCCTCAGTTTCAACCTACAAGGACCGCATTGAATCCGTTCAAAAGAACTTTTTGATTTTCGCATTGCGTGGACTTAATTGGGATTCAAACTTAAGACTACCTTCCTATACTAACAGACTTCTTCTACTAAATCTACCTTCCTTAGCCAATCGGCGTACTATGCTTGGTGTGGTTTTTATCAATAACCTTATTAAAGGCGACATTGACAGTGATGACTTGGTTAGCCGGTTACACTTCTCTGTCCCTTGTCGACCAACGAGAAATTATATTCCACTAACTCTTCCTAGTTGTTGGTCGAACTATGCCTTGCACGAACCGTTCAGGGTATTATGTTCGGACTACAACAAATACTACTTTATTATATCTAACAGCAAATCGTCTAATAACATTAAACTTTCACTACTTTCTCACCTAGCTAGAAGTTAGAGATCTCGCGACCTACGTATTCACTAACTGCGCTCCTCGGTGATTACGAACGTTTTAATCCATTAGCACACTACTTTTGATCTGATTGGGTTTTCTGGGTTTCCCCAATCCTTTGCAACAAATGTTGGATCAACTAAAATTATCTCTTTATTCCCAGTTTAAATAAATAATTAAATAATACACAATTTGTAAAAAAATTTTAAAAATAATATTCTTAATTCCAACTTAAATTATACTTATATTTTTAATTTAAATTTATATTTGTAATTTTATTTTATTGTGAAGATGTTAAGGAAAGCAACGCAAGAATGAGCTCGCCAATATTGTATGGACACATTAAGAAATAAAGTGTGCAACCTAGAAAAAAGATAAGTACAGTCCACTCTTTTGTTTCGTTCACCAACAATAATAAAGATCGAACTCGTATTTTTGAAGCTAGTACTTCGAGTGGGCCTAAACGATCGACACATCGAATGAGAAACTTTTTGGCGAATCGTTGGATAACCGAAACGTTTATTGGTCTCATCGATAATAAATAAAGAGAATGATGGCGACTATTTAATTTATGGGAAGGACAGCAGAAGGGTTGTTAGATACCAGGGCGAATATTAGTTGCGTGTGCTCGACTTTAGCAGAGGAAGAATGGAAGACAACTTCAGAATTTAAGAAAATAAATTCTCTAGTACGAACAGCAGACGGCAGATCGCATGCTGTCGTAGGTTTCCTATCAACAGTGGTAAAATATAAAGGTCAAGAGAAACTTATAAAGCTCTTCGTAATTCCTTCTATAGAGAAACCACTTTTTTGAAAGAATTTAAATTAGCGCCAGCGCTAGAGTTAAATAGTCGGAAAGGCTACAGTCACGCGGTGACTTCAAGAGGCCATGGATTTTCAGTTTATATACCATACAAAAATATATATTGAAATACAATTTTTAATATAATAAAACAAAAATTAAAATAACGAAAAAGCAAGTCGATAGCATAAGTTAGAACCAGAGAGATATGTGTATTTTTCGCGCGTGCCGAAATTCGTTACATACGCACACACCAGCGTCAAATGCTTCTTTTTGACTGTAGTACGTGTATGCGCAAATATGGAATACCCACTGTACTGGCCAATAGTACATATCAGAGAACAGCAACATGCATGCAAATTAATTTCCGTTTTATTAAAACTCAGAAATTTTATCTTGATGTCGTTTTATTCAACTCCAAATTGTGACTGAACAGAAGAGTCTTAAGAATACCCTAATATAGCTGTGGGTGTTAGGCAGCGACGCGGCAGAGCTCTGCAGATCTGGATTGAACCGGCCATGATCTGCAATGTCAGCAATTTGTCGTCAAGGGTCGAAAGTGCGCACGCAAGACAAACTGCGGACGCTGTTGGTGGCATTTGCGATGTTTTGGGCGGATGTTTAGTTCATTGAACTGAACAATGTTGCAGTTCTTATTGGATAGGCGGATGTTTAGTTTATTGAACTGAATAATGTTGCAATTCTTGTTAAATATTTCGTTATTTATTATTTAGGCAATTCTTGTTAAATGTTGTTTTATGTTTATTAGCTTTAAGTACTATTTATTGATTAGTTAGCTGTTTGTATTGTTTTTTATTTATTGTTGTTAACTCTCCCTCCTTAAAATCCTACTTGTCCTCAAGTGGGCGTTAGAAATAGGGAATATTGTTGAATTCTGGTTGTATTGGCTTTGGTTTTAAATTGTTTGTTTTTATTTTATTATTAAGCGTGGGGAGCTCTTGTACAGTGCACCGATTTTACTGGTGGGGAAGAAGACCGGAGAGATGCGAATGTGCGTGAACTATCGCCAGTTTAACGCGAAATCCATCCCGGACGCCTACCCGTTGCCACGGATCAACCACATCCTGGAGAAACTCAAGGACGCGAAGTACATATCTTCGCTGGACTTGAAGAGCGGGTATTGGCAAATACCTATGGCCCGGGACAGCAAGGAGTACACCGCGTTCACAGTGCCTGGCAGAGGCCTTTTTCACTGGAAGGTGATGCCGTTCGGACTACATTCGGCCCCGGCTACATTTCAGCGGGCTTTGGATGGAGTCATCGGACCAGACATGGAGCCGCACGCGTTTGCGTACCTCGACGATATCGTCGTAGTAGGACGCACCCTCCAGGAGCATCTGGATAACCTACGAGAGGTGTTCCGGAGGCTTCGGAACGCGAACTTGCGCCTGAATAAGGCCAAGTGCAGCTGCTTCCAAAAGAGCATCATCTACCTGGGGCACCAGGTCAGCGAAGGTGGAATCCACACCGATCCCAGCAAGATCGCAGCGATAAAGGAACTCCAGCCGCCAACGACTGTCAGGGAGTTACGGAGATGCTTAGGCATCGCTTCCTGGTACCGGAGACTTGTGCCGAACTTCGCCACCCTGGTACAACCCATGTCGTCGTTGTTAAAGAAGGGCAAGCGATGGGTTTGGAGTGAGGAACAACAGCTAGCGTTCGAGGCTTTAAAGACGAGTCTCACGCAAGCACCAGTTTTAGCCTGCCCAGACTTCGCTGAGCGCTTCACACTCCAGACAGACGCGAGCGACATCGGACTAGGAGCAGTGCTGACCCAACAGATCCAGGGAACAGAACGCGTCATCGCATACGCAAGCCGACGCCTCTCAGTAGCCGAAAGCCGTTATTCGACTACGGAGAAGGAGTGCCTGGCCATTGTGTGGGCGATAAGGAAACTGCGATGTTACTTGGAAGGTTACGAGTTCGACGTAGTCACGGATCACCTGGCGTTAAAATGGTTGAACAGTATCGAGAACCCTACTGGAAGGATCGCGCGCTGGGCGTTAGAGCTACAACAGTTCCGCTTCAACGTGCATTACCGCCGCGGGGATCAAAACATCGTAGCCGACGATTTGTCCAGACAGCCCTTGGAGACTCTACAGCAGGTCACTCAGGAGAGCCCACCCTGTGCGTGGACAACCCGGATGCTGGAGTTAACCAAGAGGGAACCCGAGAAGTATCCAGAATACTTGAGGGAGAACGACCAGCTCTATCGACGAGGAGGTTTTCGCCCAGACGACGAGGATTACACACCTTGGAAGTTGTGCGTGCCGAAACCACCACGCCAACGGGTGTCACAGGAATGCCACGACCAGCCCACAACCGGACATCAGGGGGTACGGAAGACCCTAAATAGGATTCGCCAGCGATATTTCTGGCCAGGCCTCTTCCGGGACGTAGCACGTTACGTACGGAAGTGCGAGACCTGCCAGAAATTTAAGATTAGTCAACTGAAACCTCCGGGACAGATGCACACCCGGCAAGTACATGCACCCTTCGACGTGCTCTGTGGAGACTTAGTGGGACCACTCCCGCGCTCTACTCACGGGAATACCATGTTGCTGGTATTTTTCGACGCCTTTTCGAAGTGGGTGGAGCTGGTGCCCTTGCGCAAAGCAACGGCAGCACACCTGATGCGATCGTTCCGAGAACGAATTCTGGCCAGGTTTGGAGTGCCGAAGATGCTAGTTTGCGACAACGGAACGCAGTTCACAAGCCGAGCTTTCGCGACGTTTTGCAAACAGCTGGGCATGACTCTGCAGCACACCGCGCCGTACACCCCGCAGCAGAACCCCACGGAGAGAGTAAACAGGACCGTAAAGACCATGGTAGCACAGTACCTGGGCGACCAGCAGCGAACGTGGGATGAACGCCTCCCCGAGATCAGCCTGGCGATCAACACCAGCGCCTCGGACACCACCGGATTTAGCCCAGCGTACCTCGTACAAGGGCGCGAGCCTCGTTTGCCGGGAGCCCTCTACGAGGAGGTGACGCCGGTCATACGGGCGGAATCACGGATGCCCGAGGAGAAGGAGCAACACCTGCAGGATGTTTTCAAGATCGTCGCCGAGAATGCGCAGCAAGCAAGCGCAGAACAAGGGAGACACTACAACTTACGCCGCCGAGAGTGGAAGCCGGCCATCGGCGACTTCGTCCTACTGAGACAACATCATTTGTCGAAGGCAGCCGATGGATTCGCCGCCAAGTTGGCACCTCGCTACGATGGACCTTACCGGGTTTTGAGTTACATCTCACCCGAGGTTCTACGCCTCCAAGACGTCGGAACAAAGAAGAGACGCCGTGCTGGATTGGCCGATCTGAAGGCTTTCCACGGGGAGGAATCGACCAACGAAGGTTAAAAGGTACCGGGTGGGGTAGGCTTCCACTAAAATTCTAAGCATAACCATTTTGACCTTGACATACATGTAGTTATAAGTTACCAGTAGAGTTTCACGTTTCGCACCATTAGGGCCCGATAGGAGTTAGTAAACAAAAACCACAAGCATATCTAAGTAAACTTCTTTGTAAATTTATAGCCCCGAGTCGGATCGCGAATGGCACAGGCTGGTCGAGCGATCAGCGGGGGACGGGGTCATCGACCTAATCGACGACGAGTGGGGTTTCGGCGACATGCCACCCCTAGTCCCGCAAGAAGCGGCACCCGTCGCAGTTATGATCACCGAACCCGAGGAAACGGTTGAATGGGTCCCCAACGCGGAGGACTTCGTGACCCTCCACCGCTTCACCGACCATTGCTTGGCCGGCATCCCTACGGGCCAACCACCGATCGCTTATCCGGAGGAGATAGGGCATTTCAGCCCCATCAGCGAGAATGACAGCGAGGGACCCCCGCCTATGCCGTCGCGAGCAATGACCTCGTCAGCTTGGTCACCGCCACCCACGGATTGGACGCCCACCGCAAGCCAGATGCGCAAGATGGAGGGCGACCCGGTCTTCCCAAATGCGCGAACATGGCGCATCATTACACCTCCTCCCCTTAGGAACATCTTAAAAGGGAGGAGCGTGTATATGAAGGTGCGGGCCGGGCCGTTCTCCTCGTCCTCCGAGGAGGAGTCGGACGACGACTACGACGACCCGCGGCCATCTCGCCGGCCAGTGATCGACCACCGGCTTGAGCTGGGCGAAGAATTGCTAGCGATGGTACGGACGGAGCCCTCCGACGGACCAATGCCAGACCCGATAACATTAGCGACGCCGCCAGTCCAAGGCCGCCGACACCCGGAACAGTGGGCCCCCGCACCCAGAGACTGGAGAGTGCCGACGTTTGACCACTGGCTGCCACGACGGGCGATTGAGAAGGTACAGGCACACCTGGAGAGGCACCCCCGCCAAAGAGAATTAAATATATAGAGATTGCGGTGCGCCTCACCCCCCGGGTTGGTGGGTATTATGAGGCCCGAGATCAGCTTTTGCGGGCACCGGCTGTTCGGCAGCTTTCGCATTGGGATATTTCTGTGCTTTTCTTCTGATTCTATTATGATTCTTGCATAGTTGTTGTTGGGTTCACCTTTGTTTGCAACGTTGCCTATTTTCATTAGCTCGCAGGTAGTCAGTTTTGGGAAGCTCGATTGCATTGCACACAAGAAATGCGAGAGCGCAATAGTATGTGTAATCACACAGGGAATATGTGAAGAAACTGATTTACCAATTTTAAACACATACTGATAATTCTGTGCGTTTACTATGCAATTGCACGCTGGGCTCATGCTCATGCTAATTATCTTTAGTTAGTTGGGGTTGAAAATATTTGTAATGCTACTATTTAATATACGAGGGTCGTTTGATAAGTCCGTGACTTTTTGTATTTGCCGCGCACCTGCTCTAAATACAACACTGCTCCTGTCAGCAGTTATCGATTAACAGCTGACTGTAAAATTTTGAGAAAGCTGCGTTTTTTGGTTTGCGTTTTATAGGCATTGAAAGCAGACGATCTCGTGAATTTTAACGAAAATGGAAAAAAGTGAATTTCGTGTGCTAATTAAGCATTATTTTTTGCGTAAAAAATCCATCACCGAAACCAAGGAAAGACTTGATAAATATTATGGGGACTCTGCACCATCAATTTCAATGGTTAAGAAATGGTTTACTGAGTTCCGTTGTGGTCGTACCAGTACAAGTGATGCCGAACGTTCAGGTCGCCCAAAAGAGGTCGTCATGCCAGAAATCGTCGACAAAATCCATGGAATGATATTGGATGATCGGAGAATGAAAGTGCGTGAGGTAGCTGAGGCTGTAGGCATCTCAACTGAATGGGTACATCACATTTTACATGAATATTTGGACATGAAAAAGCTTTCCGCGCGATGGGTGCCGCGATTGCTCACACACGACCATAAGCGCAACCGTGTGACCATTTCAAAGGAGTGTTTGGCGATGTTCAACCGCAATCCAAACGAATTTTTGCGCCGTTTCGTTACCGTAGACGAAACATGGATCCACCACACCACACCAGAGACCAAAGAACAATCAAGACAGTGGGTTTCTCCGGGTGAACGTGCACCAAAGAAGGCCAAGGTGGGTCTGTCGGCCAACAAGGTCATGGCCACAGTTTTTTGGGATGCACAAGGTATCATTCACATCGATTACCTTGAAAAGGGTAAAACGATCACCGGCGAATATTATTCAGAGCTTTTGGACAGATTCGATATTGATTTGAAGCAGAAACGACCGCATTTGGCGAAAAAAAAGTGCTGTTCCATCAGGACAATGCACGGGTGCACACGTGTGTAGTCAGCATGGCAAAATTTCATAAATTGGGCTACGAACTGCTACCCCATCCAGCATATTCTCCAGATTTAGCCCCCTGTGACTATTTTTTGTTTCCAAACATGAAGAAATGGCTCGGCGGTAAGAGATTCGGGTCAAATGAAGAGGTCATCACAGAAACAAACGACTATTTTGAGGGCCTTGAGAAAACCTATTATTTGGAAGGAATAAAAAAATTGGAAAAACGCTGGACTAAATGTATAGAGCTAAAAGGAGATTATGTTGAGAAATAAAACGCTTCTTTGACGAAAAAAATATATTTTATTCAAAAAGTCACGGACTTATCAAACGACCCTCGTAAGTATTCATTTTTCTCTTCTATAAATTTCCCAAAATTGAATTATTTAAAAAAATTGCTTATTTAATATTTGTAACATATTTACTAAAGATTATTTTTTATTTCAATATTAAATTACTATTCAATATTATATTATATTTATATTGAAATATAAATATTTAATATTTGTAACATATTTATATTGAATTATAAATATAATATAATATTGAATAGTAATTTAATATTGAAATAAAAAATATTATTTAGTAAATAAATAAACAATATTGAAATATACAAATTAGGAAAACGTCACAAATAAAATAGCGCGCCTTTTTCTATCCCAAGTACAACATGCACTGATATGCATGAACATATGTATGCGTGTATATTCCCACGCTTAGTACAGCCACTTCAATGCATAATCAAATAGTTTAATGTGTGTGCCATGAATTCATTATATGTATTTTGCCTTTTTATACCCTGCGACTATTTCAAAAGAAGGGTATACTAGACGAATGGTAGGAGACGGGGTTGACCCCATAAAGTATATGTACATAAGGCGAAGTGCATTTTTAGACATTATTCGTTACTTTGAAAACTTTGAATTTTCAACAAAATGTTGTTAACATTTTTATACCCTTGCAGAGGGTATATTAATTTTAGCCAGAAGTTTGCAACGCACCTTAAGAGACATCTCCGACCCTATAAAGTATATATATTCTGAATCAGCATCACCAGAGGAGTCGAAAAATGGATGTCCGTCTGTCCGTCCGTCCGTCCGTCCGTCCGTCCGTCCGTCCGTCTGTTGCAACGCAAACTAGTCTCTCAGTTTTTGAGCTATCTTCATGAAACTTGGCACACAAGCTTCTTATTACTGTAGGCTGTAAATAAGTCGGAACGAGCCAGATCGGACCGATATATCGTATAGCTGTCATAGAAGCTATCGGCCGATTTTTGTTGTTTTTCAAGATATTGCAACAAGATTTGGCAAATCTTATTCTTATTACGTTCTTAATGTGCTGTCAAAATTGTATCAAAATCGGACCACTATAACATATAGCTGCCATAGGAACAATCGGCTGAAATCAGGGTTTTTGTATGCAAACCTGTTTTGTTTTTGGAAATACCGCACATTATCAATACCTTTTAATGTTATACAGTAACCCGCCCTTTGTTTTTCCATTTAAATATCTCAGACGTTTATATTCTATAGCTGTTATAGGAACAATCAGTCAGTCCGTCTGTCTGTTGCAACGCAAATTAGTCCCCCAGTTATTGAGCTATCATCATGAAACTTTGACCACAAGCTTTTTATTTCTGCCCTCTTTAAATAAGTCGGAACGGGCTAGATCGGACTGATATATCGTATAGCTGTTATGGAGCCTATCGGCCGATTTTCGTTATATTTCAAGATATAGCTATCAGGCTTACCACATCCAAATCGAACTTTTATAACTTATAACGATCAACGATCGGCCTAATGAAGGTTCTTGTTGCAATTTGATGGAAATCTGAGTACTATTACATGTAGCTGTTAAACAAAAAATCATATAGCTGTTATTCAAATGCATTTTTGTAAGAGAACTTTCCAAATTTAGATTTTATGACCAACAGATCCTTTACAACACAAAGACATTCGACCAAATGCTGTTTCTAAGAATTGTATACTGATATATGCAAAACAAAATATATCGGAAAACATAACATTCTTATATGAAACAGTTACAGTTGATAATGTAAGAAATATATACCAGTCCATAACATTTAAATACTTGCATACAATAGTCATAGTTGTTTATAGGAATCCAGCTTTTCCTATTACAAGGTTTCGAAATGAAATCAGAAATGATGTTGAAAGGCTAACGTCAGCTGAAAATAATACAAAATTGGTAATATTAGGAGATTTTAACATTTGCCGATCAACAACCACTGATCAGCTCGAGTCTACTTTAAATAATAACAACAAAATGTGCCAACAACAAAACATTTAACTCAAATTGATTGGATATTTTGTGATAACACAGTAAGCGGTGCTGCCGCAATCACTTATCAAACTCCATATAGTCACCATGACGGCGTGTTCCTTAGATATAATCACTAATTTAATAATTTATTTTTAAATATTTAGTTAATTAATTTATTTTATTATTGTAAATAAAGAATATATGTGCAATGTTGTATTTTGTATAACTGCAAGGGTATGAAACCTTCGGCAAGCCGAAGGTAGCCTTGCTTTCTTGTTTTAATCGAGATCAATCATTTAATTTCTGCCTCAATGGCATGACTGCATTGCATTCAAATTTACCTCGCATAAAGCGAAGCCCAGCAATGCACAAGCAAAACAACACGCATACATACATGTTTCTATCGTGCGTCTCACACTTCAAACTGAGGGAATTGCGTAGAGCGAGATCACAACAAAATTTCCTATTTCCTCAAAATTTCCTCTCAAAAATATCCCGCGAAAGCTCGTCTGATTGCTAAACGAGTGGGCCCCATCGAGGCCCATTAACTTCTCGGTCGTTCGGAGACATGTTCGGCCTCATGCAATCTCTGTATATTTAATACTCTTTGCCCCCGCAAGGTGGCGAGTCTGCTCGTCGAGGGAGACGGGGTGAAATACCGGGCCCGCGTCAATAAGCACGGCGGAGTAAACTTCCACGAGCGGAAGTGAAGCAGCCTTCCCGGAGGAAGAAAAATATAGTTCTTTGTTACGGCACGCGTCCACCCTATTCCCCGGTGAAGTAAAGGGGGGGGTGTGACGCCGCATGAAGCGACGCCACATTTATCTCTTAAGTTAATTCACTATTAAATAAAAGACAAGATATCTTTAAGCCCGGCATACCCCGTAGTTATTTAAATACAGAAGCATAGGTATAGGCAAAGGCAGGGGCGTAGACAGATCACGCGAAACAGGACAAGAAACAGGAGAAACCCCAGTCACTCGGCACCCATGCCTAGTAACAGTGCCTCGGTACCCAGAGCTTGTGCACACACAAGTAACGGTGCCTCGGTACCCAGAGCTCGCGCATTTAGGCAGGCAGCCGTCGAACACTTGCACAAGTAACGGTGCCTCGGTACCCAGAGCTCACGCATTTAGGCAAGCAGCCGTCGAACGCTCGCACCAGTAACGGTGCCTGGGTACCCAGAGCTCACGCATTTAGGCAAGCAGCCGTCGAACGCTCGCACCAGTAACGGTGCCTGGGTACCCAGAGCTCGCGCACACACAAAGTAACGGTGCCTCGGTACCCAGAGCTCGCGTACAGACAGCACGAGCCAACGGCTTCGCGGCCGATTTTTGGGCAGCGACGCCGGACCAGCAGCGACGCTGCTAGCAGAACCGCAGCAGCCAGGCTAGATCGGCCAAAGGCAGCGGCGACAGGCAGGCAGCGGCGACAGGCAAGCAGCGGCGACAGGCAAGCAGCGGCGACATGTACGCAGCAGCGGCGACATGTTCGCAGCAGCGAAAAGGGAAGTCGCCTAATTAGGCCACAGGCAGTTGATCCCGAGCAGCCAGAAGAATAGGCAGCAAGTGCTCCCTTTTAAACAAGTGCAAAAGTAATAAAATAAAAATAGTGCCAAGTCCTGTCGAAGTGCCAGCCCAAGGACCCCAAAGGACGACCCAAATATGAATCCTGTCGCAGGAGAGTCAAGGTGAGCTAAAGTAAAACATAAAAACAATGAGAGCGCAGTTAGAGCTAGCGTAAATGGTGCGAAGTAGGAAGTAGGCAGGGACAAATTAGAATAAGGACTAGTGCTAAAGACAAAAGAAAACCCAGTGAATAAAAGAAAAACCATGTTAAATATTAATGAAATTTCCCTGCAGTGATTATTTAAAAACAATATACCCGGTGTTACGTTCTTCCCCTCTAGGGTAGGCAAAAGTGTCGTGTCCGTGTGTGTGCTGTTGTGAGTGTGTATTAGCAGAGTCGCGCTTTCTGGCATGCCGGTACTCCGCTGGCCAGTAAGCGAGCCTGCGTGTACACACGCATAGTTCGTGTCGTGAGTGGACGTCAGTTGGCAAGTGGGTGCGTGAGCGTGTGCTTCAGCAAGTTGCGGTGTGGTGGAATACACCATCGAGCGACTTGTGGGAGCGCAGGCGAGAGTACCTGCGGTCACAGACATTCTGCACGACCAACGGCTGATCGTGAGTGTCGTGCGTGAAAACGTCAGTTGTCGAGTGGGTGCGTGAGCGTGTGCTTCAGCAAGTTGCGGCGTGGTGGAATACACCATCGAGCGACTTGTGGGAGCGCAGGCGAGAGTACCTGCGGTCACAGACATTCTGCACGACCAACGGCTGATCGTGAGTGTCGTGCGTGAAAACGTCAGTTGTCGAGTGGGTGCGTGAGCGTGTGCTTCAGCAAGTTGCGGCGTGGTGGAATACACCATCGAGCGACTTGTGGGAGCGCAGGCGAGAGTACCTGCGGTCACGGACATTTTGCACGACCAACGGCCGATCGTGAATGTCGTGCGTGAACGTTAGTTGGCAAGTGGGTGTGAAAACGTGTACCCTAACGAGTTTGCGGCGTGGTGCAATACACCACTGAGCGGCTCGTGGGGGTACAAGCAAGAACACCTGCGGTCACGGGCGTTCTGTACGACCACCGATCGACCGTGAAGGGGCACCGTGAGCGAGCGATAGTTGGCAAGCGAGGTGCGAAGAGCGTGCACTTTACCTAGTTGCGGATGGTGGAATACACCAACGAGCGACTTAGGGAGTGCAAGCGAAAAGCACCCGCGGCCACGTGCGTTCCTCACGATAGGCCGCCAACTCGGCACGCGTGACACGCGACACGTGCCCGTGAGCCTCGAAAGGACAGCGTGGTGGCGGAGACCATTACCACGTGGTTAGCACACGAGCACATGTACATTATGTGGGTCATGCCCATAGCCGATACCTTGTAAACGACCCATTGAGGTCTGACCTGCTAGTAACCTCTCTTACTAAAGTCATAGAAAGTCCTAGTATTTATAAATTTTCTGTAAAGACCCTGGCTAGACTGAGATATGTACCCCAGCCTGAGAAAGCATCCTTACAGTACGTTAATAATTTCATTTCCTGCCACAAATATTTCGTTCGTCTCTAGGTGTACAATGGAGTTATTTTTAATGACGGGTTTTATTAACATATCTTGATAAGTAGTGGGGTCTAGTTCTGGTATTTTAATAATATAGATAATTGCTGTTTTATTGTGCAATACCGAGACATCGACAAATTCTAGCATTTCTTCGACTGATAAAGAGGTTACATTATTTTTTTGAAAAATGTTGTGTACTTCATTAATCTCAAATTCATTTAAAAGGAGTGTGTTAATTATGTTAATTTTTGCCCATTGAATTGCATATTTAATGTTCACAATTTCTTCTTTTATCAGTCTGACCTGATTTTGCAAACTTGTTGCTATGTCATTGTTAAATGTGTTATCTCTTTTTATTGTATTTGAAGCATATTTGAAATTGTTGTTAAATTATTGATTCTACTTTGCAATTGTTTGTTAATTATGACCTGATCATTATTGTTTGTTATAAGGCTATTTAAATTATTCTCGATCATAACCAAGTCGTCATGATCTGGGTTACCAGCCACATATTTCCAGGCTGAACCAATCCAATTGATTGATCGAACTTGGCGATATTTGGAGGTAAGTGTACTTAATGCAGAAAATGCCTGAACTATTTCATGTGTTAGTGTATGGTAGAGATAGCTAGTTTTTAAATTAGTATGTTCTCGTATTTTGTACAGTTCTGTTTCAAGCTGTTCTAAGTCTATAAGATGGATAAGTTTTGTTGATGATACTTGTAGTTTCCCTAATCCTATGTGCACTGAGACGGTTTGAGCGTCGGTGTAATTAGTGATTTCCATGTTTGCCAATGCTAATGGGAGTAATATTAAAATTAAAAAATACCTATGAAAGAAGAAAACAAAATTTTGTTTTATTAAACAACCAAGTTTATTGGCGGGTATGGGCCGATCCCTTCATGATCGGATTGATACCCCCAGTCGGACGACGGCTGGTAAATGTGATTGGACTTTTATATATTTTTATATATTTATATATTTTATATATTTTTTTATATAATTTTTTTGGACTGAATGGACTTAGGTTTAATTTCTAGGGATTTTTCGGACTTTTTAGCATTTAAAAAAAAAATTTCTAGTCGCTTTTGATGTTACTTTTATGAACAACTCGTCCGGCTTCGGTGACGATAGTTGTATGTCTATTTTTTTTTACTATTTCCTTTTTATACCGTGGGGACAGTTTAGAACCTAGTCTTGTGTTTTGTTTTATGAATACTGTCTGTCCTGGCTCATAATCCTTGATCTTTTTGTGTTTTTTGTTATGGTTATTTAAGTCGGTTGTCTGTTTTGATTTCAGTTTTTCTATATTGTTTTGTCTGGTTTCGTCATATTTTCCTGGGTCAATGGTTATATTTCTGCCAAAAAATATTTCTAAAGGGCTTTTTAGGCCATGGATTTTAAAAAAATACATGGTCTATTAGGTTTGTCGGAATGTGCGTAACAGGCAGAAGGAGACATTTGCGACCCCATAAAGTATATATATTCTTGCTCTGGATCACTAGCCGAGTCGATCTAGCCATGTCTGTCTGTCCGTCTGTCTGTCTGTCCATCTGTATGAGCGTCTGATTCTCAGCTATTAATAAAGCTAGACCCTCCAAATTTGGCATGAAGATTACTGTATATCCTAGGCAGTAAACGCCGTTTTGGGTACCACGCCCACCGCCCCCGTAAATCAGTAATTTGTGATTATTAAGCGAAGTATTGAAGTCTTAACTTTCTGCTTTGGCATACATATAGATAAATGCGATGTAAATTTATTTTATAAATTGCAACCCGATCGGATAATAAACATAGAAGTTAAGCGAGTTAACATTTTCTATAGATTTGTGATGCTTGCCTGCAAGCTGCTGCCAGCCACGTGCTTTTTCGATCTTTTTAATGCGAAAATGGTTATGTGTGTATGAGAACGAAATAGTTACTTAGCCGCACGGCGAGTCAGTGCGGCGATGGTCAAATGTGTAGAGCAGCAGGCAATCAAACAAAAGATTGGAGGTTCAATCCCTCGGGAAGCCACCGGTTTGATTTTATTTTTACTATTTAGAAGTTAATATTTTATTTTCTTTTTTCATCATTATAAAATTTGATTTGATTTATTAAATTACAACAAATAATCTTATTAAATATTAATAAATAACATTTGGCTTTCTTGTGGTCATTCAATCTTGTAGTAGTGTTATTGTTGTGCATGACATAGTTGACATTTATGAGCAACTGGTCTAAAAATGACATTTTAACGGGCGCGGAGCGCTGCGACGGTGGTCTAGTTGTTACAAACTCCTATGCAAACGGCCAGGGTTCGATTCCCCACGGCGAAAAGAGAATTTAGCTATTTTAATTTTGTATGTGCTGTATTTCATATTTGTTTACATTTATATTTATAAAGAATATGCATTTTTTAAATATTTGCCATTTATTTATATTTATCTAATAATTTATATATTAAGTGTTACATTTTGCCTTTTAAGATGTTTTGCATGCTGTACTTATGCGTGCATGCATACAATACATGCACACGAAGCTCACACATGCATTCATATGTATATGCGTGTGTGGCAATACACAAAACATAAGGCGGGTATGTGTAATTGTTAACGGACGTCTAAATTAAACAAGAAGCAGTTGACGCTGCTGTGTGTGTATGTAACGAATTTTGGCACGCGCCCAAAATTCACATATCTCTCTCGTTCTAACTTATGCCATAGACTCTTGCTTTTTCGTTATTTTAATTTTTGTATTTATTATATTAAACATTTTATTTCAATATATATTTTTTATGGTACATAAAAATAAACTGAAAATCCATGGCCTCTTACAGTCACCGTGTGACTGTAGCCTCTCCGACTTGTTTTTGTTACAGAATGAATTGTGAAATTATATTCATAGACAGCTGAATCTAATAGTTCTTCAAATGTGCGGTGTATCTGTTTAGTTTTTAAGCATCTCATAATTTCGGCGAGGGTAGAGTGAAACCGTTCTATCTGTCCATTTACGGAACTTTTATAAGGGGGGGCTTTGAAAATTTGTAACTGATCAACCAACTGATCTTTCATCATAAAGGTTATAGTGGCGGAATTAAAAGATTTTTCGTTATCCATTACAACGTACTTTGGTACGCCAAAATAGAATAAGATATCATGTAAGGGTTTTTTAATATCTTCTATTGATTTTGAATTTAGTATTTTTGCTTGCGCAAGCTTAGAAAATTTGTCAATTGCCGTAAGTACCAGTTTTTTTTCTGTGGAGAAAATGTCTATGTGAATTGTGTGTCCCGGAAACTCAGGAATTGGTGTTTCCGTTATTTCTGGGTTTGTGGGATGCCTATCATATTTTCCTTCTTTGCACACTTGACACTGTTTTATTAGAGTTACTATTTTAGATTTAATTTTGGGGAAATAGTACTTTTCGGATAACTGAATTTTGTTCTCGTCAGCATTTCTATGTGCCCTACTATGAGTTTTTAAGATAAGCTCATCTTGCTCTGTTTCAATTGTTATGTCCTCTACCTTTTTTTGACTAAATCTGACTTTAAAGGATCCAAAATGTTCTGGATAAATTTTTTGTATCTGACCCATTATATCTTCTGTTGTATGGATGCCATTAATGACTGTGGGATATAGGTATTTTCTTAAAATTTGTATTAGGTCTTCTTCTGAATATGTTAACTGAGATATTGTGTGCCTATGGAATGTTGGAAATGGGAGGATAAATTTATAATCAGGTGGCTCTTCTTTAAGTATAAAAATTTGATTGTGTCCGGAAGTTTGAGCACTATGTTAAGTTGCTGTTAATGAATTAACTTCAACTTGCTTTGGTGCCCTTGATAGTGCATCTGCCACTACATTTTCTTTCCCTGGCTTGTAGAGCAGTTCTTTATTGTATTCGTCTAAGTAAGACTTCCATCTTCTAATTGCTATCCCGCCTTTCCAATTGCAATCATGTGTGAGTGGTTCGTGATCGGTATAAATTTTTACCTTTGAACCACCATACAGATAACCCTTGAAGAAATTAACAGCCCAATGTATGGCTAACATTTCTTTCTTTGCTGTTTCATATCCTTCTTCGGTTTTAGATAGGGTTCTAGATATAAATGAAATTGGTCTGTCTGATTGTGATAGTACTGCTCCTATTGCATAGTCAGAGGCGTCTGTGGTTAGGGTGAATTCTTTCTTAAAGTCGGGGTAGTGGAGTATTACGTCGTTAGATATCAGAGTACTGCGTAATTGTTCAAATGCTTTTATCGCTTTGTCGTCTAAATGGATCTGTTTCTTTGCAGACATTCCCTTTGAAATGCGTCCGTCTTCCCCTCTAAGCAAATCAGTCAGTGGCTTAGCCATAGTAGCATAGCCCAAAATAAACCTTCTGTAATAACCTGATAGTCCGAGAAAGGATCTAAGTTCCTTTAGGGTTTTTGGGCGCGGATAATTAGCTATGGCTTCTACCTTTGCTGGGTTAGTCTCAATTCCTTTGTCCGATATAACGAATCCTAAAAATTCAACTTTGTTCTTAAAAAACTCGCACTTGTCAAGTTGGCATTTAATGTTTGCTGCGTTTAGTGTTTTAAAAATCATTTCTAGATTTTTGCAATGGGCCTCTTCGTCTTTGCTAAAGACAATAATATCATCAATATAAATGTAGCAAATGTTTCCTATGTGCTCCCTAAGAATATCATCAAGGGTGCGTTGGAATATTGAAGGGGCATTTTTCAAGCCAAAAGGGAGTCTAGTAAACTCGTATTTTCCGTTGTTTACGGAAAATGCTGTTTTTTCTAAATCCCTTTCCTTTAGTGGAATTTGGTGAAATCCACTTTTCAGGTCTAGAACAGAAAAGAGCTTATTATTACCTAACTGTGCAATGACTCCATTTATGTCCGGTATAGGGTATCTGTCGGGTATCGTTACACTATTTAACTTTCTATAATCAATGACCATTCTATACTTCCTAATATTGGAAGCATTTAGTTTTTTCGGTACGATCCACACAGGTGAATTGTATGGAGATCGCGATGGTCGTATTATATCGTTTTCTAGAAGGTCTTTAATCTGTTTGTCCACCTCGGCTTTTAAACTCATTGGGTACTGATAAAACTTAGAGTATACTGGTGTGTCATTAGTCGTTCGTATTTCGGCTTTTACATTAGTGACGTAGGTCAGTTTGTCATCCGGTTCTGCAAATAAGTTTGGGTAATTTCTGAGTAGACGGTTTAATTCAATTCGTTGATTGCGTGTAAGATGATCTGACCTTGGTATTATTACGTTAACTGAATCGAATTTTTTTTCTTTAATGGGGACATTTGTGCCATTTCTTAAATACATTATTTTGTTTTTTGTGTCAATGACTGCACCTAACTCTTTTAAACTGTCATTGCCTAATATCGCGTCAAAAGTTTTAAGAGTTGGTAGTATAAATAATTTAATTAATGTATTTGTGTCATTAAATAGATTGGCGTTTTTATGATGAGTTATTTTAGTATTACCGCCTACAGAGACAGCATTGAATACGATTTTATTTGGTAATGGGTTTGAGACATGTCTCGGTTGAATATAGTTTCTATTAGAGCCGGTATCTATAAGTATTTTTAAAATTTCTCCACTCCTCACCTTACATTCGAAGTACGGCAGCGAGGAGTCAATTACTCTAAAAAATTGAGGTGGGTATAGTCATATTGTAGTTCTTGGTCATTGCTATTGATAAGTTCTGTGTATTCAGTCAGTGTTTCTTCACAGTTCGTCTGTTCTTCTTGTTCTGCCAGTGTTTGTTCGTAGTCGGTCATTGACAATGCCTCTTGCTCTGACTCTGTTTGCTGTTCCACCTCTGTTTGGATATTAAAGTTTCTTTGCCTCTTAGCGGGGTCTGCGATAGGTATTGGGGGTCTTTTGCCGGTGGGATCAAATTGAGGTCTGTTCATATAATTAAGTTGCCTACTGAGAAGGCTTCTATCTACGTCCATTGGCTCTGGTCGTGGTTGGGGTTTGGTTGCAATCGGACGAGGTGGTTGATATGGTTGATGTGGTGGAGCTTGTGCTATAGGTGCTGGTCGAAATTGGTTACCGAAACTATTTGGCACTGGTCGGTATTGTGGATGCCCAAAGTTAGTATTAGGGAATCCCATTGGCATGGGTAAAGGTGGTAACGGCATAGGTCTGGGAGGTAGTATAGGTCTAGCTTGTAAACCCATATTATTAGGTATAGGTTGTGGGCGTGGTAGCGGCCCTTGAGGTGTGTTTCTAAAAGTGCTCTGCTGAAATCTTGCCGAAGCGTGATTAGTACGGTACGTCTGATTCTCTAGCTTTAAGCACAGGTGCAAAGCAGATGGGAGATCAGTGGGCTCTTTCATGCCCAGCAGAAGACCTCGGATAAAGGTATCTAAAGCTTTATCTCTGTACAACTTGGTCATAAGCAGTTCTGATTCTCTGGCTAAATCCATGCAGTTTATTTTATTGAGTATTAAAAACAGATGTCTATAAACAACTTGATGAAATTCTTCAACCGTCTGATTGGGTCTTTGGAATATTGTAGTCATTTGATATTCTAAAGTAGCGAGGTCGCGTTTGTCTGCATAATGTAATGTTAAACACTTGGAGATAGCTGTCCAATTTAAAGGGACGTTATAAGAATCGAGGGCGATGTCAGCGTTGCCTTTTATCTTATTTCGAATTGTATGTAGGATACCAAAATACTTTGCTGTACCTATGGTGTGAGCATAGGTTTCTAATATTCTATCTACACTCTTTTTCCAAGAGCCAAACTCAGCTAGATCGCCGGAAAATTCATGAAGAGATTTGACGATATCAGGGACTTTGTCTAAGTCTTGTAGATCAAGTCGGTGTTCTGGGGCAATACCCTGGCTTTCGGCATTCGCGAAATCGAAGCCAGCATTTTGACTTTGTTTTAAGAGAATCGGAAGTTGTTCGCTCAGAATCTGACGAATGGTTGCAGTTAATTGTTCGGGTTGTGCCATTATGTTTCTGTTTTGTTGGTGTGTTTCTTGTCTTGTAATTTGTCTGCGTTGTTGGTGTAAACTATGTGGGTTAGGTTCTCTTTCTATATTAAGTACTGGTGGTCTGATTAAATTGTTAAAATTAGCCATAAAGGGGAATATTCATTAAGGTAAAATATTACTGTGACATAGGGTATTTAAATTGTTTCGGTGTTGGAGAGATGAAGTTTGTTTGGTGTTTAAATTCGCTTAAAATTAAAGTGTGTGTGTTGGAGTTAATTAGTTTGTGTTTGACTTATAGTTATAATGAAAGTTTGGTGCAAAAGGAATTGGTTTGGTATTAATAATTTTGAAATATTTTGTTCAATAGTAGAAGATTTTGTATTAATTTTGATTTTAATATAAAAAAAAAATACTTTAGTTTATCTAGTTGTTGTTTCCTTTTGGCACTCACTTTCACTTTATTTTTGCTTAAAGTTATTTCGGTTTGGTTTCACTTAAAATTTATTTCGATTTGGTTAGTGTGTTTGTTTCTGTTGTTTTCACTTATTAACTAGCTTACATTATCTGAATGATGCGGCTACTCCTCCTGATGGTCCGGATGTTGTCCTGTTCGCTATCTACTTGGGATCCTGCGACGCACACAAAGTAGAGGGTGTCCTGCGGGCGTACCTGACAAGACTTGTAGACCGCCGATAGATCAGCAAAATTAAATTTGCCAATCCTGTGTTGCTTTCCGATTTCCAAATTAATGGAAAGAGTCACTTCGAATTACAACTGGGTTTGGGCCAGTGGAGTCGCACAATAACTTTTAGTTTTTTTGCACTCAATTAAACTTAATCACTTGTCCTCACACTGGTCCCTGCTCGTGCGCCAATTAATTTCCGTTTTATTAAAACTCAGAAATTTTATCTTGATGTCGTTTTATTCAACTCCAAATTGTGACTGAACAGAAGAGTCTTAAGAATACCCTAATATAGCTGTGGGTGTTAGGCAGCGACGCGGCAGAGCTCTGCAGATCTGGATTGAACCGGCCATGATCTGCAATGTCAGCAATTTGTCGTCAAGGGTCGAAAGTGCGCACGCAAGACAAACTGCGGACGCTGTTGGTGGCATTTGCGATGTTTTGGGCGGATGTTTAGTTCATTGAACTGAACAATGTTGCAGTTCTTATTGGATAGGCGGATGTTTAGTTTATTGAACTGAACAATGTTGCAATTCTTGTTAAATATTTCGTTATTTATTATTTAGGCAATTCTTGTTAAATGTTGTTTTATGTTTATTAGCTTTAAGTACTATTTATTGATTAGTTAGCTGTTTGTATTGTTTTATATTTATTGTTGTTAACTTGCATGCACAACAAGCCACTCAAAAATGAATGAGATTCTTGCCACTCGATCTTCACTTTGCACAGGCCGCACATAGCACATGCCTCAAGCCGCGCAAGCCTCTAATAGCAAGAGCCTCAAATAGCGGGAGACTCTAAAAGCAAGAGACGCAAAAGGCAGGAGCCGCAAAAGGCAGGAACGTTTTGGCAAAAAACACTAGTAAGGCAGGAACATTTTGGCAAAAAAGACAAGAGACGCATGCCCAAAGGCTCGGTAGGCTCGGTAGGTAGAGACAGCAGCATAAGGGTCGGGGCATACAAATTTGTTCGAGAACGTTCGGTTTTCCCTTTCTGCTAGTGCGTGCCTCGCTTATTTTGTGGAAGGAGGAAGGAAGCGTTTATGAATGATAAACGAAAAATTGATTATTTATAATTATAATTATTTATTTTTGAAAAATAAAACTGTAAACTTATTTGTAATTTAAATGTTTAAAATGTACGATGGAACAACTTAGCTGTTATTTTTATAAAATGAATGTAAAAATAGAAGACTGTCCACACAGCCCGGACTTAATCTAATAATTATGCTTAATTATGTAATATAATTATGCTTATTTTATATATTCATTTGCATTCATGTTTTTCGTTTATCATTCATAAACGCATAAGCAGGTAAAGATAAAAACCAAAAAACCAAAACCGCTTCCACTTGTGTTCTATTAATAGACACATAAGTAGGTATAAAAAAAAAGGCGGAAAGGCTACAGTCGAGAGCGCCCGACTGTGGTATACCCGCTACCACCATGCGAAAAAAACACGTCTCACAGTTTCAAATTTGTTTTGACTTTGAAAGTTGCACGTGGTTTCTATTAGATGTTGCCGCATTGCTCTCAGTGCTTTGCAATTAGAACTCATCAGAGGGCTTTTAATTATGAATGTGTAAAAGAGACGCCTATATAATGCTTCACATATTTATTGAGAAATTTAATAATCCAACCAGATTTGTCGTTTATGTTGTACATACATTGCTGCAAAATGTGACTAAATATTCTAAATTTCTTTTAATATAATAAAAACTTCGTTAACATTGATTTTAAATAAAGATAACGTATATGCAAAAAAAAACAAGTGGGTAAGGCTACAGTCGGGCGCCCGACAGTAAGATACCCTTCTCCCAATTTTCCAAATCCGTTACAAACGTGTAACCACACTCATAATTTCAAACAGAGAATTCTGCACAAATACTTCTAGTACATATAGCTTACTCGCTCGCACTCACACAGCGACGCGCGTAAAGAGTAAAGCGACACGACGCAACGTCGACGTCGGCGTCAACTGCTCAAAGCAGCGCGTCGGCTGCTGCCCGTACCGAACATTTGTACTGAAAACGTTGACTTGAATAACTTCTGTGTTATTGGTCCGATCGGATTGTAATTTGGAGGATATGTTCACATTGCATTCAGCTTTATACATACCAAAGTAGAACGTTATGGATTTAATACTTTGCTTAATAATCGCAAATAACCGATTTGCGGGGGCGGTGGGCGTGGCATCAAAAATTTGAGATAAACTTTATCTGCCTATGATTTACAGGAACCTTCATGCCAAATTTGGTATCTCTAGCTTTTTTAATAGCTGAGATCTGTTGTCTCATACAGACGGACAGACGGACAGACGGACAGACAGACGGACATGACGGACAATCGACTCGGCTAGTGATCCTGAGCAAGAATATATATACTTTATGGGGTCTGCCACGCCTCCTTATGCCTGTTACATACATTTTGCACAAAGTTAGTATACCCTTTTTTGACCATTTTCAATGGTCGAAGGGTATAAAAACGGAAACAACAAAACCCCAAATGTAAATGGGAGGCATTATTGAACTGAGGCTGGGTAATAATTACAAGCTCCTAAGAGAGCCGGGTATTAAATACAAGTCAAGTCGTAAATCTAATAATGTCTTTCGTCGTAAACTCCAATTTTAGGTCCCGTATTGAAAATGACCGACAGTGTCATTAAACCGTTTCTGTGCGAGGTGATCGACAAGGCAATCCTCCGAAATGAATGGGAGAAATGGTTGAGGGCGTTTACAATATACCTCGAGGCCGAGGGTATTGATACCGAGAAGCAGAAGAGGAGTAAGCTACTGCTTTTGGGAAGAGTCCAGCTACAGTCAGTAGTATACTCTCTACCTGGTGCGCTGGTGGAGCCCAGCGACGGAAATAAAGAGGACATCTATAAAATCCTCATCGACCATTTAAATAAACACTTCTCACCGAAGCAGAACTCAACGTTTGAAAGACATCTATTCAGAGGCCTGACACCGTTGGACATAGAAAGCTTTGGTGATTTCATGCTGCGACTCCGCCAACAAATGCAACGATGTGCATTCGGATCCTCAAAAGCGGAGATTGAGAATATATGTCTAAAGGATAAAATCATAGATGTGTGGGCATCTCTAGACCTCAAGAAAAGACTCCTGGGAAAGGAGTATTCACTAGAGGAAGTGATCGAAGCATGTCAGGTTGAGGAGCAGATCAACAAGGAATCAAAAGAAATGACATCAAGACCAATTGCGGAACCCATCTGTAAAATTACACATCGTGGTCTTAAACAGAGTGGGGAGTGACCCAGATGTGGGAAATTCGGACACACACACAACGACCCATCATGTCCGGCAAGAAATGTGACTTGCAATAAATGCTCGAAGCCTGGACACTTTGCCAGGAAGTGCCGAACTAACTTGAACGGCCGATTCCTTAAGTCCCAAAGGAATAACCTAAAAAGGCCTCGCACGTATATTCGCTCTGTCGAAGAGGAGGCCACCAGCTCCAAACTCAAAAAGGGCGAAGCACATTGCTTTAAAGTTCCAAGTGAAGATGAAGAGGAGTTCATACGATGCCGAGTGGGAGGCCGTGAAATTTCTTTAATTATTGACTCGGGGTGCAAGTTTAACCTTATCAGCCACCCGGACTGGTCTCTGCTAGTGAAGAGAAAAGCCACAGTCTTTAACGTAAGAACCCATACAGAAAAGCAATTCCGAGCCTATGCCTCTAATAAATTACTACGAGTAATGTATATTTTCGAGGCCCCAATTTCCGTTGAGCCGGGTACCGAAGAGATTGCCTCATTTTACGTGATTGAAAATGGAGAACAATCTCTGCTGGGCCGAGACACGGCTATAGAATTAAAAGTCCTCCGACTGGGAAGAAACATTACCCGTATTCAGGAAATGGAGCCTTTTCCGAAATGAAAAAAACATTGAAGTAAGCCTTTCCATAGATTATGATGTGAAACCCGTTCAACAACCAGTGAGACGAATCCCGGCAGCGCTCGAGAACAAAGTCATGGAAAAACTGGATGAAGCCCTGAGTCGAGATATAATTGAACCAGTCACGGGCCCGAGTGCTTGGATATCTCCCATCGTGCTTGCGTTTAAGGAGAACGGGGACATCCGCTTATGTGTCGACATGCGACTGGCAAACAAAGCAATCCTACGGGAAAACTACCCATTACCAACTTTCGACTGCTTTATGACCAGACTCAAAGAGGCTAAATTCTTCGCACGCCTAGACCTCAAGGACGCCTATCACCAACTGGCCCTTGATGAATCGAGCCGGGAAATAACAACATTCATAACTCCAAGGGGACTTTTCCGCTATAAGCGTTTGATGTTTGGAGTAAATTCTGCTCCCGAAATTTTTCAACGCCTTCTCGAGCAGATGCTATCTGCGGTACCTAACGCCATGAACTTCATCGATGATGTCATCATCTTTGGCGCAACTGACCTCGAAATCGACAGCGCCGTAAAAGAAGTATGCCAGATCTTCCAGGAAAATAATGTCCTACTGAATAAAGAAAAGTGCATCTGGAAGACAAGCAAACTAAAATTCCTCGGACATATTTTATCCGCATTTGACAAATAAATACAACTTCCAGATACCAGGATACCGATTCTATTCAACAAACCACCCAGACGGTAAAGCCCATGAAGGCACAGGAATACTAATAAGAGCACGCATTAAGCATCATCCACATAGCACTTACGCTAAACCTTATCTGCAATCCACTTCCATTAGCGTGCAATCTGGAAATGGCCTGATCACTCTAGCTGCAGTATATTGTCCTCGTTTCTCAATCACTGAAGACATCTTTATGGAATACTTCAACACATTAGGGGAGCGTTTTGTCGCGGCTGGCGACTACAACGCCAAACACACATACTGGGGATCTCGCCTCATAACCCCCAAAGGCAAGGAACTCTACAACACAATAATTAAAACTAAAAGAAAGCTTAGCTACGTGTCACCGGGAAGACCTACATACTGGCCAGCGGATCCAAAAAGAATCCCCGACTTAATCGACTTTGCAATAACCAAAGAAATTCCATCCCATCTCATCTCAGCAGTGTCACTCCCAGACCTATCTTCTGACCACTCTCCAGTCTTACTAAATCTCCTTCAGCAGCCGCAGGTTAACGAGAAGCCTTATAGACTCGCAAGCAACAAGACCAACTGGGTTACATTTAAAAAGTACGTCTGCGCACACACTGGTGCGCTAAGTTCATTAAGCTCCGAAGAAGACATCGACAACCTTAACAGCGTGCTGGTATCTACGCTCGTGGCAGCAGCAAAAGTCTCTACACCACCAGACTTGCTCGCCTCTACAAAACCCAACAAAACGCACAGAGACATCGAGAACCTGGTGCTTGATAAACGACGCCTGCGCAGGGAGTGGCAGAAACATAGATCCTTGAGCTCAAAGCAAAAACTAAAGGCCGCCACGCGCTTGCTTACCAGAGCACTCAAGCTCAAGGAAGCGGAAGCACAACACAGCTACATCGAGCAACTCTCACCATCTAGCACAAAACACTCTCTGTGGAAAGCACACCGGCACCTCCAAGCACCAACAGAAGCTGCTACACCTCTACGGGATGCTGATGGCAAATGGATTCGTAGCGACGAACAAAGAGCTTGCACCTTTGCTGACCACCTGGAAAAAGTCTTTCAGCCTAACCCCCTACCAACTCGTTTAGTCTCCCCTTGTCGCCTGGCAACTGCGCTCCCTTGAATCCAATTGTATTTACACCTAACGAAATTGTGAGAATAATCAAAGAACTAAAGCCAGGAAAATCGCCTGGTCATGACTTGGTTACGACAACAATGATCAAACACATCCCCCAATGTATGATTCAATCAATTTGTCAGCTATTCAACGCAATTGCTAAGTTTGGCTACTTTCCAAAGCAATGGAAAAAATCAATTATAATAATGATTCCCAAGCCAGGAAAGGACAAAACTTCACCAGCATCCTACAGGCCAATTAGCCTTCTAACATGCCTATCTAAGCTCTTTGAAAAGGTGCTCCTGTTACGATAAACGCCATACATCAAACAAGGTAATATAATACCGTCATACCAATTTGGCTTCCGACAGAAGCATGGAACCATTGAACAGGTTAATCGCATCACGTCTGAAATACGCACTACCTTTGAGCACCGCGAATACTGCTCGGCGCTATTCCTGGACGTAGCGCAGGCTTTTGATAGAGTCTGGCTTGAAGGACTTATGTTCAAAATTATACAAATGTTGCCGCAAAACACACACAAGCTACTGGAGTCTTACCTCTACAAACGCATTTTCGCAGTTAGGTGCAACAACAGTGTGTCCCACGACTGCAATATTAACGCTGGTGTCCCACAAGGAAGCGTTCTGGGCCCTGTTCTCTACATCTTGTTCACATCGGACATCCCAACTAACTCCCAGCTAACAACACACACACGCCGATAATACTGCGATCCTCAGTCGCTCCCACTCTCCAAAAATTGCAACTGAACAACTAGCTCGCCACCTCATACGGGTGGAAAGATGGTTTGCAGACTGGCGCATCCGCATTCACGAGGCCAAAAGCAAGCACGTAACTTTTACACTCAACAGAGAAACATGCCCCCCATTAGCCCTATACAATACACCCGTCCCACAAGCTGCCGAAGTAACGTATCTGGGCGCACACCTAGACAGGCGGCTCACCTGGCGAAAGCACATCGAAGCTAAGACTACGCATTTGAAACTCAAGGCTGCTGGTCTCCACTGGCTTATCGACTCCAACTCTCCACTAAGGCTGGAGTATAAAGTACCCTTATATAACTCTGTGCTTAAGCCCATATGGACGTACGGCTCTGAGCTATGGGGTAGTGCGTCAAAAAGCAACATCGAAATAGTTCAGCGAGCCCAATCAAAAATCTTGCGCACCATGACCGGGGCTCCTTGGTATGTTCGAAGCGCGAATATCCACAGGGACTTAAACATAAAACATGTAAATGATGTATAAATTGAAAAAAAAGTCAAATACTTAAAAAAGCTTGACTCTCATCCAAATCCCCTTGCCAAGCACCTACTAAAAACTCGCAGCTCAACCCGGCTGCAGCGAAATGACCTACCAGCCCAGCGTAATTCTTCTTAGGGCCGCCTAACACCAATACAATTAACCTTTAAACTGTAAACTATAATAGATTAAGATTAGCAAACTTATTGTTAGACTCAAAAATGAGATGATTCAATAAATAACAAACACACTTAAAAAAAAAAAAAAAAAAAGTATTTTATCCGACAAGGGAATAGAAGTCGACCCTGAGAAAATTGACGTCATCCGATCTTTTAGAGACCCAAAGAACAAAGAAGAAACGCGGAGCTTCCTCGGTTTGGTGACCTACGTCGGTAAGTTCATTCCGGTCCTTGCAAGTCATACAGATCCTCTAAGAAAACTGCTGAAAACTGAAAGCAAATTCACCTGGGGCGAAGCCGAGAAAAATGCTTTCAACAACCTAAAGAATCTCCTATCCTAGGTACCCAAATTATCATATTTCAATCCACGGCATCGAAGACGGGTGATTGCGGACGCCAGCCCGGTTGCCCTTGGGGCTGTGTTATTGCAATTCAAAGTCGACAACGAACCTTTAATAATTACCTTTGCTAGCAAGGCCCTGTCGGAGGTGGAGAAACGCTACTCCCAAACTGAAAAAGAGAGCCTAGCGCTGGTTTGGACAGTGGAAAAATTTTACTACTATCTGGCAGGCCTGCACTTCGAACTCGTAACTGATCACAAGCCCTTGGAAGCCATTTTCAAACCAACATCCAAGCCCCCAGCTCGCATTGAAAGGTGGCTGCTGCGGCTCCAGGCATATACGTTCACCGTTATCTATAAATCCGGAAGAGACAACATATCAGATGCGTTGTCTCGACTCTGTCAACTACCGACGGTAGAACCAATCGACCACAAGACGGAATACAGCATCCTTCGCGTCGTACAGAGCTCTATCCCAAGATCTATGACAATTCATGAAATAGCAGAGTCTTCCAAGAGGGATGAAGAGATTATGGATGCAATCAGTTGTCTGGAGAACGACTCCTGGAAGCCCGATAGTTCAGTGAGCTTCTACCCGTTTCGGTATGAGCTTTCAGCGGTTGGCTCGCTCCTTTTGAGGGGAAACCGCCTAGTCGTGCCAACATCTCTGAGAGTAAAAATACTGGAGTGAGCCCACGAAGGACATCCCGGCGAGACAGCAATGATACGCCGCCTGCGATCCAAAGTATGGTGGCCACAAATAGACAGAGAGGCAGAAAAGTTTGTCAAAGCTTGCAGAGATTGTTGCCTGGTATCACAAGACATCAGGCCACCCCCTATGGACAGGAATCCTTTTCCCACTGGCCCTTGGATTTGGGTAGCGTCGGATTTACTAGGTCCGCTCCCCAACAATGAATATGTTCTAGTCTTCATTGACTATTTCTCACGATATATGGAGCATAAGTTTCTTAAAATCATATCTTCAACGACCCTGGTAGAGGCAATGAAAGAGATCTTCTGTAGACTGGGATATCCTGAGCACCTACGAACGGATAATGGACGCCAATATGTTAGCGAGGAGTTTTCTAACTACTGCAAAGCGTGCGGCATTAAACAAGTTCGAACCCCACCGTATTGGCCGCAAGCAAACGGGGAAGTTGAAAACATGAACAGAGCCCTTGTAAAACGCTTAAAAATAGCATACGCAAATGGGAAAAACTACAAAGAGGAAATCCAAAAATTCGTTCTTATGTACAACGTAACCCCACATGGAACAACAGGGTCTGCGCCCACAAAGCTGATGTTCAACAGAGTCATCCGTGACAAAATACCGGGCATTGGGGATATCTGCGAGAATACCTTAGACTCTGGAGAGAGAGATAAAGATATTATTAAACAAGTAGGTAAGGCTACAGTCGGGCGCCCGACAGTAAGATACCCTTCTCCCAAATTTCCAAATACGTTACAAACGTGTAAACACACTAATAATTCCAAACAGAAATTTCTGCACAAAAACTTTTAATACATTTAGCTTTCTCGCTCGCACTCACACAGCGACGCGCGTAAAGACAAAAGCGACACGACGCAACGTCGACGTCGGCGTCAACTGCTCAAAGCAGCGCGTCGGCTGCCGCTCGTACCGAACATTTGTACTGAAAACGTCGACGTTAATAACTTCTGTGTTATTGGTCCGATCGGATTGTTATTTGGAGGATATGTTTATATTGCATTCAGCTTTACACATACCAAAGCATAACTTTATAGGTTCATTACATTACTTAATAATCGTAAATAACCGATTTGCGGGGGGCGGTGGGTGTGGCATCAAACATTTGACATAAACTTCACCTGCCCCGAATATATAGGAACCTTCATACCAAATTTGGTGTCTCTAGCTTTTTTAATAGCTAAGATCTGTTGTCTCAAACAAACAGACGGACAGACGGACAGACGGACGGACGGACAGACGGACAGACGGACAGACGGACAGACAGACGGACATGTCTCAATCGACTCGGCTAGTGATCCTGAGCAAGAATATATATACTTTATGGGGTCTACCACGCCTCCTTATGCCTGTTACATACATTTTGCACAAAGTTAGTATACCCTTTTTTGACCATTTTCAATGGTCGAAGGGTATAAAAACAAGAAAGCAAGGCTACCTTCGGCTTGCCGAAGGTTTCATACCCTTGCAGTTATACAAAATATAAAATATCTTTGGATTGCTGCTGGTTTCTGTGGTATTTATTGAAGAATTATAACAGTACATCGATTATATCAACCTCTTATAATTTCGAATACTCAGCCTCCTCACCACGGCAAGGTCGCAATCCTCGAGGAGAAATATTTACAATACATTAAACAACATTGCACATATATTCTTTATTTACAATAATAAAATAAATTAATTAACTAAATATTTAAAAATAAATTATTAAATTAGTGATTATAGCTAAGGAACACGCCGTCATGGTGACTATATGGAGTTTGATAAGTGATTGCGGCAGCACCGCTTACTGTGTTATCACAAAATATCCAATCAATTTGAGTTAAATGTTTTGTTGTTGGCACATTTTGTTGTTATTATTTAAAATAGACTCGAGCTGATCAGTGGTTATTGATCGGCAAATGTTAAAGTCTCCATGTTAAAATCATTTCTGATTTCATTTCGAAACCTTGTAATAGGAAAAGCTGGATTCCTATAAACAACTATGACTATTGTATGCAAGTATTTAAATGTTATGGACTGGTATATGTTTCTTACATTATCAACTGTAACTGTTTCATATAAGAATGTTATGTTTTCCGATATATTTTGTTTTGCATATATCAGTATACAATTCTTAGAAACAGCATTTGGTCGAATGTCTTTGTGTTGTAAAGGATCCGTTGGTCATAAAATCTAAATTTGGAAAGTTCTCTTACAAAAATGCATTTGAATAACAGCTATATGATTTTTTGTTTAACAGCTACATGTAATAGTACTCAGATTTCCATATATGCGGTATTTCCAAAAACAAAACAGGTTTGCATACAAAAACCCTGATTTCAGCCGATTGTTCCTATGGCAGCTATATGTTATAGTGGTCCGATTTTGATACAATTTTGACAGCACATTAAGAACGTAATAAGAATAAGATTTGCCAAATCTTGTTGCAATATCTTGAAAAACAACAAAAATCGGCCGATAGCTTCTATGACAGCTACACGATATATCGGTCCGATCTGGCTCGTTCCGACTTATTTACAGCCTACAGCAATAAGAAGCTTGTGTGCCAAGTTTCATGAAGATAGCTCAAAAACTGAGAGACTAGTTTGCGTTGCAACAGACGGACGGACGGACGGACGGACGGACGGACAGACGGACATCCATTTTTCGACTCCTCTGGTGATGCTGATTCAGAATATATATACTTTATAGGGTCGGAGATGTCTCCTAAGGTGCGTTGCAAACTTCTGGCTAAAATTAATATACCCTCTGCAAGGGTATAAAAAATAAGGGAAAGCAGGCAGCCGACAAAAGAAGAGGGGCAAAGGGACTAATTTGCGTTGCAACTGACAGACGGACTGACTGATTGTTCCTATAACAGCTATAGAATATAAACGTCTGAGATATTTAAATGGAAAAACTAAGGGCGGGTTACTGTATAACGTTAAAAAGTATTGATAATGTGCGGTATTTCCAAAAACAAAACAGGTTTGCATACAAAAACCCTGATTTCAGCCGATTGTTCCTATGGCAGCTATATGTTATAGTGGTCCGATTTTGATACAATTTTGACAGCACATTAAGAATATCTTGAAAAACAACAAAAATCGGCCGATAGCTTCTATGACAGCTATACGATATATCGGTCCGATCTGGCTCGTTCCAGTGCCAGTGTGCCAAGTTTCATGTAGATAGCTCAAATACTGAGAGACTAGTTTGCGTTGCAACAGACGGACGGACGGACGGACAGACGGACATCCTTTTTTAGACTCCTCTGGTAATGCTGATTCAGAATATATATACTTTATTGGGTCAGAGATGTCTCCTAAGGTGCGTTGCAAACTTCTGGCTAAAATTAATATACCCTCTGCCAGGGTATAAAAATTCAAAAAAATTCCAAATCCGTTACAAACGTGTAACCACACTCATAATTTCAAACAGAGAATTCTGCACAAATATTTCTAATACATATAGCTTACTCGCTCGCACTCACACAGCGACGCGCGTAAAGAGTAAAGCGACACGACGCAACGTCGACGTCGGCGTCAACTGCTCAAAGCAGCGCGTCGGCTGCTGCCCGTACCGAACATTTGTACTGAAAACGTTGACTTGAATAACTTCTGTGTTATTGGTCCGATCGGATTGTAATTTGGAGGATATGTTCATATTGCATTTAGCTTTATACATACCAAAGTAGAACGTTATGGATTTAATACTTTGCTTAATAATCGCAAATAACCGATTTGCGGGGGCGGTGGGCGTGGCATCAAAAATTTGAAATAAACTTTATTTGCCTATGATTTACAGGAACCTTCATGCCAAATTTGGTATCTCTAGCTTTTTTAATAGCTGAGATCTGTTGTCTCATACAGACGGACAGACGGACAGACAGACGGACATGTCTCAATCGACTCGGCTAGTGATCCTGAGCAAGAATATATATACTTTATGGGGTCTGCCACGCCTCCTTATGCCTGTTACATACATTTTGCACAAAGTTAGTATACCCTTTTTTGACCATTTTCAATGGTCGAAGGGTATAACAAGTATATAAGGCTACAGTCGGGCGCCCGACAGTAAGATACCCTTCTCCCAATTTTTAAAATCCGTTACAAGCGTGTAACCATACTCATAATTTCAAACAAAAATTCTGCACAAATTCTTCTACTACATATAGCTTACTCGCTCGCACTCACACAGCGACGCACATAAAGAGTAAAGCGACACGACGCAACGTCGACGTCGGCGTCAACTGCTCAAAGCAGCGCGTCGGCTGCTGCCCGTACCGAACATTTGTACTGAAAACGTTGACTTGCATAACTTCTGTGTTATTGGTCCGATCGGATTGTAATTTGGAGGATATGTTTATATTGCATTCAGCTTTACACATACCAAAGCATAACTTTATAGGTGCATTACTTTGCTTAATAATCGTAAATAACCGATTTGCGGGGGCGGTGGGCGTGGCATCAAACATTTGACATAAACTTCACCTGCCCCGAATATATAGGAACCTTCATACCAAATTTGGTGTCTCTAGCTTTTTTAATAGCTAAGATCTGTTGTCTCAAACAAACAGACGGACAGACGGACAGACAGACGGACATGTCTCAATCGACTCGGCTAGTGATCCTGAGCAAGAATATATATACTTTATAGGGTCTGCCACGCCTCCTTATGCCTGTTACATACATTTTGCACAAAGTTAGTATACCCTTTTTTGACCATTTTCAATGGTCGAAGGGTATAAAAAGAAACAAGTAGGTAAGGCTACAGTCGGGCGCCCGACAGTAAGATACCCTTCTCCCAATTTTCTAACTCCGTTACAAGCGTGTAACTATACTCATAATTTCAAACAAAAAGTTTGCACAAATTCTTCTACTACATATAGCCCTCTCGCTCGCACTCACATAGCGACGAACGTAAAGAGTAAAGCGACACGACGCAACGTCGACGTCGGCGTCAACTGCTCAAAGCAGCGCGTCGGCTGCTGCCCGTACGGAACATTTGTACTGAAAACGTTGACTTGAATAACTTCTGTGTTATTGGTCCGATCGGATTGTAATTTAGAGGACATGTTCATATTGCATTCAGCTTTATACATACCAAAGCAGAACTTTATAAGTTTAATACTTTGCTTAATAATCGTAAATTACCGATTTGCGGGGGCGGTGGGCGTGGCATCAAACATTTGACATAAACTTCACCTGCCCCGGAAATATAGGAACCTTCATGCCAAATTTGGTGTCTCTAGCTTTTTTAATAGCTGAGATCTGTTGTCTCAAACAAACAGACGGACAGACGGACAGACAGACGGACATGTCTCAATCGACTCGGCTAGTGATCCTGAGCTAGAATATATATACTTTATGGGGTCTGCCACGCCTCCTTATGCCTGTTACATACATTTTGCACAAAGTTAGTATACCCTTTTTTGACCATTTTCAATGGTCGAAGGGTATAAAAAATTCCAAATTTTCCGAAAATCTTGAGAAAAAAAAATTTCGACAAATTTCCAGTAATTTGGAAAAACAAAAAATTTGAAACAAATAAAATTTCTAAACTACAGTCACTCAACTTTTTGATCACGCTAATGCGGAGTGGCTCTAAGAAGTGAACTTTTTTCTACAATGCACTAATATATAACTAATGGAATATGGAATATGGAAATATTATTATTAAAATTAAAACTAAAACAATCCGCGTGATCAATTAGTTGACATAAATATTAATTAATTTATTTTTAATATTTTGTATTTTAAAACAGCATTAATTCTGTTTGGCATACTATTTATAAGGTTTTGGCAGATATTTTGACTTAAACTGTTCCAAGTTGTTTCTACCACGCCCCACATTTCATCCACTGTGCATTTCGCATCCATTTTATGGCTCAAACAGCGCTTGATTTCAATCCAAAGGTGCTCAATGGGGTTTAAATCGGGTGATTGAGGTGGCCAATCGAGGACATCAAAATTGTTGTCCGCAAGCCATTTTTCCGCCTTCTTAGAGGTGTGCTTGGGGTCATTATCCTGCTGGAAAATTACGTTCGGGACCTCTTTTTCCCATTTACTTAAGCTTCCTTTAAGACCATCCTCCAAAATAGCAATGTATTGGTCGGCATCCATCCGTCCATTAACTCTGACCACTTTCCCAACACCTTCTCGGGTCATACAGCTCCATATCATCAGGCTTCCGCCACCAAACTTCACCGTAGGCGTAATGTGGCGATCTGTAAGCTGCTCGCCTTTGGTTTTCCAAACCCATTGTCGCCCATCAGAGTTTATTTTGTTAATTTTGGTTTCGTCGGACCAAATAACCTTGTTCCACTCACAATCAGTAAAATTTCGGTACTTTTTAGCAAAGTTGAGACGAAGTAATCTATGGCGATCCGTGAGCAATGGTTTTTTTACTTTTGCCCGTCCATGAAAATGGTTTTTGCGCAACATTTTACGAACCGCTTCAGGAGTTCTTCGACTCCATGATATTTTCGCAAATCCCGGTTCACTTGCACTGCATTATCATGCACTCCCATTCTAATCTGCCGTAAAACAATCCTTTGAACGGGCTCGGTCAAGATTGGTTTTCGTCCAGGTTTGTTTTTATACCCTTCGACCATTGAAAATGGTCAAAAAAGGGTATACTAACTTTGTGCAGTATGTATGTAACAGGCATAAGGAGGCGTGGCAGACCCCATAAAGATTGAGACAACAGATCTCAGCTATTAACAAGAAAGCAAGGCTACCTTCGGCTTGCCGAAGGTTTCATACCCTTGCAGTAATACAAAATATAAAATATATTTGGATTGCTGCTGGTTTCTGTGGTATTTATTGAACAATTATAACAGTACACCGATTATATCATCCTCTTATAATTTCGAATACTCACCACGACAAGGTCGCAATCCTCGAGGAGGAATATTTACAATACCTTAAACAACATTGTACATATATTCTTTATTTTCAATAATAAAATAAATTAATTAACTAAATATTTAAAAATAAATTATTTAATTAGTGATTATAGCTAAGGAACACGCCGTCATGGTGACTGTATGGAGTTTGATAAGTGATTGCGGCAGCACCGCTTACTGTGTTATCACAAAATATCCAATCAATTTGAGTTAAATGTTTTGTTGTTGGCACATTTTGTTGTTATTATTTAAAGTAGACTCGAGCTGAACAGTGATTGTTGATCGGCAAATGTTAAAATCTCCTAATATTACCAATTTTGTATTATTTCAGCTGACGTTAGCCTTTTAACATCATTTCTGATTTCATTTCGAAACCTTGTAATAGGAAAAGCTGGATTCCTATAAACAACTATGAATATTGTATGCAAGTATTTAAATGTTATGGGCTGGTATATATTTCTTACATTATCAACTGAAACTGTTTCATATAAGAATGTTATGTTTTCCGATATATTTTGTTTCGCATATATCAGTACACCATTCTTAGAAACAGCATTTGGTCGAATGTCTTTGTGTTGTAAAGGATCTGTTGGTCATAAAATCTAAATTTGGAAAGTTATCATTCAAAAATGCGTTTGAATAACAGCTATATGATTTTTGTTTAACAGCTACATGTAATAGTACTCAGATTTCCATAAAATTGCAACAAGAACCTTCATTAGGCCGATCGTTGATCGTTATAAGTTATAAAAGTTCGATTTGGATGTGGTAAGCCTGATAGCTATATCTTGAAATATAACGAAAATCGGCCGATAGGCTCCATAACAGCTATACGATATATCAGTCGATCTGGCCCGTTCCGACTTATTTAAAGAGGGCAGAAATAAGAAGCTTGTGAGCAAAGTTTCATGATGATAGCTCAATAACTGGGGGACTAATTTGCGTTGCAACAGACAGACGGACTGACTGATTGTTCCTATAACAGCTATAGAATATAAACGTCTGAGATATTTAAATGGAAAAACTTAGGACGGGTTACTGTATAACATTAAAAGGTATTGATAATGTGCGGTATTTCCAAAAACAAAACAGGTTTGCATACAAAAACCCTGATTTCAGCCGATTGTTCCTATGGCAGCTATATGTTATAGTGGTCCGATTTTGATACAATTTTGACAGCACATTAAGAACGTTATAAGAATAAGATTTGCCAAATCTTGTTGCAATATCTTGAAAAACAACAAAAATCGGCCGATAGCTTCTATGACAGCTATACGATATATCGGTCCGATCTGGCTCGTTCCGACTTATTTACAGCCTACAGCAATATGAAGCTTGTGTGCCAAGTTTCATGAAGATAGCTCAAAAACTGAGAGACTAGTTTGCGTTTTTTCGACTCCTCTGGTGATGCTGATTCGGAATATATATACTTTATAGGGTCGGAGATGTCTCCTAAGGTGCGTTGCAAACTCCTGGCTAAAATTAATATACCCTCTGCAAGGGTATAAAAAAGCTAGAGATACCAAATTTGGCATGAAGGTTCCTATAAATCATAGGCAGATCAAGTTTATATCAAACGTTTAATGCCACGCCCACCGCCCCCGCAAATCGGTTATTTGCGATTATTAAGCAAAGTATTAAACCCATAACGTTCTACTTTGGTATGTATAAAGCTTAATGCAATATGAACATATTCTCCAAATTACAATCCGATCGGACCAATAACACAGAAGTTATTCAAGTCAACGTTTTCAGTACAAATGTTCCGTACGGGCAGCAGCCGACGCGCTGCTTTGAGCAGTTGACGCCGACGTCGACGTTGCATCGTGTCGCTTTACTCTTTACGCGCGTCGCTGTGTGAGTGCGAGCGAGTAAGCTATATGTACTAGAAGTATTTGTGCAGAATTCTCTGTTTGAAATTATGAGTGTGGTTACACGTTTGTAACGGATTTAGAAAATTGGGAGAAGGGTATCTTACTGTCGGGCGCCCGACTGTAGCCTTACCCACTTATTTTTATACCCTTGCAGAGGGTATATTAATTTTAGCCAGAAGTTTGCAACGCACCTTAGGAGACATCTCCGACCCTATAAAGTATATATATTCTGAATCAGCATCACCAGAGGAGTCGAAAAATGGATGTCCGTCTGTCCGTCCGTCCGTCCGTCCGTCCGTCCGTCCGTCCGTCCGTCTGTTGCAACGCAAACTAGTCTCTCAGTTTTTGAGCTATCTTCATGAAACTTGGCACACAAGCTTCTTATTACTGTAGGCTGTAAATAAGTCGGAACGAGCCAGATCGGACCGATATATCGTATAGCTGTCATAGAAGCTATCGGCCGATTTTTGTTGTTTTTCAAGATATTGCAACAAGATTTGGCAAATCTTATTCTTATTACGTTCTTAATGTGCTGTCAAAATTGTATCAAAATCGGACTACTATAACATATAGCTGCCATAGGAACAATCGGCTGAAATCAGGGTTTTTGTATGCAAACCTGTTTTGTTTTTGGAAATACCGCACATTATCAATACCTTTTAATGTTATACAGTAACCCGTCCTAAGTTTTTCCATTTAAATATCTCAGACGTTTATATTATATAGCTGTTATAGGAACAATCAGTCAGTCCGTCTGTCTGTTGCAACGCAAATTAGTCCCCCAGTTATTGAGCTATCATCATGAAACTTTGCTCACAAGCTTCTTATTTCTGCCCTCTTTAAATAAGTCGGAACGGGCCAGATCGACTGATATATCGTATAGCTGTTATGGAGCCTATCGGCCGATTTTCGTTATATTTCAAGATATAGCTATCAGGCTTACCACATCCAAATCGAACTTTTATAACTTATAACTATCAACGATCGGCCTAATGAAGGTTCTTGTTGCAATTGTATGGAAATCTGAGTACTATTACATGTAGCTGTTAAACAAAAAATCATATAGCTGTTATTCAAACGCATTTTTGAATGAGAACTTTCCAAATTTAGATTTTATGACCAACAGATCCTTTACAACACAAAGACATTCGACCAAATGCTGTTTCTAAGAATGGTATACTGATATATGCAAAACAAAATATATCGGAAAACATAACATTCTTATATGAAACAGTTACAGTTGATAATGTAAGAAATATAAACCAGTCCATAACATTTAAATACTTGCATACAATAGTCATAGTTGTTTATAGGAATCCAGCTTTTCCTATTACAAGGTTTCGAAATGAAATCAGAAATGATGTTGAAAGGCTAACGTCAGCTGAAAATAATACAAAATTGGTAATATTAGGAGATTTTAACATTTGCCGATCAACAACCACTGATCAGCTCGAGTCTACTTTAAATAATAAGGGTTAATATCCATTGTTAAATGTGCCAACAACAAAACATTTAACTCAAATTGATTGGATATTTTGTGATAACACAGTAAGCGGTGCTGCCACAATCACTTATCAAACTCCATATAGTCACCATGACGGCGTGTTCCTTAGCTATAATCACTAATTTAATAATTTATTTTTAAATATTTAGTTAATTAATTTATTTTATTATTGTAACTAAAGAATATATGTGCAATGTTGTTTAAGGTATTGTAAATATTCCTCCTCGAGGATTGCGACCTTGTCGTGGTGAGGAGGCTGAGTATGTGAAATTATAAGAGGATGATGATGATCAATGTACTGTTATAATTCTTAAATAAATACCACATAAACCAGCAGCAATCCAAAGATATTTTATATTTTGTATAACTGCAAGGGTATGAAACCTTCGGCAAGCCGAAGGTAGCCTTGCTTTCTTGTTTTTTCAAAATTTTTGGAATTTATTAATTTTATTTTTCAAAATTTTTGGAATTTTTATACCCTTCGACCATTGAAAATGGTCAAAAAGGGTATACTTACTTTGTGCAAAATGTATGTAACAGGCATAAGGAGGCGTGGCAGACCCCATAAAGTATATATATTCTTGCTCAGGATCACTAGCCGAGTCGATTGAGACATGTCCGTCTGTCTGTCCGTCTGTCCGTCTGTCCGTCCGTCCGTCTGTCCGTCTGTCCGTCTGTTTGTTTGAGACAACAGATCTTAGCTATTAAAAAAGCTAGAGACACCAAATTTGGTATGAAGGTTCCTATATATCCGGGGCAGGTGAAGTTTATGTCAAATGTTTGATGCCACGCCCACCGCCCCTGCAAATCGGTTATTTACGATTATTAAGCAAAGTAATGAACCTATAAAGTTATGCTTTGGTATGTTTAAAGCTGAATGCAATATAAACATATTCCCCAAATTACAATCCGATCGGACCAATAAGACATAAGTTATTCAAGTCAACGTTTTCAGTACAAATGTTCGGTACAAGCAGCAGCTTTGCGCTGCTTTGAGCAGTCGACGTCGACGTTGCGTCGTGTCGCATTACTCTTTACGCGCGTCGCTGTGTGAATGCGAGCGAGTAAGCTATATGTATTAAAAGTTTTTGTGCAAAAATTTCTGTTTGGAATTAGTTTGTAACGTATTTGGAAAATTGGGAGAAGGGTATTTTACTGTCGGGCGCCCGACTGTAGCCTACCTACTTGTTTTAATTTTTTTTCTCAAAATTTTTTAAATTTATTGTGGAAATTTATTTGTTTCAAATTTTTTGTTTTCCCATAACTATAGACCATTTTCAATGGTCGAAGGGTATAAAAATTTCCAAAAATAAAAAAAAAACAAGAAAGCAAGGCTACCTTCGGCTTGCCGAAGGTTTCATACCCTTGCAGTTATACAAAACATCAAATATATTTGGATTGCTGCTGGTTTCTGTGGTATTTATTGAACAATTATAACAGTACATCGATTATATCATCCTCTTATAATTTCACATACTCAGCCTTCATTAGGCCGATCGTTGATCGTTAGTTCTATTTTGATGAAACTTTATTATTAAGGACACACTTAGATTTGGATGTGGTAAGCCTGATAGCTATATCTTGAAATATACCGAAAATCGGCCGATAGGCTCCATGACAGCTATACGATATATCGGTCCGATCTGGCCCATTCCGACTTATTTAAATAAATAAGTCGGAAATAAGAATCTTGTGAGCAAAGTTTCATGAAGATAGCTCAATAACTGGGGGACTAATTTGCGTTGCAACAGACAGACGGACTGACTGATTGTTCCTATAACAGCTATAGAATATAAACGTCTGAGATATTTAAATGGAAAAACAAAGGGCGGGTTACTGTATAACATTAAAAAGTATAGATAATGTGCGGTATTTCCAAAAACAAAACAGGTTTGCATACAAAAACCCTGATTTCAGCCGATTGTTCCTATGGCAGCTATATGTTATAGTGGTCCGATTTTGATACAATTTTGACAGCACATTAAGAACGTAATAAGAATAAGATTTGTTGCAATATCTTGAAAAACAACAAAAATCGGCCGATAGCTTCTATGACAGCTATACGATATATCGGTCCAATCTGGCTCGTTCCGACCTATTTACAGCCTACAGCAATAAGAAGCTTGTGTGCCAAGTTTCATGAAGATAGCTCAAAAACTGAGAGACTAGTTTGCGTTGCAACAGACGGACGGACGGACGGACAGACGGACATCCATTTTTAGACTCCTCTGGTGATGCTGACTCAGAATATATATACTTTATAGGGTCGGAGATGTCTCCTAAGGTGCGTTGCAAACTTCTGGCTAAAATTAATATACCCTCTGCAAGGGTATAACAAGAAAGCAAGGCAACCTTCGGCTTGCAGAAGGTTTCATACCCTTGCAGTTATACAAAATATAAAATATCTTTGGATTGCTGCTGGTTTCTGTGGTATTTATTGAAGAATTATAACAGTACATCGATTATATCAACCTCTTATAATTTCGAATACTCAGCCTCCTCACCACGGCAAGGTCGCAATCCTCGAAGAGGAATATTTACAATACCTTAAACAACATTGCACATATATTCTTTATTTACAATAATAAAATATATTAATTAACTAAATATTTAAAAATAAATTATTAAATTAGTGATTATAGCTAAGGAACACGACGTCATGGTGACTATATGGAGTTTGATAAGTGATTGCGGCAGCACCGCTTACTGTGTTATCACAAAATATCCAATCAATTTGAGTTAAATGTTTTGTTGTTGGCACATTTTGTTGTTATTATTTAAAATAGACTCGAGCTGATCAGTGGTTATTGATCGGCAAATGTTAAAATCTCCATGTTAAAATCATTTCTGATTTCATTTCGAAACCTTGTAATAGGAAAAGCTGGATTCCTATAAACAACTATGACTATTGTATGCAAGTATTTAAATGTTATGGACTGGTATATATTTCTTACATTATAAACTGTAACTGTTTCATATAAGAATGTTATGTTTTCCGATATATTTTGTTTTGCATATATCAGTATACAATTCTTAGAAACAGCATTTGGTCGAATGTCTTTGTGTTGTAAAGGATCCGTTGGTCATAAAATCTAAATTTGGAAAGTTCTCTTACAAAATGCATTTGAATAACAGCTATATGATTTTTTGTTTTACAGCTACATGTAATAGTACTCAGATTTCCATAAAATTATAACAAGAACCTTCATTAGGCCGATCGTTGATCGTTATAAGTTATAAAAGTTCGATTTGGATGTGGTAAGCCTGATAGCTATATCTTGAAATATAACGAAAATCGGCCGATAGGCTCCATAACAGCTATATATCAGTCCGATCTGGCCCGTTCCGACTTATTTAAAGAGGCCAGAAATAAAAAGCTTGTGATCAAAGTTTCATGATGATAGCTCAATAACTGGGGGACAAATTTGCATTGCAACAGACAGACGGACTGACTGATTGTTCCTATAACAGCTATAGAATATAAACGTCTGAGATATTTAAATGGAAAAACAAAGGGCGGGTTACTGTATAACATTAAAAGGTATTGATAATGTGCGGTATTTCCAAAAAACAAAACAGGTTTGCATACAAAAACCCTGATTTCAGCCGATTGTTCCTATGGCAGCTATATGTTATAGTGGTCCGATTTTGATACAATTTTGACAGCACATTAAGAACGTAATAAGAATAAGATTCAAATCTTGTTGCAATATCTTGAAAAACAACAAAAATCGGCCGATAGCTTCTATGACAGCTATACGATATATCGGTCCGATCTGGCTCGTTCCGACTTATTTACAGCCTACAGCAATAAGAAGCTTGTGTGCCAAGTTTCATGAAGATAGCTCAAAAACTGAGAGACTAGTTTGCGTTGCAACAGACGGACGGACGGACGGACAGACGGACATCCATTTTTCGACTCCTCTGGTGATGCTGATTCAGAATATATATACTTTATAGGGTCGGAGATGTCTCCTAAGGTGCGTTGCAAACTTCTGGCTAAAATTAATATACCCTCTGCAAGGGTATAAAAATTTACAAAATTACCCAAAAAATTTGAAAAAAAATTTCAAAACGTTACCAAATTTTTCCAAACATTTAAAAAACAAGGCGGAAAGGCTACAGTCGAGAGCGCCCGACTGTGGAATACCCGCTACCACCATGCGAAAAAAACACGTCTCACAGTTTCAAATTTGTTTTGACTTTGAAAGTTGCACGTGGTTTCTATTAGATGTTGCCGCATTGCTCTCAGTGCTTTGCAATTAGAACTCATCAGAGGGCTTTTAATTATGAATGTGTAAAAGAGACGCCTATATAATGCTTCACATATTTATTGAGAAATTTAATAATCCAACCAGATTTGTCGTTTATGTTGTACATACATTGCTGCAAAATGTGACTAAATATTCTAAATTTATTTTAATATAATAAAAACTTCGTTAACATTGATTTTAAATAAAGATAACGTATATGCAAAAAAAAAAAAAAAAACAAGTGGGTAAGGCTACAGTCGGCCGCCCGACAGTAAGATACCCTTCTCCCAATTTTCCAAATCCGTTACAAACGTGTAACCACACTCATAATTTCAAACAGAGAATTCTGCACAAATACTTCTAGTACATATAGCTTACTCGCTCGCACTCACACAGCGACGCGCGTAAAGAGTAAAGCGACACGACGCAACGTCGACGTCGGCGTCAACTGCTCAAAGCAGCGCGTCGGCTGCTGCCCGTACCGAACATTTGTACTGAAAACGTTGACTTGAATAACTTCTGTGTTATTGGTCCGATCGGATTGTAATTTGGAGGATATGTTCATATTGCATTTACCTTTATACATACCGAAGCAGAACTTTATAAGTTTAATACTTTGCTTAATAATCGTAAATTACCGATTTGCGGGGGCGGTGGGCGTGGCAGCAAACATTTGACATAAACTTCACCTGCCCCGAATATATAGGAACCTTCATGCCAAATTTGGTGTCTCTAGCTTTTTATACCCTTCGACCATTGAAAATGGTCAAAAAAGGGTATACTAACTTTGTGCAAAATGTATGTAACAGGCATAAGGAGGCGTGGTAGACCCCATAAAGTATATATATTCTTGCTCAGGATCACTAGCCGAGTCGATTGAGACATGTCCGTCTGTCTGTCCGTCTGTCCGTCTGTCCGTCTGTCCGTCCGTCCGTCTGTCCGTCTGTCCGTCTGTCCGTCTGTTTGTTTGAGACAACAGATCTTAGCTATTAAACAAGTAGGTAAGGCTACAGTCGGGCGCCCGACAGTAAGATACCCTTCTCCCAAATTTCCAAATACGTTACAAACGTGTAAACACACTAATAATTCCAAACAGAAATTTCTGCACAAAAACTTTTAATACATTTAGCTTTCTCGCTCGCACTCACACAGCGACGCGCGTAAAGACAAAAGCGACACGACGCAACGTCGACGTCGGCGTCAACTGCTCAAAGCAGCGCGTCGGCTGCCGCTCGTACCGAACATTTGTACTGAAAACGTCGACGTTAATAACTTCTGTGTTATTGGTCCGATCGGATTGTTATTTGGAGGATATGTTTATATTGCATTCAGCTTTACACATACCAAAGCATAACTTTATAGGTTCATTACATTACTTAATAATCGTAAATAACCGATTTGCGGGGGCGGTGGGCGTGGCATCAAACATTTGACATAAACTTCACCTGCCCCGGATATATAGGAACCTTCGTACCAAAGTTGGTGTCTCTAGCTTTTTTAATAGCTAAGATCTGTTGTCTCAAACAAACAGACGGACAGACGGACAGACGGACGGACGGACAGACGGACAGACGGACAGACAGACGGACATGTCTCAATCGACTCGGCTAGTGATCCTGAGCAAGAATATATATACTTTATGGGGTCTGCCACGCCTCCTTATGCCTGTAACATACATTTTGCACAAAGTTAGTATACCCTTTTTTGACCATTTTCAATGGTCGAAGGGTATACAAATTTCAGTAATTTGGAAAAACAAAAAAATTGAAACAAATAATTCCAAAAATCTTAATAAACAAGAAAGCAAGGCTACCTTCGGCTTGCAGAAGGTTTCATACCCTTGCAGTTATACAAAATATAAAATATCTTTGGATTGCTGCTGGTTTCTGTGGTATTTATTGAAGAATTATAACAGTACATCGATTATATCAACCTCTTATAATTTCGAATACTCAGCCTCCTCACCACGGCAAGGTCGCAATCTTCGTGGAGGAATATTTACAATACCTTAAACAACATTGCACATATATTCTTTATTTACAATAATAAAATATATTAATTAACTAAATATTTAAAAATAAATTATTAAATTAGTGATTATAGCTAAGGAACACGACGTCATGGTGACTATATGGAGTTTGATAAGTGATTGTGGCAGCACCGCTTACTGTGTTATCACAAAATATCCAATCAATTTGAGTTAAATGTTTTGTTGTTGGCACATTTAACAATGGATATTAACCCTTATTATTTAAAGTAGACTCGAGCTGATCAGTGGTTGTTGATCGGCAAATGTTAAAATCTCCTAATATTACCAATTTTGTATTATTTTCAGCTGACGTTAGCCTTTCAACATCATTTCTGATTTCATTTCGAAACCTTGTAATAGGAAAAGCTGGATTCCTATAAACAACTATGACTATTGTATGCAAGTATTTAAATGTTATGGACTGGTATATGTTTCTTACATTATCAACTGTAACTGTTTCATATAAGAATGTTATGTTTTCCGATATATTTTGTTTTGCATATATCAGTATACAATTCTTAGAAACAGCATTTGGTCGAATGTCTTTGTGTTGTAAAGGATCTGTTGGTCATAAAATCTAAATTTGGAAAGTTCTCTTTCAAAAATGCATTTGAATAACAGCTATATGATTTTTTGTTTAACAGCTACATGTAATAGTACTCAGATTTCCATAAAACTGCAACAAGAACCTTCATTAGGCCGATCGTTGATCGTTATAAGTTATAAAAGTTCGATTTGGATGTGGTAAGCCTGATAGCTATATCTTGAAATATAACGAAAATCGGCCGATAGGCTCCATAACAGCTATACGATATATCAGTCCGATCTGGCCCGTTCCGACTTATTTAAAGAGGGCAGAAATATAAAGTTTGTGAGCAAAGTTTCATGATGATAGCTCAATAACTGGGGGACTAATTTGCGTTGCAACAGACAGACGGACTGACTGATTGTTCCTATAACAGCTATAGAATATAAACGTCTGAGATATTTAAATGGAAAAACAAAGGGCGGGTTACTGTATAACATTAAAAGGTATTGATAATGTGCGGTATTTCCAAAAACAAAACAGGTTTGCATACAAAAACCCTGATTTCAGCCGATTGTTCCTATGGCAGCTATATGTTATAGTGGTCCGATTTTGATACAATTTTGACAGCACATTAAGAACGTAATAAGAATAAGATTTGTTGCAATATCTTGAAAAACAACAAAAATCGGCCGATAGCTTCTATGACAGCTATACGATATATCGGTCCGATCTGGCTCGTTCCGACTTATTTACAGCGTGTAGCAATAGCTTGTGTGCCAAGTTTCATGAAGATAGCTCAAAAACTGAGAGACTAGTTTGCGTTGCTACAGACGGACGGACGGACGAACGGACGGACGGACGGACGGACGGACGGACGGACGGACGGACGGACGGACGGACGGACGGACGGACGGACGGACGGACAGACGGACATCCATTTTCCGACTCTTCTGGTGATGCTGATTCAGAATATATATACTTTATAGGGTCGGAGATGTCTCCTAAGGTGCGTTGCAAACTTCTGGCTAAAATTAATATACCCTCTGCAAAGGTATAAAAAAATCCAAAAATTTTGAAAAATAAAATTTCAATAAATTCCAAAAATGTTGAAAAAAAAAATTAACCAAATTTTTCCATAAATTTGGAAAAAAAAAATTTAAAAATTTCCAAATTTTTCAAAATTTAAAAAAAAAAACAAGAAAGCAAGGCTACCTTCGGCTTGCCGAAGGTTTCATACCCTTGCAGTTATACAAAATACAACATTGCACATATATTCTTTATTTACAATAATAAAATAAATTAATTAACTAAATATTTAAAAATAAATTATTAAATTAGTGATTATAGCTAAGGAACACGCCGTCATGGTGACTATATGGAGTTTGATAAGTGATTGTGGCAGCACCGCTTACTATGTTATCACAAAATATCCAATCAATTTGAGTTAAATGTTTTGTTGTTGGCACATTTTGTTGTTATTATTTAAAGTAGACTCGAGCTGATCAGTGGTTGTTGATCGGCAAATGTTAAAATCTCCTAATATTACCAATTTTGTATTATTTTCAGCTGACGTTAGCCTTTCAACATCATTTCTGATTTCATTTCGAAACCTTGTAATAGGAAAAGCTGGATTCCTATAAACAACTATGACTATTGTATGCAAGTATTTAAATGTTATGGACTGGTATATATTTCTTACATTATCAACTGTAACTGTTTCATATAAGAATGTTATGTTTTCCGATATATTTTGTTTTGCATATATCAGTATACAATTCTTAGAAACAGCATTTGGTCGAATGTCTTTGTGTTGTAAAGGATCTGTTGGTCATAAAATCTAAATTTGGAAAGTTCTCTTACAAAAATGCATTTGAATAACAGCTATATGATTTTTTGTTTAACAGCTACATGTAATAGTACTCAGATTTCCATCAAATTGCAACAAGAACCTTCATTAGGCCGATCGTTGATCGTTATAAGTTATAAAAGTTCGATTTGGATGTGGTAAGCCTGATAGCTATATCTTGAAATATAACGAAAATCGGCCGATAGGCTCCATAACAGCTATACGATATATCAGTCCGATCTAGCCCGTTCCGACTTATTTAAAGAGGGCAGAAATAAAAAGCTTGTGGTCAAAGTTTCATGATGATAGCTCAATAACTGGGGGACTAATTTGCGTTGCAACAGACAGACGGACTGACTGATTGTTCCTATAACAGCTATAGAATATAAACGTCTGAGATATTTAAATGGAAAAACAAAGGGCGGGTTACTGTATAACATTAAAAGGTATTGATAATGTGCGGTATTTCCAAAAACAAAACAGGTTTGCATACAAAAACCCTGATTTCAGCCGATTGTTCCTATGGCAGCTATATGTTATAGTGGTCCGATTTTGATACAATTTTGACAGCACATTAAGAACGTAATAAGAATAAGATTTGCCAAATCTTGTTGCAATATCTTGAAAAACAACAAAAATCGGCCGATAGCTTCTATGACAGCTATACGATATATCGGTCCGATCTGGCTCGTTCCGACTTATTTACAGCCTACAGTAATAAGAAGCTTGTGTGCCAAGTTTCATGAAGATAGCTCAAAAACTGAGAGACTAGTTTGCGTTGCAACAGACGGACGGACGGACGGACGGACGGACAGACGGACATCCATTTTTCGACTCCTCTGGTGATGCTGATTCAGAATATATATACTTTATAGGGTCGGAGATGTCTCCTAAGGTGCGTTGCAAACTTCTGGCTAAAATTAATATACCCTCTGCAAGGGTATAACAAGGGGGAAAGGCTACAGTCGAGAGCGCCCGACTGTGGAATACCCGCTACCACCATGCGAAAAAAACACGTCTCACAGTTTCAAATTTGTTTTGACTTTGAAAGTTGCACGTGGTTTCTATTAGATGTTGCCGCATTGCTCTCAGTGCTTTGCAATTAGAACTCATCAGAGGGCTTTTAATTATGAATGTGTAAAAGAGACGCCTATATAATGCTTCACATATTTATTGAGAAATTTAATAATCCAACCAGATTTGTCGTTTAAGTTGTACATACATTGCTGCAAAATGTGACTAAATATTCTAAATTTCTTTTAATATAATAAAAATTTGGTTAACATTGATTTTAAATAACGTATATGCAAAAAAAAAAAGAAAAACATACAATTTTTACCGACGCGAGGTCTTGAACCATGGACCTCCACAAAAAACTCGGCCTATGCAGTCTGCAACTATAACAGCTCTGCCATTAGCTCATTTTGAATTTGCTCGGTAAAGTTGCATTATGAGACCATTCAGCTTGTCGTACAGGCCAAAAAGAAATTATTATTGTGGCTCGTGTGTGTGTGTGTGTGTAAGACAATACCAACTCACTCCCCTTAAAATTCTGTTTAATAAAAATTTAAACAAGAAAGCAAGGCTACCTTCGGCTTGCCGAAGGTTTCATACCCTTGCAGTTATACAAAATATAAAATATCTTTGGATTGCTGCTGGTTTCTGTGGTATTTATTGAAGAAATATAGCAGTACATCGATTATATCAACCTCTTATAATTTCGAATACTCGGCCTCCTCACCACGGCAAGGTCGCAATCCTCGAGGAGAAATATTTACAATACCTTAAACAACATTGCACATATATTCTTTATTTACAATAATAAAATAAATTAATTAACTAAATATTTAAAAATAAATTATTAAATTAGTGATTATAGCTAAGGAACACGCCGTCATGGTGACTATATGGAGTTTGATAAGTGATTGCGGCAGCACCGCTTACTATGTTATCACAAAATATCCAATCAATTTGAGTTAAATGTTTTGTTGTTGGCACATTTTGTTGTTATTATTTAAAGTAGACTCGAGCTGATCAGTGGTTGTTGATCGGCAAATGTTAAAATCTCCTAATATTACCAATTTTGTATTATTTTCAGCTGACGTTAGCCTTTTAACATCATTTCTGATTTCATTTCGAAATCTTGTAATAGGAAAAGCTGGATTCCTATAAACAACTATGAATATTGTATGCAAGTATTTAAATGTTATGGGCTGGTATATATTTCTTACATTATCAACTGAAACTGTTTCATATAAGAATGTTATGTTTTCCGATATATTTTGTTTCGCATATATCAGTACACCATTCTTAGAAACAGCATTTGGTCGAATGTCTTTGTGTTGTAAAGGATCTGTTGGTCATAAAATCTAAATTTGGAAAGTTATCATTCAAAAATGCGTTTGAATAACAGCTATATGATTTTTGTTTAACAGCTACATGTAATAGTACTCAGATTTCCATAAAATTGCAACAAGAACCTTCATTAGGCCGATCGTTGATCGTTATAAGTTATAAAAGATGTGGTAAGCCTGATAGCTATATCTTGAAGTATAACGAAAATCGGCCGATAGGCTCCATAACAGCTATACGATATATCAGTCCGATCTGGCCCGTTCCGACTTATTTAAAGAGGGCAGAAATAAGAAGCTTGTGAGCAAAGTTTCATGATGATAGCTCAATAACTGGGGGACTAATTTGCGTTGCAACAGACAGACGGACTGACTGATTGTTCCTATAACAGCTATAGAATATAAACGTCTGAAATATTTAAATGGAAAAACAAAGGGCGGGTTACTGTATAACATTAAAAGGTATTGATAATGTGCGGTATTTCCAAAAACAAAACAGGTTTGCATACAAAAACCCTGATTTCAGCCGATTGTTCCTATGGCAGCTATATGTTATAGTAGTCCGCTTTTGATACAATTTTGACAGCACATTAAGAACGTAATAAGAATAAGATTTGCCAAATCTTGTTGCAATATCTTGAAAAACAACAAAAATCGGCCGATAGCTTCTATGACAGCTATACGATATATCGGTCCGATCTGGCTCGTTCCGACTTATTTACAGTCTACAGCAATAAGAAGCTTGTGTGCCAAGTTTCATGAAGATAGCTCAAAAACTGAGAGACTAGTTTGCGTTGCAACAGACGGACGGACGGACGGACGGACGGACGGACGGACAGACGGACATCCATTTTTCGACTCCTCTGGTGATGCTGATTCAGAATATAAATACTTTATAGGGTCGGAGATGTCTCCTAAGGTGCGTTGCAAACTTCTGGCTAAAATTAATATACCCTCTGCAAGGGTATACAAATGCTTGAAAAAAAGCTAACCATCCAAAAATATGAACCACTTGCAATCGGGGTTGGGTAGGATTAGAACTCGCGTGCCCTTTCGCTTGTCAGTCGGCGACCACATCCACGCAGCCACAGCAGTTATCTGTCGACCGAAAAAAATTGCAATGATGACAGTGCAATAATTTTGGTACATATAATTGAAAAAAGAGCTTGCCGCCGGAGTTGAACCTGGTCTTGCATATCTAACATAACAAAACAGACAAAAACACGTGATCACATGGCACTACTATTTCCTTAATATCTTCCACATTTATAGTCCAATCTTACTGAAATTTTAACGAAACGTCCGCAAGATGGTATTTATAAAGTATTTATAGAACTGTTGCTGTAAAGCTAATATTGCGGCTGTAATCAGTTTTTTTCAATTTATGGAGGCGGGTGGAGGCGTGGCTAAAATCCAAAATAAACTTGATCAGCCTGCAGTAATAACACATGTTGTCGCCAAATTTGGGAACTCTAGCTCTTACAATAGCTGAAATCCAGGTGTTCACACGGACGGACAGACAGACAGACGGACGGACGGACAGACGGACAGACGGACAGACGGACATGGCTATATCGACTCGGCTGTTGATACTGATTCAGAATATATATACTTTATGGGGTCGGAGATGTCTCCATCTGCCTGTTACATACATTTTCGGTTCGAACAAAGTTATAATACCCTTCTACTCTATGAGTAGCGGGTATAACAAGAAAGCAAGACTACCTTCGGCTTGCCGAACGTTTCATACCCTTGCAGTTATACAAAATATAAAATATCTTTGGATTGCTGCTGGTTTCTGTGGTATTTATTGAAGAATTATAACAGTACATCGATTATATCAACCTCTTATAATTTCGAATACTCAGCCTCCTCACCACGGCAAGGTCGCAATCCTCGAAGAGGAATATTTACAATACCTTAAACAACATTGCACATATATTCTTTATTTACAATAATAAAATATATTAATTAACTAAATATTTAAAAATAAATTATTAAATTAGTGATTATAGCTAAGGAACACGCCGTCATGGTGACTATATGGAGTTTGTTAAGTGATTGCGGCAGCACCGCTTACTGTGTTATCACAAAATATCCAATCAATTTGAGTTAAATGTTTTGTTGTTGGCACATTTTGTTGTTATTATTTAAAGTAGACTCGAGCTGATCAGTGGTTGTTGATCGGCAAATGTTAAAATCTCCTAATATTACCAATTTTGTATTATTTTCAGCTGACGTTAGCCTTTCAACATCATTTCTGATTTCATTTCGAAACCTTGTAATAGGAAAAGCTGGATTCCTATAAACAACTATGAATATTGTATGCAAGTATTTAAGAGTAAGTATTATGGACTGGTATATATTTCTTACATTATCAACTGTAACTGTTTCATATAATAATGTTATGTTTTCCGATATATTTTGTTTTGCATATATCAGTATACCATTCTTAGAAACAGCATTTGGTCGAATGTCTTTGTGTTGTAAAGGATCTGTTGGTCATAAAATCTAAATTTGGAAAGTTCTCATTCAAAAATGCGTTTGAATAACAGCTATATGATTTTTGTTTAACAGCTACATGTAATAGTACTCAGATTTCCATAAAATTGCAACAAGAACCTTCATTAGGCCGATCGTTGATCGTTATAAGTTATAAAAGATGTGGTAAGCCTGATAGCTATATCTTGAAGTATAACGAAAATCGGCCGATAGGCTCCATAACAGCTATACGATATATCAGTCCGATCTGGCCCGTTCCGACCGTTTTAAAGAGGGCAGAAATAAAAAGCTTGTGATCAAAGTTTCATGATGATAGCTCAATAACTGGGGGACAAATTTGCGTTGCAACAGACAGACGGACTGACTGATTATTCCTATAACAGCTATAGAATATAAACGTCTGAGATATTTAAATGGAAAAACAAAGGGCGGGTTACTGTATAACATTAAAAGGTATTGATAATGTGCGGTATTTCCAAAAACAAAACAGGTTTGCTGATTTCAGCCGATTGTTCCTATGGCAGCTATATGTTATAGTGGTCCGATTTTGATACAATTTTGACAGCACATTAAGAACGTAATAAGAATAAGATTTGTTGCAATATCTTGAAAAACAACAAAAATCGGCCGATAGCTTCTATGACAGCTATACGATATATCGGTCCGATCTGGCTCGTTCCGACTTATTTACAGCCTACAGCAATAAGAAGCTTGTGTGCCAAGTTTCATGAAGATAGCTCAAAAACTGAGAGACTAGTTTGCGTTGCAACAGACGGACGGACGGACGGACGGACGGACGGACGGACAGACGGACATCCATTTTTCGACTCCTCTGGTGATGCTGATTCAGAATATATATACTTTATAGGGTCGGAGATGTCTCCTAAGGTGCGTTGCAAACTTCTGGCTAAAATTAATATACCCTCTGCAAGGGTATAACAAGTGGGTAAGGCTATAGTCGGGTGCCCGACAGTAAGATACCCTTCTCCCAATTTTCCAAATCCGTTACAAACGTGTAACCACACTCATAATTTCAAACAGAGAATTCTGCACAAATACTTCTACTACATATAGCTTACTCGCTCGCACTCACACAGCGACGCGCGTAAAAAGTAAAGCGACACGACGCAACGTCGACGTCGGCGTCAACTGCTCAAAGCAGCGCGTCGGCTGCTGCCCGTACCGAACATTTGTACTGAAAACGTTGACTTGAATAACTTCTGTGTTATTAGTCCGATCGAATTGTAATTTGGAGGATATGTTCATATTGCATTTAGCTTTATACATACCAAAGAAGAACGTTATGGATTTAATACTTTGCTTAATAATCGCAAATAACCGATTTGCGGGGGGGTGGGCGTGGCATCAAAAATTTGAGATAAACTTTATCTGCCTATGACTTACAGGAACCTTCATGCCAAATTTGGTATCTCTAGCTTTTTTAATAGCTGAGATCTGTTGTCTCATACAGACGGACAGACGGACAGACAGACGGACATGTCTCAATCGACTCGGCTAGTGACCCTGAGCAAGAATATATATACTTTATGGGGTCTGCCACGCCTCCTTATGCCTGTTACATACATTTTGTACAAAGTTAGTATACCCTTTTTTGACCATTTTCAATGGTCGAAGGGTATAATTAAAAACAAGTATATAAGGCTACAGTCGGGCGCCCGACAGTAAGATACCCTTCTCCCAATTTTTAAAATCCGTTACAAGCGTGTAACTATACTCATAATTTCAAACAAAAGTTCTGCACAAATTCTTCTACTACATATAGCTTACTCGCTCGCACTCACACAGCGACGCGCGTAAAGTGTAAAGCGACACGACGCAACGTCGACGTCGGCGTCAACTGCTCAAAGCAGCGCGCAAGCTGCTGCCCGTACCGAACATTTGTACTGAAAATGTTGACTTGAATAACTTCTGTGTTATTGATCCGATCGGATTGTAATTTGGAGGATATGTTCACATTGCATTCAGCTTTATACATACCGAAGCAGAACTTTAAGGGTTCAATACTTTGCTTAATAATCGTAAATTACCGATTTGCGGGGGCGGTGGGCGTGGCAGCAAACATTTGACATAAACTTCACCTGCCCCGAATATATAGGAACCTTCATACCAAATTTGGTGTCTCTAGCTTTTTTAATAGCTGAGATCTGTTGTCTCAAACAAACAGACGGACAGACAGACGGACATGTCTCAATCAACTCGGCTAGTGATCCTGAGCAAGAATATATATACTTTATGGGGTCTGCCACGCCTCCTTATGCCTGTAACATACATTTTGCACAAAGTTAGTATACCCTTTTTTGACCATTTTCAATGGTCGAAGGGTATAAAAATTTCAGTAATTTGGAAAAACAAAAAAATTGAAACAAATAATTCCAAAAATCTTAATAAACAAGAAAGCAAGGCTACCTTCGGCTTGCAGAAGGTTTCATACCCTTGCAGTTATACAAAATATAAAATATCTTTGGATTGCTGCTGGTTTCTGTGGTATTTATTGAAGAATTATAACAGTACATCGATTATATCAACCTCTTATAATTTCGAATACTCAGCCTCCTCACCACGGCAAGGTCGCAATCCTCGAGGAGGAATATTTACAATACATTAAACAACATTGCACATATATTCTTTATTTACAATAATAAAATAAATTAATTAACTAAATATTTAAAAATAAATTATTAAATTAGTGATTATAGCTAAGGAACACGACGTCATGGTGACTATATGGAGTTTGATAAGTGATTGCGGCAGCACCGCTTACTGTGTTATCACAAAATATCCAATCAATTTGAGTTAAATGTTTTGTTGTTGGCACATTTTGTTGTTATTATTTAAAATAGACTCGAGCTGATCAGTGGTTATTGATCGGCAAATGTTAAAATCTCCATGTTAAAATCATTTCTGATTTCATTTCGAAACCTTGTAATAGGAAAAGCTGGATTCCTATAAACAACTATGACTATTGTATGCAAGTATTTAAATGTTATGGACTGGTATATATTTCTTACATTATAAACTGTAACTGTTTCATATAAGAATGTTATGTTTTCCGATATATTTTGTTTTGCATATATCAGTATACAATTCTTAGAAACAGCATTTGGTCGAATGTCTTTGTGTTGTAAAGGATCCGTTGGTCATAAAATCTAAATTTGGAAAGTTCTCTTACAAAATGCATTTGAATAACAGCTATATGATTTTTTGTTTTACAGCTACATGTAATAGTACTCAGATTTCCATAAAATTATAACAAGAACCTTCATTAGGCCGATCGTTGATCGTTATAAGTTATAAAAGTTCGATTTGGATGTGGTAAGCCTGATAGCTATATCTTGAAATATAACGAAAATCGGCCGATAGGCTCCATAACAGCTATATATCAGTCCGATCTGGCCCGTTCCGACTTATTTAAAGAGGCCAGAAATAAAAAGCTTGTGATCAAAGTTTCATGATGATAGCTCAATAACTGGGGGACAAATTTGCATTGCAACAGACAGACGGACTGACTGATTGTTCCTATAACAGCTATAGAATATAAACGTCTGAGATATTTAAATGGAAAAACAAAGGGCGGGTTACTGTATAACATTAAAAGGTATTGATAATGTGCGGTATTTCCAAAAACAAAACAGGTTTGCATACAAAAACCCTGATTTCAGCCGATTGTTCCTATGGCAGCTATATGTTATAGTGGTCCGATTTTGATACAATTTTGACAGCACATTAAGAACGTAATAAGAATAAGATTCAAATCTTGTTGCAATATCTTGAAAAACAACAAAAATCGGCCGATAGCTTCTATGACAGCTATACGATATATCGGTCCGATCTGGCTCGTTCCGACTTATTTACAGCCTACAGCAATAAGAAGCTTGTGTGCCAAGTTTCATGAAGATAGCTCAAAAACTGAGAGACTAGTTTGCGTTGCAACAGACGGACGGACGGACGGACAGACGGACATCCATTTTTCGACTCCTCTGGTGATGCTGATTCAGAATATATATACTTTATAGGGTCGGAGATGTCTCCTAAGGTGCGTTGCAAACTTCTGGCTAAAATTAATATACCCTCTGCAAGGGTATAACAAGGGGGAAAGGCTACAGTCGAGAGCGCCCGACTGTGGAATACCCGCTACCACCATGCGAAAAAAACACGTCTCACAGTTTCAAATTTGTTTTGACTTTGAAAGTTGCACGTGGTTTCTATTAGATGTTGCCGCATTGCTCTCAGTGCTTTGCAATTAGAACTCATCAGAGGGCTTTTAATTATGAATGTGTAAAAGAGACGCCTATATAATGCTTCACATAATTATTGAGAAATTTAATAATCCAACCAGATTTGTCGTTTATGTTGTACATACATTGCTGCAAAATGTGACTAAATATTCTAAATTTATTTTAATATAATAAAAACTTCGTTAACATTGATTTTAAATAAAGATAACGTATATGCAAAAAAAAAAAGAAAACAAGTGGGTAAGGCTACAGTCGGGCGCCCGACAGTAAGATACCCTTCTCCCAATTTTCCAAATCCGTTACAAACGTGTAACCACACTCATAATTTCAAACTGAGAATTCTGCACAAATACTTCTAGTACATATAGCTTACTCGCTCGCACTCACACAGCGACGCGCGTAAAGAGTAAAGCGACACGACGCAACGTCGACGTCGGCGTCAACTGCTCAAAGCAGCGCGTCGGCTGCTGCCCGTACCGAACATTTGTACTGAAAACGTTGACTTGAATAACTTCTGTGTTATTGGTCCGATCGGATTGTAATTTGGAGGATATGTTCACATTGCATTCAGCTTTATACATACCAAAGTAGAACGTTATGGATTTAATACTTTGCTTAATAATCGCAAATAACCGATTTGCGGGGGCGGTGGGCGTGGCATCAAAAATTTGAGATAAACTTTATCTGCCTATGATTTACAGGAACCTTCATGCCAAATTTGGTATTTCTAGCTTTTTTAATAGCTGAGATCTGTTGTCTCATACAGACGGACAGACGGACAGACGGACAGACAGACGGACATATCTCAATCGACTCGGCTAGTGATCCTGAGCAAGAATATATATACTTTATGGGGTCTGCCACGCCTCCTTATGCCTGTTACATACATTTTGCACAAAGTTAGTATACCCTTTTTTGACCATTTTCAATGGTCGAAGGGTATAAAAACGGAAACAACAAAACCCCAAATGTAAATGGGAGGCATTATTGAACTGAGGCTGGGTAATAATTACAAGCTCCTAAGAGAGCCGGGTATTAAATACAAGTCAAGTCGTAAATCTAATAATGTCTTTCGTCGTAAACTCCAATTTTAGGTCCCGTATTGAAAATGACCGACAGTGTCATTAAACCGTTTCTGTGCGAGGTGATCGACAAGGCAATCCTCCGAAATGAATGGGAGAAATGGTTGAGGGCGTTTACAATATACCTCGAGGCCGAGGGTATTGATACCGAGAAGCAGAAGAGGAGTAAGCTACTGCTTTTGGGAAGAGTCCAGCTACAGTCAGTAGTATACTCTCTACCTGGTGCGCTGGTGGAGCCCAGCGACGGAAATAAAGAGGACATCTATAAAATCCTCATCGACCATTTAAATAAACACTTCTCACCGAAGCAGAACTCAACGTTTGAAAGACATCTATTCAGAGGCCTGACACCGTTGGACATAGAAAGCTTTGGTGATTTCATGCTGCGACTCCGCCAACAAATGCAACGATGTGCATTCGGATCCTCAAAAGCGGAGATTGAGAATATATGTCTAAAGGATAAAATCATAGATGTGTGGGCATCTCTAGACCTCAAGAAAAGACTCCTGGGAAAGGAGTATTCACTAGAGGAAGTGATCGAAGCATGTCAGGTTGAGGAGCAGATCAACAAGGAATCAAAAGAAATGACATCAAGACCAATTGCGGAACCCATCTGTAAAATTACACATCGTGGTCTTAAACAGAGTGGGGAGTGACCCAGATGTGGGAAATTCGGACACACACACAACGACCCATCATGTCCGGCAAGAAATGTGACTTGCAATAAATGCTCGAAGCCTGGACACTTTGCCAGGAAGTGCCGAACTAACTTGAACGGCCGATTCCTTAAGTCCCAAAGGAATAACCTAAAAAGGCCTCGCACGTATATTCGCTCTGTCGAAGAGGAGGCCACCAGCTCCAAACTCAAAAAGGGCGAAGCACATTGCTTTAAAGTTCCAAGTGAAGATGAAGAGGAGTTCATACGATGCCGAGTGGGAGGCCGTGAAATTTCTTTAATTATTGACTCGGGGTGCAAGTTTAACCTTATCAGCCACCCGGACTGGTCTCTGCTAGTGAAGAGAAAAGCCACAGTCTTTAACGTAAGAACCCATACAGAAAAGCAATTCCGAGCCTATGCCTCTAATAAATTACTACGAGTAATGTATATTTTCGAGGCCCCAATTTCCGTTGAGCCGGGTACCGAAGAGATTGCCTCATTTTACGTGATTGAAAATGGAGAACAATCTCTGCTGGGCCGAGACACGGCTATAGAATTAAAAGTCCTCCGACTGGGAAGAAACATTACCCGTATTCAGGAAATGGAGCCTTTTCCGAAATGAAAAAAACATTGAAGTAAGCCTTTCCATAGATTATGATGTGAAACCCGTTCAACAACCAGTGAGACGAATCCCGGCAGCGCTCGAGAACAAAGTCATGGAAAAACTGGATGAAGCCCTGAGTCGAGATATAATTGAACCAGTCACGGGCCCGAGTGCTTGGATATCTCCCATCGTGCTTGCGTTTAAGGAGAACGGGGACATCCGCTTATGTGTCGACATGCGACTGGCAAACAAAGCAATCCTACGGGAAAACTACCCATTACCAACTTTCGACTGCTTTATGACCAGACTCAAAGAGGCTAAATTCTTCGCACGCCTAGACCTCAAGGACGCCTATCACCAACTGGCCCTTGATGAATCGAGCCGGGAAATAACAACATTCATAACTCCAAGGGGACTTTTCCGCTATAAGCGTTTGATGTTTGGAGTAAATTCTGCTCCCGAAATTTTTCAACGCCTTCTCGAGCAGATGCTATCTGCGGTACCTAACGCCATGAACTTCATCGATGATGTCATCATCTTTGGCGCAACTGACCTCGAAATCGACAGCGCCGTAAAAGAAGTATGCCAGATCTTCCAGGAAAATAATGTCCTACTGAATAAAGAAAAGTGCATCTGGAAGACAAGCAAACTAAAATTCCTCGGACATATTTTATCCGCATTTGACAAATAAATACAACTTCCAGATACCAGGATACCGATTCTATTCAACAAACCACCCAGACGGTAAAGCCCATGAAGGCACAGGAATACTAATAAGAGCACGCATTAAGCATCATCCACATAGCACTTACGCTAAACCTTATCTGCAATCCACTTCCATTAGCGTGCAATCTGGAAATGGCCTGATCACTCTAGCTGCAGTATATTGTCCACCTCGTTTCTCAATCACTTCAACACATTAGGGGAGCGTTTTGTCGCGGCTGGCGACTACAACGCCAAACACACATACTGGGGATCTCGCCTCATAACCCCCAAAGGCAAGGAACTCTACAACACAATAATTAAAACTAAAAGAAAGCTTAGCTACGTGTCACCGGGAAGACCTACATACTGGCCAGCGGATCCAAAAAGAATCCCCGACTTAATCGACTTTGCAATAACCAAAGAAATTCCATCCCATCTCATCTCAGCAGTGTCACTCCCAGACCTATCTTCTGACCACTCTCCAGTCTTACTAAATCTTCTTCAGCAGCCGCAGGTTAACGAGAAGCCTTATAGACTTGCAAGCAACAAGACCAACTGGGTTACATTTAAAAAGTACGTCTGCGCACACACTGGTGCGCTAAGTTCATTAAGCTCCGAAGAAGACATCGACAACCTTAACAGCGTGCTGGTATCTACGCTCGTGGCAGCAGCAAAAGTCTCTACACCACCAGACTTGCTCGCCTCTACAAAACCCAACAAAACGCACAGAGACATCGAGAACCTGGTGCTTGATAAACGACGCCTGCGCAGGGAGTGGCAGAAACATAGATCCTTGAGCTCAAAGCAAAAACTAAAGGCCGCCACGCGCTTGCTTACCAGAGCACTCAAGCTCAAGGAAGCGGAAGCACAACACAGCTACATCGAGCAACTCTCACCATCTAGCACAAAACACTCTCTGTGGAAAGCACACCGGCACCTCCAAGCACCAACAGAAGCTGCTACACCTCTACGGGATGCTGATGGCAAATGGATTCGTAGCGACGAACAAAGAGCTTGCACCTTTGCTGACCACCTGGAAAAAGTCTTTCAGCCTAACCCCCCTACCAACTCGTTTAGTCTCCCCTTGTCGCCTGGCAACTGCGCTCCCTTGAATCCAATTGTATTTACACCTAACGAAATTGTGAGAATAATCAAAGAACTAAAGCCAGGAAAATCGCCTGGTCATGACTTGGTTACGACAACAATGATCAAACACATCCCCCAATGTATGATTCAATCAATTTGTCAGCTATTCAACGCAATTGCTAAGTTTGGCTACTTTCCAAAGCAATGGAAAAAATCAATTATAATAATGATTCCCAAGCCAGGAAAGGACAAAACTTCACCAGCATCCTACAGGCCAATTAGCCTTCTAACATGCCTATCTAAGCTCTTTGAAAAGGTGCTCCTGTTACGATAAACGCCATACATCAAACAAGGTAATATAATACCGTCATACCAATTTGGCTTCCGACAGAAGCATGGAACCATTGAACAGGTTAATCGCATCACGTCTGAAATACGCACTACCTTTGAGCACCGCGAATACTGCTCGGCGCTATTCCTGGACGTAGCGCAGGCTTTTGATAGAGTCTGGCTTGAAGGACTTATGTTCAAAATTATACAAATGTTGCCGCAAAACACACACAAGCTACTGGAGTCTTACCTCTACAAACGCATTTTCGCAGTTAGGTGCAACAACAGTGTGTCCCACGACTGCAATATTAACGCTGGTGTCCCACAAGGAAGCGTTCTGGGCCCTGTTCTCTACATCTTGTTCACATCGGACATCCCAACTAACTCCCAGCTAACAACACACACACGCCGATAATACTGCGATCCTCAGTCGCTCCCACTCTCCAAAAATTGCAACTGAACAACTAGCTCGCCACCTCATACGGGTGGAAAGATGGTTTGCAGACTGGCGCATCCGCATTCACGAGGCCAAAAGCAAGCACGTAACTTTTACACTCAACAGAGAAACATGCCCCCCATTAGCCCTATACAATACACCCGTCCCACAAGCTGCCGAAGTAACGTATCTGGGCGCACACCTAGACAGGCGGCTCACCTGGCGAAAGCACATCGAAGCTAAGACTACGCATTTGAAACTCAAGGCTGCTGGTCTCCACTGGCTTATCGACTCCAACTCTCCACTAAGGCTGGAGTATAAAGTACCCTTATATAACTCTGTGCTTAAGCCCATATGGACGTACGGCTCTGAGCTATGGGGTAGTGCGTCAAAAAGCAACATCGAAATAGTTCAGCGAGCCCAATCAAAAATCTTGCGCACCATGACCGGGGCTCCTTGGTATGTTCGAAGCGCGAATATCCACAGGGACTTAAACATAAAACATGTAAATGATGTATAAATTGAAAAAAAAGTCAAATACTTAAAAAAGCTTGACTCTCATCCAAATCCCCTTGCCAAGCACCTACTAAAAACTCGCAGCTCAACCCGGCTGCAGCGAAATGACCTACCAGCCCAGCGTAATTCTTCTTAGGGCCGCCTAACACCAATACAATTAACCTTTAAACTGTAAACTATAATAGATTAAGATTAGCAAACTTATTGTTAGACTCAAAAATGAGATGATTCAATAAATAACAAACACACTTAAAAAAAAAAAAAAAAAAGTATTTTATCCGACAAGGGAATAGAAGTCGACCCTGAGAAAATTGACGTCATCCGATCTTTTAGAGACCCAAAGAACAAAGAAGAAACGCGGAGCTTCCTCGGTTTGGTGACCTACGTCGGTAAGTTCATTCCGGTCCTTGCAAGTCATACAGATCCTCTAAGAAAACTGCTGAAAACTGAAAGCAAATTCACCTGGGGCGAAGCCGAGAAAAATGCTTTCAACAACCTAAAGAATCTCCTATCCAAGGTACCCAAATTATCATATTTCAATCCACGGCATCGAAGACGGGTGATTGCGGACGCCAGCCCGGTTGCCCTTGGGGCTGTGTTATTGCAATTCAAAGTCGACAACGAACCTTTAATAATTACCTTTGCTAGCAAGGCCCTGTCGGAGGTGGAGAAACGCTACTCCCAAACTGAAAAAGAGAGCCTAGCGCTGGTTTGGACAGTGGAAAAATTTTACTACTATCTGGCAGGCCTGCACTTCGAACTCGTAACTGATCACAAGCCCTTGGAAGCCATTTTCAAACCAACATCCAAGCCCCCAGCTCGCATTGAAAGGTGGCTGCTGCGGCTCCAGGCATATACGTTCACCGTTATCTATAAATCCGGAAGAGACAACATATCAGATGCGTTGTCTCGACTCTGTCAACTACCGACGGTAGAACCAATCGACCACAAGACGGAATACAGCATCCTTCGCGTCGTACAGAGCTCTATCCCAAGATCTATGACAATTCATGAAATAGCAGAGTCTTCCAAGAGGGATGAAGAGATTATGGATGCAATCAGTTGTCTGGAGAACGACTCCTGGAAGCCCGATAGTTCAGTGAGCTTCTACCCGTTTCGGTATGAGCTTTCAGCGGTTGGCTCGCTCCTTTTGAGGGGAAACCGCCTAGTCGTGCCAACATCTCTGAGAGTAAAAATACTGGAGTGAGCCCACGAAGGACATCCCGGCGAGACAGCAATGATACGCCGCCTGCGATCCAAAGTATGGTGGCCACAAATAGACAGAGAGGCAGAAAAGTTTGTCAAAGCTTGCAGAGATTGTTGCCTGGTATCACAAGACATCAGGCCACCCCCTATGGACAGGAATCCTTTTCCCACTGGCCCTTGGATTTGGGTAGCGTCGGATTTACTAGGTCCGCTCCCCAACAATGAATATGTTCTAGTCTTCATTGACTATTTCTCACGATATATGGAGCATAAGTTTCTTAAAATCATATCTTCAACGACCCTGGTAGAGGCAATGAAAGAGATCTTCTGTAGACTGGGATATCCTGAGCACCTACGAACGGATAATGGACGCCAATATGTTAGCGAGGAGTTTTCTAACTACTGCAAAGCGTGCGGCATTAAACAAGTTCGAACCCCACCGTATTGGCCGCAAGCAAACGGGGAAGTTGAAAACATGAACAGAGCCCTTGTAAAACGCTTAAAAATAGCATACGCAAATGGGAAAAACTACAAAGAGGAAATCCAAAAATTCGTTCTTATGTACAACGTAACCCCACATGGAACAACAGGGTCTGCGCCCACAAAGCTGATGTTCAACAGAGTCATCCGTGACAAAATACCGGGCATTGGGGATATCTGCGAGAATACCTTAGACTCTGGAGAGAGAGATAAAGATATTATTAAAAAAAAAATAAGGGAAAGCAGGCAGCCGACAAAAGAAGAGGGGCAAAGGGACTAATTTGCGTTGCAACAGACAGACGGACTGACTGATTGTTCCTATAACAGCTATAGAATATAAACGTCTGAGATATTTAAATGGAAAAACTAAGGGCGGGTTACTGTATAACGTTAAAAAGTATTGATAATGTGCGGTATTTCCAAAAACAAAACAGGTTTGCATACAAAAACCCTGATTTCAGCCGATTGTTCCTATGGCAGCTATATGTTATAGTGGTCCGATTTTGATACAATTTTGACAGCACATTAAGAATATCTTGAAAAACAACAAAAATCGGCCGATAGCTTCTATGACAGCTATACGATATATCGGTCCGATCTGGCTCGTTCCAGTGCCAGTGTGCCAAGTTTCATGTAGATAGCTCAAATACTGAGAGACTAGTTTGCGTTGCAACAGACGGACGGACGGACGGACAGACGGACATCCTTTTTTAGACTCCTCTGGTGATGCTGATTCAGAATATATATACTTTATTGGGTCAGAGATGTCTCCTAAGGTGCGTTGCAAACTTCTGGCTAAAATTAATATACCCTCTGCCAGGGTATAAAAATTCAAAAAAATTCCAAATCCGTTACAAACGTGTAACCACACTAATAATTCCAAACAGAAATTTCTGCACAAAAACTTTTAATACGTATAGCTTACTCGCTCGCACTCATACAGCGACGCGCGTAAAGAGTAAAGCGACACGACGCAACGTCGACGTCGGCGTCAACTGTTCAAAGCAGCGCGTCGGCTGCCGCTCGTACCGAATATTTGTACTGAAAACGTCGACTTTAATAACTTCTGTGTTATTTGTCCAATCGGATTGTTATTTGGAGAATATGTTCATATTGCATTCAGTTTTATACATACCAAAGCATAACTTTATAGGTTCATTAATTTGCTTAATAATCGTAAATAACGGGTTTGCGGGGGCGGTGGGCGTGGCATCAAACATTTGACATAAACTTCACCTGCCCCGAATATATAGGAACCTTCATACCAAATTTGGTGTCTCTAGTTTTTTTAATAGCTAAGATCTGTTGTCTCAAACAAACAGACGGACAGACGGACAGACAGACGGACATGTCTCAATCGACTCGGCTAGTGATCCTGAGTAAGAATATATATACTTTATGGGGTCTGCCACGCCTCCTTATGCCTGTTACATACATTTTGCACAACGTTAGTATACCCTTTTTTGACCATTTTCAATGGTCGAAGGGTATAAACATACAATTTTTACCGACGCGAGGTCTTGAACCATGGACCTCCACAAAAAACTCGGCCTATGCAGTCTGCAACTATAACAGCTCTGCCATTGGCTCATTTTGAATTTGCTCGGTAAAGTTGCATTATGAGACCATTCAGCTTGTCGTACAGGCCAAAAAGAAATTATTATTGTGTCTCGTGTGTGTGTGTGTGTGTAAGACAATACCAACTCACTCCCCTTAAAATTCTGTTTAATAAAAATTTAAAAAATGCTTGAAAAAAAGCTAACCATCCAAAAATATGAACCACTTGCAATCGGGGTTGGGTAGGATAAGAACTCGCGTGCCCTTTCGCTTGTCAGTCGGCGACCACATCCACGCAGCCACAGCAGTTATCTGTCGACCGATAAAAAATTGCAATGATGACAGTGCAATAATTTTGGTACATATAATTGAAAAAAGAGCTTGCCGCCGGAGTTGAACCTGGATCTTGCATATCTAACATAACAAAACAGACAAAAACACGTGATCACATGGCCCTACTATTTCCTTAATATCTTCCACATTTATAGTCCAATCTTACTGAAATTTTAACGAAACGTCCGCAAGATGGTATTTATAAGGAATTTATAGAACTGTTGCTGTAAAGCTAATATTGCGGCTGTAATCAGTTTTTGATTTTTTATGGAGGCGGGTGGAGGCGTGGCTAAAATCCAAAATAAACTTGATCAGCCTGCAGTAATAACACATGTTGTCGCCAAATTTGGGAACTCTAGCTCTTACAATAGCTGAAATCCAGGTGTTCACACGGACGGACAGACAGACAGACGGACGGACGGACAGACGGACAGACGGACATGGCTATATCGACTCGGCTGTTGATACTGATTGAGAATATATATACTTTATGGGGTCGGAGATGTCTCCATCTGCCTGTTACATACATTTTCGGTTCGAACAAAGTTATAATACCCTTCTACTCTATGAGTAGCGGGTATAAAAAACAAGTAGGTAAGGCTACAGTCGGGCGCCCGACAGTAAGATACCCTTCTCCCAATTTTTAAAATCCGTTACAAGCGTGTAACTATACTCATAATTTCAAACAAAAATTCTGCACAAATTCTTCTAGCTTACTCGCTCGCACTCACACAGCCACGCGCGTAAAAAGTAAAGCGACACGACGCAGCGTCGACGTCGGCGTCGACTGCTCAAAGCAGCGCAAAAGCTGCTGCCCGTACCGAACATTTGTACTGAAAACGTTGACTTGAATAACTCCTGTGTTATTGGTCTGATCGAATTGTAATAATTGGAGGATATGTTCATATTGCTTGCAGCTTTATACATACCGAAGCAAAACTTTATAAGTTCAATACTTTGCTTAATAATCGTATATTACCGATTTGCGGGGGCGGTGGGCGTGGGATCAAACATTTGACATAAACTTCACCTGCCCCGGATATATAGGAACCTTCATACCAAATTTGGTGTCTCTAGCTTTTTTAATAGCTGAGATCTGTTGTCTCAAACAAACAGACGGACAGACGGACAGACAGACGGACATGTCTCAATCGACTCGGCTAGTGATCCTGAGCAAGAATATATATACTTTATGGGGTCTGCCACACCTCCTTATGCCTGTTACATACATTTTGCACAAAGTTAGTATACCCTTTTTTGACCATTTTCAATGGTCAAAGGGTATAAATATCAAAAAATTTCCAAATTTTCCGTAAATTTTGCGAAAAAAAATTTTAAATAATTTCCAGTAATTTGGAAAATCAAAAAATTGTAAACAATTTTAAAATAAAATTTAATAAAAAATTCCAAAAATTTGGAAAAATAAAATTTAAATAAATTCAAAAAATTTTGAAAAAAAATATTAATCAAATTTTTCCAAAAATTTGGAAAAAAAAATTTCAAAAAATTTTCAAATTATTCAAAATTTCAAAAAAAAAAATTCAAAAAAATTCCAGTAATTTGGAAAAACAAAAAATTTGAAGCAAATAATTCCAAAAATCTTTATAAAAAAAATTTCAAAATATTTACAAAATTATCCAAAAAATTTGAAAAAAAAATTTCAAAACGTTACCAAATTTTTCCAAACATTTAAAAAAAAAAAATTTCAAAATTTTCCGAAAATTTTGGGAAAAAAAAAAATTTAAGCAAATAAAATTTCTAAAAAAAAATTTCAAAAAAATTACACAAATTTTGAAGAATAAAAAATTAAAAAATTTTGAAAAAAAAATTTCAAAAATTTTGAAAAAAAATTCAACAAATTTCCAAAGTTTTGAAAAAAAAATTCAAAAATTTTAAAAAAAAAATTCAAAAAATTTCCAAAATGAAAACTCAAAAAGTTTTCAAAAATTTTTAAGGTAAAAAAATTTCGAAAAAATCCCAAAAATTTCCAAAAATTTAAAAAAAAAAATTTGAAAAAAAAATTTTAAAAATTTTGAAAAAAAATTCAAAAAATTTACAAAATTAAAAAAATCAAAAAATTTCCAAATATTTTCATAGTAAAAATATTTCGAAAAACTCCCAACATTTTTCAAAAATTTAAAAAAAAAAATTTCAAAAAATTTTTGAAAGAAAATTTTGAAAATTTTGAAAAAAAAAATTCAAAAATTTTCAAAAAAATATGCAAAAGATTTTCAAAATAAAAAAATCAAAAAATTTTCATAGTAAAAAAATTTCGGAAAAATCCCCAAATTTTCCTAAATTTAAAAAAAAATTTTTAAAAAATTTAATAAAAAAAATTTCAAAAATTTAAAAAAAAAATTCAAAAAAATTTAAAAAATTTTCATAGTAAAAAAATTTTGAAAAATTCCCAAAATTTTCGAAAAATTTGAAAAAAAAATTTTAAAAATTTAAAAAAAAACACCAAAAAATTTTTGGAAAATTTTGAAATTTTTTTTTTCAAAATTTTGAAATTTTATTTTTCAAAATTTTTAAAAATTTTTTTTAAAGTTTAAGTTTTCAAATTTTTTTTCAAAATTTTTGGAAAATCTAGGGAATTTTTTTTACAATGAAAATTTTTGGAGTTTGATAAGTGATTGCGGCAGCACCGCTTACTGTGTTATCACAAAATATCCAATCAATTTGAGTTAAATGTTTTGTTGTTGGCACATTTTGTTGTTATTATTTAAAGTAGACTCGAGCTGATCAGTGGTTGTTGATCGGCAAATGTTAAAATCTCCTAATATTACCAATTTTGTATTATTTTCAGCTGACGTTAGCCTTTCAACATCATTTCTGATTTCATTTCGAAACCTTGTAATAGGAAAAGCTGGATTCCTATAAACAACTACGACTATTGTATGCAAGTATTTAAATGTTATGGACTGGTATATATTTCTTACATTATCAACTGTAACTGTTTCATATAAGAATGTTATGTTTTCCGATATATTTTGTTTTGCATATATCAGTATACCATTCTTAGAAACAGCATTTGGTCGAATGTCTTTGTTGGTCATAAAATCTAAATTTGGAAAGTTATCTTTCAAAAATGCATTTGAATAACAGCTATATGATTTTTTGTTTAACAGCTACATGTAATAGTACTCAGATTTCCATAAAATTGCAACAAGACCCTTCATTAGGCCGATCGTTGATCGTTATAAGTTATAAAAGTTCGATTTGGATGTGGTAAGCCTGATAGCTATATCTTGAAATATAACGAAAATCGGCCGATAGGCTCCATAACAGCTATACGATATATCAGTCCGATCTGGCCCGTTCCGACTTATTTACAGCCTACAGCAATAAGAAGCTTGTAAGCAAAGTTTCATGATGATAGCTCAATAACTGGGGGACTAATTTGCGTTGCAACAGACAGACGGACTGACTGATTGTTCCTATAACAGCTATAGAATAAAAACGTCTGAGATATTTAAATGGAAAAACCAAGGGCGGGTTACTGTATAACATTAAAAGTAAAAAGTATTGATAATGTGCGGTATTTCCAAAAACAAAACAGGTTTGCTGATTTCAGCCGATTGTTCCTATGGCAGCTATATGTTATAGTAGTCATATTTTGATACAATTTTGACAGCACATTAAGAACGTAATACGAATAAGATTTTTCAAATCTTGTTGCAATATCTTGAAAAACAACAAAAATCGGCCGATAGCTTCTATGACAGCTATACGATATATCGGTCCGATCTGGCTCGTTCCGACTTATTTACAGCCCCAGCAATAAGAAGCTTGTAAGCAAAGTTTCATGATGATAGCTCAATAACTGGGGGACTAATTTGCGTTGCAACAGACAGACGGACTGACTGATTGTTCCTATAACAGCTATATAATATAAACGTCAGAGATATTTAAATGGAAAAACCAAGGGCGGGTTACTGTATAACATTAAAAGTAAAAAGTATTGATAATGTGCGGTATTTCCAAAAACAAAACAGGTTTGCTGATATCAGCCGATTGTTCCTATGGCAGCTATATGTTATAGTGGTCATATTTTGATACAATTTTGACAGCACATTAAGAACGTAATACGAATAAGATTTTTCAAATCTTGTTACAATATCTTGAAAAACAACAAAAATCGGACGATAGCTCCTATGACAGCTATACGATATATCGGTCCGATCTGGCTCGTTCCGACTGCTACAGCCTACAGCAATAAGAAGCTTGTGTGCCAAGTTTCATGAAGATAGCTCAAAAACTGAGAGACTAGTTTGCGTTGCAACAGACGGACGGACGGACAGACGGACATCCATTTTTCGACTCCTCTGGTGATGCTGATTCAGAATATATATACTTTATAGGGTCGGAGATGTCTCCTAAGGTGCGTTGCAAACTTCTGGCTAAAATTAATATACCCTCTGCAAGGGTATAAAAAGAACAGTGAGCGGTAAAGGAAGAGCGTACGCCAAAGCTAGTGTGTGAGCGCGAGAAAGAGATTAGGCACACACACACACAAAAAGACAAGGCGGAAAGGCTACAGTCGAGAGCGCCCGACTGTGGAATACCCGCTACCACCATGCGAAAAAAACACGTCTCACAGTTCCAAATTTGTTTTGACTTTGAAAGTTGCACGTGGTTTCTATTAGATGTTGCCGCATTGCTCTCAGTGCTTTGCAATTAGAACTCATCAGAGGGCTTTTAATTATGAATGTGTAAAAGAGACGCCTATATAATGCTTCACATATTTATTGAGAAATTTAATAATCCAACCAGATTTGTCGTTTATGTTGTACATACATTGCTGCAAAATGTGACTAAATATTCTAAATTTATTTTAATATAATAAAAACTTCGTTAACATTGATTTTAAATAAAGATAACGTATATGCAAAAAAAAAAAAAAAAAACATACAATTTTTACCGACGCGAGGTCTTGAACCATGGACCTCTACAAAAAACTCGGCCTATGCAGTCTGCAACTATAACAGCTCTGCCATTAGCTCATTTTGAATTTGCTCGGTAAAGTTGCATTATGAGACCATTCAGCTTGTCGTACAGGCCAAAAAGAAATTATTATTGTGTCTCGTGTGTGTGTGTGTGTGTAAGACAATACCAACTCACTCCCCTTAAAATTCTGTTTAATAAAAATTTAAAAAATGCTTGAAAAAAAGCTAACCATCCAAAAATATGAACCACTTGCAATCGGGGTTGTGTAGGATTAGAACTCGCGTGCCCTTTCGCTTGTCAGTCGGCGACCACATCCACGCAGCCACAGCAGTTATCTGTCGACCGATAAAAAATTGCAATGATGACAGTGCAATAATTTTGGTACATATAATTGAAAAAAGAGCTTGCCGCCGGAGTTGAACCTGGATCTTGCATATCTCACATAACAAAACAGACAAAAACACGTGATCACATGGCACTACTATTTCCTTAATATCTTCCACATTTATAGTCCAATCTTACTGAAATTTTAACGAAACGTCCGCAAGATGGTATTTATAAAGTATTTATAGAACTGTTGCTGTAAAGCTAATATTGCGGCTGTAATCAGTTTTTTTCAATTTATGGAGGCGGGTGGAGGCGTGGCTAAAATCCAAAATAAACTTGATCAGCCTGCAGTAATAACACATGTTGTCGCCAAATTTGGGAACTCTAGCTCTTACAATAGCTGAAATCCAGGTGTTCACACGGACGGACGGACAGACAGACGGACGGACGGACAGACGGACAGACGGACAGACGGACATGGCTATATCGACTCGGCTGTTGATACTGATTCAGAATATATATACTTTATGGGGTCGGAGATGTCTCCATCTGCCTGTTACATACATTTTCGGTTCGAACAAAGTTATAATACCCTTCTACTCTATGAGTAGCGGGTATAAAAAGACGAGAGAGCGAGGTTTATTATAATTGTAGTTGCAGCGGAACTGCAACAACATATGCCAACACCGAAATAGAATTGGAAAAGAGAGCACAATGAGATCAGATGCTCTCCGAAAGAAGAGTAGAAAAAAGTTAAAGTGGCAGTTAACAAATATTATTATTATATATTAACTACGAACCAGTGGGTTAAGCAGGCATGCACTCGCGAAAGTGAGTGATAAATTGCACAAGTTAGAGAGATTAAATTAAGCGAACACCGATTGTTTGCAGGCAAAATTTAATAAAAGCGGGGAGCAGAAAAAAACACGTCCGTTCACTAAGAAGAGAGAAGTTTTTACCGCACCGACTTTTATAAAATCTCGTGTATGAGAGAAACAAATTAGCGCTTATTACATCCTAGAGGACTTACAGGGCAAGGTAGTGGGAACCTTTCATGCGAAGAACATACGACCATAAAGAATTCTACACATTTCTGTTTCGTTCCCTACGGAAACCTACGAACGATCCATTACTAATGGACAGAGCTTACATTTAATCTTAGAAATAAAAACAAGTAGGTAAGGCTACAGTCGGGCGCCCGACAGTAAGATACCCTTCTCCCAATTTTTAAAATCCGTTACAAGCGTGTAACTATACTCATAATTTCAAACAAAAATTCTGCACAAATTCTTCTAGCTTACTCGCTCGCACTCACACAGCCACGCGCGTAAAAAGTAAAGCGACACGACGCAGCGTCGACGTCGGCGTCGACTGCTCAAAGCAGCGCAAAAGCTGCTGCCCGTACCGAACATTTGTACTGAAAACGTTGACTTGAATAACTCCTGTGTTATTGGTCTGATCGAATTGTAATTTGGAGGATATGTTCATATTGCTTGCAGCTTTATACATACCGAAGCAAAACTTTATAAGTTCAATACTTTGCTTAATAATCGTATATTACCGATTTGCGGGGGCGGTGGGCGTGGGATCAAACATTTGACATAAACTTCACCTGCCCCGGATATATAGGAACCTTCATACCAAATTTGGTGTCTCTAGCTTTTTTAATAGCTGAGATCTGTTGTCTCAAACAAACAGACGGACAGACGGACAGACAGACGGACATGTCTCAATCGACTCGGCTAGTGATCCTGAGCAAGAATATATATACTTTATGGGGTCTGCCACACCTCCTTATGCCTGTTACATACATTTTGCACAAAGTTAGTATACCCTTTTTTGACCATTTTCAATGGTCAAAGGGTATAAATATCAAAAATTTCCAAATTTTCCGTAAATTTTGCGAAAAAAAATTTTAAATAATTTCCAGTAATTTGGAAAATCAAAAAATTGTAAACAATTTTAAAATAAAAATTTAATAAAAAATTCCAAAAATTTGGAAAAATAAAATTTAAATAAATTCAAAAAATTTTGATCTGGCCGATCGCCGACGTGTGAAGACGTGTTTTTATCGAGCTCCGCACAAAATCGGTTGTTTTGAGTGAAGTGAACGCCAAATAAAATAAACTAAATAAAAAATCCGAAAGCGAAAGAGACGCTCTATGCGATGCAAGATCGCTTAAATATATATTTTGTTTTGTTATCTTAAATAATAAAACTATGAGTCAGAACGACACTCGCGCTCAGCGTCAGCGCGAGCAAGACGAACGCCGGCTCTCAATTCAACGCAACAACGCGTACTTCTCCTACGTCTCACCGACAACCCCAAACGCAGACATCGAGCGGTCAATAACCCATAGCCCAAAAAACCTTATTCTACCAACAAATCAAGAAAGAGCGCGCTCCTGCTCTCCCGCTCTCTTAGCTCCGACAGAAGCCCCGCTACCTCCAACAACAACAGCTGGAAGTAGACCGACAGCCCGCTCTATCCCGTCATCGGCTGCACCCGCTCACGCTCTGACTGAGTCAGCGAAAGCAAAACCGCAAGCAATAAACGGTACTGCTGCACTACCAGCAAAACAAAACGAAAACGTAAACAAAAAAGCTGGGTCGACCTGGCAGACTGGAATGGACCGCTACATTACAATAAAGCGAAAGCTCAGCCCGGAAAATTCAGATTTGGAAAACAAGCCGAAAAATACACGCGACAACTCTACCTTGATCAAAAATGTAGCCCCTGCAAATACCAACAGATTTGCCTTGCTGGCAGATACCGCTGAGGACGTGCCGCTGGGATCCGTTGTTATCGAACCGAAGAAAACAAAGCCTCCGCCAATATACATCCGCGAGAAGAGCACAAGCGGTTTTGTAAATACTTTGATTGGCCTTATTGGAAAAGATAGCTTTCATATAATTCCCCTCGTAAGAGGTACCATCAATGAAATCAAACTTCAGACGAAAACGGAGGACAACTACAGAAAAGTCACAAACTATTTTACCGCACAAAAAATAGGCTTCTACACCTACCAGCTTAAAAGCAGCAAGGGCCTGCAAGTAGTCCTGAAGGGCATTGAGTCTGATGTTACGCCCGAAGAGATAACTGAGGCGCTAAAGGAAAAGGGATTTTACGCCAAAAGCGTGTTCAATATCAAAAACAGAAACAGGCAGCCCCAACCACTCTTCAAGATTGAGCTTGAACCAGAAAACAAGCCTCCTAGAAAAAACGAGGTTCACCCAATTTACAAACTCCAACTCCTTCTGCACCGTAGGATCACGGTAGAAGAGCCGCACAAACGTAACGCTCCTGTACAATGTACAAACTGCCAAGAGTATGGCCACACGAGGTCGTATTGTACACTTCGCCCGGTGTGCGTAGTCTGTGGAGACCTCCACGACTCCAAACAGTGTCAAACTAACAAAGAAAATGCATGCGAGAAAAAATGCAATAACTGTGGGGGCAATCACACAGCAAACTACAGAGGCTGTCCAATCTACAAAGAGCTGAAAATCCGTCTTCACAAAAGAATGAACACGGCGCGGGCACACCAAGGAACAGCTACGCTGATACCATCAGAGACAAATCCTGAAGTAATTTTCTCGAAAGCAGCAAGTTTCGCTCCCTGGCCTACATCCAACACTAACAAGACAACATTTGCAAACGTTTTAAAATCAGGTATGACGCCACCAACCCAAAATTCCCGAACTCCACATGAAGTGCACACAAAATTAGACACACAACAAAACTATAACCCAGCTGCGCAGCAGGAAACAAAAACTGAAGCTATGATGCAAGCCTTACAACAGAGCATGATGGAATTTATGACATTTATGAAGACCACCATTCAAGACATGATGCGTAATCAAAACCTTTTGATACAAATGCTTGTAGCCCAACAATCAAATAAATAATGGCTACCTTACGCATAGCTACGTGGAACGCCAATGGCGTTTCACAGCGCAAACTTGAGCTAGCTCAATTCCTACATGAGAAGCATATCGACGTAATGCTTCTTTCGGAAACTCATCTCACAAGCAAATACAATTTTCAAATAAGAGACTACCATTTCTACGGTACAAATCATCCCGACGGAAAAGCACACGGTGGCACCGCCATACTCATAAGGAACCGTATGAAGCACCACTTTTACAAAGAATTTGCGGAAAATCATCTTCAGGCCACATCTATCAACATTCAGCTGGATGACAACACTCTACTTACACTAGCGGCCGTATACTGCCCCCCCCGTTTCACAGTATTAGAAGCTCAATTCCTGGATTTCTTCCAAGCACTTGGGCCACACTTCATTGCAGCAGGTGACTACAACGCTAAACATACTCACTGGGGATCGCGACTTGTGAACCCAAAAGGAAAACAGCTTTATAAGACTATAATAAAAGCCACTAATAAACTTGACCATGTTTCCCCCGGGAGTCCTACATACTGGCCATCAGACCTCAATAAGCTGCCTGACCTGATCGACTTCGCAGTTACGAAAAATATTTCCCGCAGTTTGGTTAAAGCTGAATGTCTGCCGGATCTGTCATCTGATCACTCGCCTGTACTAATTCACCTCCGCCGGTACGCAGAAAACGTGAAACCACCATTCAGATTGACTTCTCACAAAACAAACTGGCTCAGGTATAAAAAATATATAAGTTCACATATTGAGCTAAGCCCAAAACTCAATACTGAATCTGATATAGAGAGCTGCACGTGTGTATTGCAATCCATCCTTACTGCAGCAGCACTTACTGCAACACCAAAAATAACAAATACTACAATTAATTTAAAAAATACCAACGTACAAATCGAACAACTCGTCCAAGTAAAACGACGCTTACGCAGAGAATGGCAATCTTCCAGGTCCCCAACTGCAAAACAAAAGCTAAAAGTAGCCACACGGAAACTGGCCAACGCTCTGAAACAAGAAGAGGACGACGATCAGCTCCGATACATAGAGCAACTCACACCAACAGGCACAAAACAAAAGTCACTGTGGCGAGCCCACTCAACTCTTCGCCCACCGACTGAAACCGTTTTGCCGATAAGGAATTCCTCAGGTGGCTGGGCCCGTAGTGATGAAGACAGAGCCACCACATTTGCCGCTCACCTACAAAACGTGTTCACGCCAAACCAGGCTACTAGCACATTCGCGCTACCGTCCTATCCCGTAAACTGCCACCAGCAACACACCCCAATTGTGTTTCGTCCTAAAGAAGTAACTAAAATAATCAAAGACAATCTCAGCCCGAAAAAATCCCCCCGGCTGCGACCTTATAACACCGGAAATGATCATCCAGCTGCCACATTCTGCAGTTCGCTACATAACCAAGCTCTTTAATGCCATCACCAAACTTGGTTACTTTCCACAACGATGGAAGAGGTCGATTATCATAATGATTCCAAAGCCTGGTAAGAACCACACAGTCGCTTCATCTTACAGACCAATAAGTCTACTCTCATGTATTTCGAAACTATTCGAAAAATGCCTGCTGATCCGACTTAATCAACATCTGATATAATCCCAGCCCACCAATTTGGATTTCGCGAAAGCCACGGAACCATTGAACAGGTGAATCGTATTACAACGGAAATAAGAACTGCATTTGAATATCGCGAATACTGTACAGCAGTATTTTTAGACGTATCCCAAGCATTCGACAGAGTCTGGCTCGACGGCCTAATGTTTAAAATTAAAACATCCCTACCCGAAAGCACACACAAACTTCTAAAGTCTTACCTCTATGACAGAAAGTTTGCAGTGCGGTGCAACACTGCCACTTCCACTGATCATACAATTGAGGCTGGAGTCCCCCAAGGCAGCGTTCTTGGGCCAACCCTTTACCTCATCTATACAGCCGACATCCCTACAAATAGTCGCTTAACGGTATCCACATTTGCCGACGATACAGCTATCCTTAGCCGTTCAAGGTCCCCTATCCAAGCTACAGCACAGTTGGCACTGTACCTCATCGACATTGAGAAGTGGCTCTCTGACTGGCGAATAAAAGTAAACGAGCAAAAATGCAAGCACGTGACGTTTACGCTAAACAGACAAGACTGTCCTCCGCTCTTGTTGAACAACATACCACTCCCGAAAGCAGATGAGGTAGCGTACCTCGGAATACACCTTGACAGAAGACTCACATGGCGCAGGCACATTGAAGCCAAAAAAACCCAACTTAAACTCAAAGCCAACAACTTGCACTGGCTCATCAACTCTGGTTCTCCGCTCAGCCTAGATCACAAGGTCTTACTCTACAATTCTATATTGAAACCTATCTGGACCTATGGCTCACAGTTATGGGGCAATGCCAGCAACAGCAATATTGACATCATACAGCGAGCACAATCAAAGATTCTGAGAACCATCACTGGGGCACCGTGGTACGTTCGGAGTGAAAACATCCAAAGAGACTTAAATATCCCATCAGTAACCAACGCAATCACGTACCTTAAGGAAAAATACCATAGCAAGCTTTACACGCACCCCAACCACCTAGCGAGAGGTCTAATCCAGCTCAGCAGCCGTTCCCGTCTCCGGCGAAAGGACCTACCAACCCAGCGAATAAATTATTAGGGCCGCTTAATCATAGAACAGTTGGAAAAATAATACAACTGTTCAAAAAATACTTGTTATAGTTAAGATTTTTAAACTTATTGTTAGTTCTTATACAAGAAGATTCAATAAATAAAAGCAAAGTAAAAAAAAAAAAAAAAAAAAAAAAAATTTTGAAAAAAAAAATTAATCAAATTTTTCCAAAAATTTGGAAAAAAAAATTTTCAAATTATTCAAAATTTCAAAAAAAACAAGAAAGCAAGGCTACCTTCGGCTTGCCGAAGGTTTCATACCCTTGCAGTTATACAAAATATAAAATATCTTTGGATTGCTGCTGGTTTCTGTGGCATTTACTGAACAATTATAACAGTACATCGATTATATCAACCTCTTATAATTTCGAATACTCAGCCTCCTCACCACGGCAAGGTCGCAATCCTCGAGGAGGAATATTTACAATACCTTAAACAACATTGCAAATATATTCTTTAGTTACAATAATAAAATAATATAATTAACTTAATATTTAAAAATAAATTATTAAATTAGTGATTATAGCTAAGGAACACGCCGTCATGGGGAGTTTGATAAGTGATTGCGGCAGCACCGCTTACTGTGTTATCACAAAATATCCAATCAATTTGAGTTAAATGTTTTGTTGTTGGCACATTTTGTTGTTATTATTTAAAGTAGACTCGAGCTGATCAGTGGTTGTTGATCGGCAAATGTTAAAATCTCCTAATATTACCAATTTTGTATTATTTTCAGCTGACGTTAGCCTTTCAACATCATTTCTGATTTCATTTCGAAACCTTGTAATAGGAAAAGCTGGATTCCTATAAACAACTATGACTATTGTATGCAAGTATTTAAATATTATGGACTGGTATATGTTTCTTACATTATCAACTGTAACTGTTTCATATAAGAATGTTATGTTTTCCGATATATTTTGTTTTGCATATATCAGTATACAATTCTTAGAAACAGCATTTGGTCGAATGTCTTTGTGTTGTAAAGGATCTGTTGGTCATAAAATCTAAATTTGGAAAGTTCTCATTCAAAAATGCGTTTGAATAACAGCTATATGATTTTTTGTTTAACAGCTACATGTAATAGTACTCAGATTTCCATAAAATTGCAACATAAACCTTCATTAGGCCGATCGTTGATCGTTATAAGTTATAAAAGTTCGATTTGGATGTGGTAAGCCTGATAGCTATATCTTGAAATATAACGAAAATCGGCCGATAGGCTCCATAACAGCTATACGATATATCAGTCCGATCTGGCCCGTTCCGACTTATTTACAGCCTACAGCAATAAGAAGCTTGTAAGCAAAGTTTCATGATGATAGCTCAATAAGGGGGGGACTAATTTGCGTTGCAACAGACAGACGGACTGACTGATTGTTCCTATAACAGCTATAGAATAAAAACGTCTGAGATATTTAAATGGAAAAACCAAGGGCGGGTTACTGTATAACATTAAAAGTAAAAAGTATTGATAATGTGCGGTATTTCCAAAAACAAAACAGGTTTGCTGATTTCAGCCGATTGTTCCTATGGCAGCTATATGTTATAGTGGTCATATTTTGATACAATTTAGACAGCACATTAAGAACGTAATACGAATAAGATTTTTCAAATCTTGTTGCAATATCTTGAAAAACAACAAAAATCGGCCGATAGCTTCTATGACAGCTATACGATATATCGGTCCGATCTGGCTCGTTCCGACTTATTTACAGCCCCAGCAATAAGAAGCTTGTAAGCAAAGTTTCATGATGATAGCTCAATAACTGGGGGGACTAATTTGCGTTGCAACAGACAGACGGACTGACTGATTGTTCCTATAACAGCTATATAATATAAACGTCAGAGATATTAAAATGGAAAAACCAAGGGCGGGTTACTGTATAACATTAAAAGTAAAAAGTATTGATAATGTGCGGTATTTCCAAAAACAAAACAGGTTTGCTGATATCAGCCGATTGTTCCTATGGCAGCTATATGTTATAGTGGTCATATTTTGATACAATTTTGACAGCACATTAAGAACGTAATACGAATAAGATTTTTCAAATCTTGTTACAATATCTTGAAAAACAACAAAAATCGGACGATAGCTCCTATGACAGCTATACGATATATCGGTCCGATCTGGCTCGTTCCGACTGCTACAGCCTACAGCAATAAGAAGCTTGTGTGCCAAGTTTCATGAAGATAGCTCAAAAACTGAGAGACTAGTTTGCGTTGCAACAGACGGACGGACGGACAGACGGACATCCATTTTTCGACTCCTCTGGTGATGCTGATTCAGAATATATATACTTTATAGGGTCGGAGATGTCTCCTAAGGTGCGTTGCAAACTTCTGGCTAAAATTAATATACCCTCTGCAAGGGTATAAAAAGAACAGTGAGCGTTAAAGGAAGAGCGTACGCCAAAGCTAGTGTGTGAGCGCGAGAAAGAGATTAGGCACACACACACACAAAAAGACAAGGCGGAAAGGCTACAGTCGAGAGCGCCCGACTGTGGAATACCCGCTACCACCATGCGAAAAAAACACGTCTCACAGTTTCAAATTTGTTTTGACTTTGAAAGTTGCACGTGGTTTCTATTAGATGTTGCCGCATTGCTCTCAGTGCTTTGCAATTAGAACTCATCAGAGGGCTTTTAATAATGAATGTGTAAAAGAGACGCCTATATAATGCTTCACATATTTATTGAGAAATTTAATAATCCAACCAGATTTGTCGTTTATGTTGTACATACATTGCTGCAAAATGTGACTAAATATTCTAAATTTATTTTAATATAATAAAAACTTCGTTAACATTGATTTTAAATAAAGATAACGTATATGCAAAAAAAAAAAGAAAAACATACAATTTTTACCGACGCGAGGTCTTGAACCATGGACCTCCACAAAAAACTCGGCCTATGCAGTCTGCAACTATAACAGCTCTGCCATTAGCTCATTTTGAATTTGCTCGGTAAAGTTGCATTATGAGACCATTCAGCTTGTCGTACAGGCCAAAAAGAAATTATTATTGTGTCTCGTGTGTGTGTGTGTGTAAGACAATACCAACTCACTCCCCTTAAAATTCTGTTTAATAAAAATTTAAAAAATGCTTGAAAAAAAGCTAACCATCCAAAAATATGAACCACTTGCAATCGGGGTTGGGTAGGATTAGAACTCGCGTGCCCTTTCGCTTGTCAGTCGGCGACCACATCCACGCAGCCACAGCAGTTATCTGTCGACCGATAAAAAATTGCAATGATGACAGTGCAATAATTTTGGTACATATAATTGAAAAAAGAGCTTGCCGCCGGAGTTGAACCTGGATCTTGCATATCTCACATAACAAAACAGACAAAAACACGTGATCACATGGCACTACTATTTCCTTAATATCTTCCACATTTATAGTCCAATCTTACTGAAATTTTAACGAAACGTCCGCAAGATGGTATTTATAAAGTATTTATAGAACTGTTGCTGTAAAGCTAATATTGCGGCTGTAATCAGTTTTTTTCAATTTATGGAGGCGGGTGGAGGCGTGGCTAAAATCCAAAATAAACTTGATCAGCCTGCAGTAATAACACATGTTGTCGCCAAATTTGGGAACTCTAGCTCTTACAATAGCTGAAATCCAGGTGTTCACACGGACGGACAGACAGACGGACGGACGGACAGACGGACAGACGGACATGGCTATATCGACTCGGCTGTTGATACTGATTCAGAATATATATACTTTATGGGGTCGGATGTCTCCATCTGCCTGTTACATACATTTTCGGTTCGAACAAAGTTATAATACCCTTCTACTCTATGAGTAGCGGGTATAAAAAGACGAGAGAGCGAGGTTTATTATAATTGTAGTTGCAGCGGAACTGCAACAACATATGCCAACACCGAAATAGGATTGGAAAAGAGAGCACAATGAGATCAGATGCTCTCCGAAAGAAGAGTAGAAAAAAGTTAAAGTGGCAGTTAACAAATATTATTATTATATATTAACTACGAACCAGTGGGTTAAGCAGGCATGCACTCGCGAAAGTGAGTGATAAATTGCACAAGTTAGAGAGATTAAATTAAGCGAACACCGATTGTTTGCAGGCAAAATTTAATAAAAGCGGGGAGCAGAAAAAAACACGTCCGTTCACTAAGAAGAGAGAAGTTTTTACCGCACCGACTTTTATAAAATCTCGTGTATGAGAGAAACAAATTAGCGCTTATTACATCCTAGAGGACTTACAGGGCAAGGTAGTGGGAACCTTTCATGCGAAGAACATACGACCATAAAGAATTCTACACATTTCTGTTTCGTTCCCTACGGAAACCTACGAACGATCCATTACTAATGGACAGAGCTTACATTTAATCTTAGAAATAAAAATGAACATAAAATTCCTTAATTAAATGATTTATAATTTAATAAATGTATACTTATAATTAAAAACAAGTAGGTAAGGCTACAGTCGGGCGCCCGACAGTAAGATACCCTTTTCCCAATTTTCTAAATCCGTTACAAACGTGTAACCACCCTCATAGTTTCAAACAGAGAATTCTGCACAAATACTTCTACTACATATAGCTTACTCGCTCGCACGTACGCAGCGACGCGCATAAAGAGTAAAGCGACACGATGCAACGTCGACGTCGGCGTCAACTGATTAAAGCAGCGCGCCGGCTGCCGCTCGTACCGAACATTTGTACTGAAAACGTTGACTTTAATAACTTCTGTGTTATTGTTCCGATCGGATTGTAATTTGGAGGATATGTTTATATTGCATTCAGCTTTATACATACCGAAGCAGAACGTTATGGGTTTTATACTTTGCTAAATAATCGTAAATTACCGATTTGCGGGGGCGGTGGGCGTGGCATCAAACATTTGACATAAACTTCACCTGCCCCGGATATATAGGAACCTTCGTACCAAAGTTGGTGTCTCTAGCTTTTTATACCCTTGCAGAGGGTATATTAATTTTAGCCAGAAGTTTGCAACGCACCTTAGGAGACATCTCCGACCCTATAAAGTATATATATTCTGAATCAGCATCACCAGGAGAGTCGGAAAATGGATGTCCGTCTGTCCGTCCGTCCGTCCGTCCGTCCGTCCGTCAGTCCGTCCGTCCGTCCGTCCGTCCGTCCGTCCGTCCGTCCGTCCGTCCGTCTGTTGCAACGCAAACTAGTCTCTCAGTTTTTGAGCTATCTTCATGAAACTTGGCACACAAGCTTCTTATTGCTGTAGGCTGTAAATAAGTCGGAACGAGCCAGATCGGACCGATATATCGTATAGCTGTCATAGAAACTATCGGCCGATTTTTGTTGTTTTTCAAGATATTGCAACAAGATTTGGCAAATCTTATTTTTATTACGTTCTTAATATGCTGTCAAAATTGTATCAAAATCGGACCACTATAACATATAGCTGCCATAGGAACAATCGGCTGAAATCAGAGTTTTTCTATGCAATCCTGTTTTGTTTTTGGAAATACCGCACATTATCAATACTTTTTAATGTTATACAGTAACCCGCCCTTAGTTTTTCCATTTAAATATCTCAGACGTATATATTTTATAGCTGTTATAGGAACAATCAGTCAGTCCGTCTGTCTGTTGCAACGCAAATTAGTCCCCCAGTTATTGAGCTATCTTCATGAAACTTTGCTCACAAGCTTCATATTTCTGCTCACTTTCAATAAGTCGGAACGGGCCAGATCGGACTGATATATCGTTTAGTTGTCATGGAGCCTATCGGCCGATTTTCGTTATATTTCAAGATATAGCTATCAGGCTTACCACATCCAAATCTAAGTGTGTCCCTAATAATAAAGTTTGAAATCGAACTTTTATAACTTATAACAATCAACGATCGGCCTAATGAAGGTTTATGTTGCAATTTTATGGAAATCTGAGTACTATTACATGTAGCTGTTAAACAAAAAATCATATAGCTGTTATTCAAACGCATTTTTGAATGAGAACTTTCCAAATTTAGATTTTATGACCAACAGATCCTTTACAACACAAAGACATTCGACCAAATGCTGTTTCTAAGAATTGTATACTGATATATGCAAAACAAAATATATCGGAAAACATAACATTCTTATATGAAACAGTTACAGTTGATAATGTAAGAAACATATACCAGTCCATAATATTTAAATACTTGCATACAATAGTCATAGTTGTTTATAGGAATCCAGCTTTTCCTATTACAAGGTTTCGAAATGAAATCAGAAATGATGTTGAAAGGCTAACGTCAGCTGAAAATAATACAAAATTGGTAATATTAGGAGATTTTAACATTTGCCGATCAACAACCACTGATCAGCTCGAGTCTACTTTAAATAATAACAACAAAATGTGCCAACAACAAAACATTTAACTCAAATTGATTGGATATTTTGTGATAACACAGTAAGCGGTGCTGCCGCAATCACTTATCAAACTCCCCATGACGGCGTGTTCCTTAGCTATAATCACTAATTTAATAATTTATTTTTAAATATTAAGTTAATTATATTATTTTATTATTGTAACTAAAGAATATATTTGCAATGTTGTTTAAGGTATTGTAAATATTCCTCCTCGAGGATTGCGACCTTGCCGTGGTGAGGAGGCTGAGTATTCGAAATTATAAGAGGTTGATTTAATCGATGTACTGTTATAATTGTTCAGTAAATGCCACAGAAACCAGCAGCAATCCAAAGATATTTTATATTTTGTATAACTGCAAGGGTATGAAACCTTCGGCAAGCCGAAGGTAGCCTTGCTTTCTTGTTTAATAGCTGAGATCTGTTGTCTCAAAGAAACAGACGGACAGACGGACGGACGGACAGACGGACAGACAGACGGACATGTCTCAATCGACTCGGCTAGTGATCCTGAGCAAGAATATATATACTTTATGGGGTCTGCCACGCCTCCTTATGCCTGTTACATACATTTTGCACAAAGTTAGTATACCCTTTTTTGACCATTTTCAATGGTCGAAGGGTATAATGAACATAAAATTCCTTAATTAAATGATTTATAATTTAATAAATGTATACTTATAATTAACAAGTGGGTAAGGCTACAGTCGGGCGCCCGACAGTAAGATACCCTTCTCCCAATTTTCTAAATCCGTTACAAACGTGTAACCACACTCATAATTTCAAACAGAGAATTCTGCACAAATACTTCTAGTACATATAGCTTACTCGCTCGCACTCACACAGCGACGCGCGTAAAGAGTAAAGCGACACGACGCAACGTCGACGTCGGCGTCAACTGCTCAAAGCAGCGCAAAAGCTGCTGCCCGTACCGAACATTTGTACTTAAAACGTTGACTTTAATAACTTCTGTGTTATTGGTCCGATCGGATTGTTATTTAGAGAATATGTTCATATTGCATTCAGCTTCGTACATACCAAAGCATAACTTTATAGGTTCATTACTTTGCTTAATAATCGTAAATAACCGATTTGCGGGGGCGGTGGGCGTGGCATCAAACATTTGACATAAACTTCATCTGCCCCGGATATATAGGAACCTTCATACCAAATTTGGTGTCTCTAGCTTTTTTAATAGCTAAGATCTGTTGTCTCAAACAAACAGACGGACAGACGGACAGCCGGACATACGGACAGACGGACAGACAGACGGACATGTCTCAATCGACTCGGCTAGTGATCCTGAGCAAGAATATATATACTTTATGGGGTCTGCCACGCCTCCTTATGCCTGATACATACATATTGCACAAAGTTAGTATACCCTTTTTTGACCATTTTCAATGGTCGAAGGGTATAAAAACAAGTAGGTAAGGCTACAGTCGGGCGCCCGACAGTAAGATACCCTTTTCCCAATTTTCTAAATCCGTTACAAACGTGTAACCACCCTCATAGTTTCAAACAGAGAATTCTGCACAAATACTTCTACTACATATAGCTTACTCGCTCGCACGTACGCAGCGACGCGCATAAAGAGTAAAGCGACACGATGCAACGTCGACGTCGGCGTCAACTGATTAAAGCAGCGCGCCGGCTGCCGCTCGTACCGAACATTTGTACTGAAAACGTTGACTTTAATAACTTCTGTGTTATTGTTTCGATCGGATTGTAATTTGGAGGATATGTTTATATTGCATTCAGCTTTATACATACCGAAGCAGAACGTTATGGGTTTTATACTTTGCTAAATAATCGTAAATTACCGATTTGCGGGGGCGGTGGGCGTGGCATCAAACATTTGACATAAACTTCACCTGCCCCGGATATATAGGAACCTTCGTACCAAAGTTGGTGTCTCTAGCTTTTTTAATAGCTGAGATCTGTTGTCTCAAACAAACAGACGGACAGACGGACAGACGGACGGACGGACAGACGGACAGACAGACGGACATGTCTCAATCGACTCGGCTAGTGATCCTGAGCAAGAATATATATACTTTATGGGGTCTGCCACGCCTCCTTATGCCTGTTACATACATAAGTTAGTATACAAAGTTAGTATACCCTTTTTTGACCATTTTCAATGGTCGAAGGGTATAATTAACATAAAATTCCTTATAATAATAAGAAAGCAGGAAGCGGTCCCCTTTGTTTTGGCCACACAGAGCTGAAATTAGTATAGCGATTCGACTGGATGTGGGCTTGAAAGAAAAACAAGTAGGTAAGGCTACAGTCGGGCGCCCGACAGTAAGATACCCTTCTCCCAAATTTCCAAATACGTTACAAACGTGTAAACACACTAATAATTCCAAACAGAAATTTCTGCACAAAAACTTTTAATACATTTAGCTTTCTCGCTCGCACTCACACAGCGACGCGCGTAAAGACAAAAGCGACACGACGCAACGTCGACGTCGGCGTCAACTGCTCAAAGCAGCGCGTCGGCTGCCGCTCGTACCGAACATTTGTACTGAAAACGTCGACGTTAATAACTTCTGTGTTATTGGTCCGATCGGATTGTTATTTGGAGGATATGTTTATATTGCATTCAGCTTTACACATACCAAAGCATAACTTTATAGGTTCATTACATTACTTAATAATCGTAAATAACCGATTTGCGGGGGCGGTGGGCGTGGCATCAAACATTTGACATAAACTTCACCTGCCCCGGATATATAGGAACCTTCGTACCAAAGTTGGTGTCTCTAGCTTTTTTAATAGCTAAGATCTGTTGTCTCAAACAAACAGACGGACAGACGGACAGACGGACGGACGGACAGACGGACAGACGGACAGACAGACGGACATGTCTCAATCGACTCGGCTAGTGATCCTGAGCAAGAATATATATACTTTATGGGGTCTACCACGCCTCCTTATGCCTGTTACATACATTTTGCACAAAGTTAGTATACCCTTTTTGACCATTTTCAATGGTCGAAGGGTATAAAAAGGAAACGTCAGACCTAGATAAAACAAGTAGGTAAGGCTACAGTCGGGCGCCGTAACATCCGTACCAAACATGTAAACACACTTCTGACGGAGAATTCTTCCAAACTTATTTTAATACATATGGCCTACTCGATCACACACACACACATACAAGCGCGTTAACAGTAAAGCAACACGACGCAACGTCGACGTCGACGTCAACTGCTCAAAGCAGCGCGCAGGCAGCCGCTCGTACCGAACATTTGTACTGAAAACGTTGACTTTAATAATTTCTGTGTTATTGTTCCGATCGGATTGTAATTTGGAGGATATGTTCATATTGCATGCAGCTTTATACATACCGAAGCAAAACAAGTTACAAGTTTAATACTTTGCTAAATAATCGTAAATTACCGATTTGCGGGGGCGGTGGGCGTGGCATCAAACATTTGACATAAACTTCACCTGCCCCGGATATATAGGAACCTTCGTACCAAAGTTGGTGTCTCTAGCTTTTTTAATAGCTGAGATCTGTTGTCTCAAACAAACAGACGGACAGACGGACAGACGGACGGACGGACAGACGGACAGACAGACGGACATGTCTCAATCGACTCGGCTAGTGATCCTGAGCAAGAATATATATACTTTATGGGGTCTGCCACGCCTCCTTATGCCTGTTACATACATTTTGCACAAAGTTAGTATACCCTTTTTTGACCATTTCCAATGGTCGAAGGGTATAATGAACATAAAATTCCTTAATTTAATGATTTATAATTTAATAAATGTATACTTATAATTAAAAACAAGTAGGTAAGGCTACAGTCGGGCGCCCGACAGTAAGATACCCTTTTCCCAATTTTCTAAATCCGTTACAAACGTGTAACCACCCTCATAGTTTCAAACAGAGAATTCTGCACAAATACTTCTACTACATATAGCTTACTCGCTCGCACGTACGCAGCAACGCATAAAGAGTAAAGCGACACGATGCAACGTCGACGTCGGCGTCAACTGATTAAAGCAGCGCGCCGGCTGCCGCTCGTACCGAACATTTGTACTGAAAACGTTGACTTTAATAACTTCTGTGTTATTGTTCCGATCGGATTGTAATTTGGAGGATATGTTTATATTGCATTCAGCTTTATACATACCGAAGCAGAACGTTATGGGTTTTATACTTTGCTAAATAATCGTAAATTACCGATTTGCGGGGGCGGTGGGTGTGGCATCAAACATTTGACATAAACTTCACCTGCCCCGGATATATAGGAACCTTCGTACCAAAGTTGGTGTCTCTAGCTTTTTTAATAGCTGAGATCTGTTGTCTCAAACAAACAGACGGACAGACGGACAGACGGACGGACGGACAGACGGACAGACAGACGGACATGTCTCAATCGACTCGGCTAGTGATCCTGAGCAAGAATATATATACTTTATGGGGTCTGCCACGCCTCCTTATGCCTGTTACATACATTTTGCACAAAGTTAGTATACCCTTTTTTGACCATTTTCAATGGTCGAAGGGTATAATTAACATGAAATTCCTTATAATAATAAGAAAGCAGGAAGCGGTCCCCTTTGTTTTGGCCACACAGAGCTGAAATTAGTATAGCGATTCGACTGGATGTGGGCTTGAAAGAAAAACAAGTAGGTAAGGCTACAGTCGGGCGCCCGACAGTAAGATACCCTTCTCCCAAATTTCCAAATACGTTACAAACGTGTAAACACACTAATAATTCCAAACAGAAATTTCTGCACAAAAACTTTTAATACATTTAGCTTTCTCGCTCGCACTCACACAGCGACGCGCGTAAAGACAAAAGCGACACGACGCAACGTCGACGTCGGCGTCAACTGCTCAAAGCAGCGCGTCGGCTGCCGCTCGTACCGAACATTTGTACTGAAAACGTCGACGTTAATAACTTCTGTGTTATTGGTCCGATCGGATTGTTATTTGGAGGATATGTTTATATTGCATTCAGCTTTACACATACCAAAGCATAACTTTATAGGTTCATTCATTACTTAATAATCGTAAATAACCGATTTGCGGGGGCGGTGGGTGTGGCATCAAACATTTGACATAAACTTCACCTGCCCCGAATATATAGGAACCTTCATACCAAATTTGGTGTCTCTAGCTTTTTTAATAGCTAAGATCTGTTGTCTCAAACAAACAGACGGACAGACGGACAGACGGACAGACGGACGGACGGACAGACGGACAGACAGACGGACATGTCTCAATCGACTCGGCTAGTGATCCTGAGCAAGAATATATATACTTTATGGGGTCTACCACGCCTCCTTATGCCTGTTACATACATTTTGCACAAAGTTAGTATACCCTTTTTTGACCATTTTCAATGGTCGAAGGGTATAAAAAGGAAACGTCAGACCTAGATAAAACAAGTAGGTAAGGCTACAGTCGGGCGCCGTAACATCCGTACCAAACATGTAAACACACTTCTGACGGAGAATTCTTCCAAACTTATTTTAATACATATGGCCTACTCGATCACACACACACACATACAAGCGCGTTAACAGTAAAGCAACACGACGCAACGTCGACGTCGACGTCAACTGCTCAAAGCAGCGCGCAGGCAGCCGCTCGTACCGAACATTTGTACTGAAAACGTTGACTTTAATAATTTCTGTGTTATTGTTCCGATCGGATTGTAATTTGGAGGATATGTTCATATTGCATGCAGCTTTATACATACCGAAGCAAAACAAGTTACAAGTTTAATACTTTGCTAAATAATCGTAAATTACCGATTTGCGGGGGCGGTGGGCGTGGCATCAAACATTTGACATAAACTTCACCTGCCCCGGATATATAGGAACCTTCGTACCAAAGTTGGTGTCTCTAGCTTTTTTAATAGCTGAGATCTGTTGTCTCAAACAAACAGACGGACAGACGGACGGACGGACAGACGGACAGACAGACGGACATGTCTCAATCGACTCGGCTAGTGATCCTGAGCAAGAATATATATACTTTATGGGGTCTGCCACGCCTCCTTATGCCTGTTACATACATTTTGCACAAAGTTAGTATACCCTTTTTTGACCATTTCCAATGGTCGAAGGGTATAATGAACATAAAATTCCTTAATTTAATGATTTATAATTTAATAAATGTATACTTATAATTAAAAACAAGTAGGTAAGGCTACAGTCGGGCGCCCGACAGTAAGATACCCTTTTCCCAATTTTCTAAATCCGTTACAAACGTGTAACCACCCTCATAGTTTCAAACAGAGAATTCTGCACAAATACTTCTACTACATATAGCTTACTCGCTCGCACGTACGCAGCAACGCATAAAGAGTAAAGCGACACGATGCAACGTCGACGTCGGCGTCAACTGATTAAAGCAGCGCGCCGGCTGCCGCTCGTACCGAACATTTGTACTGAAAACGTTGACTTTAATAACTTCTGTGTTATTGTTCCGATCGGATTGTAATTTGGAGGATATGTTTATATTGCATTCAGCTTTATACATACCGAAGCAGAACGTTATGGGTTTTATACTTTGCTAAATAATCGTAAATTACCGATTTGCGGGGGCGGTGGGTGTGGCATCAAACATTTGACATAAACTTCACCTGCCCCGGATATATAGGAACCTTCGTACCAAAGTTGGTGTCTCTAGCTTTTTTAATAGCTGAGATCTGTTGTCTCAAACAAACAGACGGACAGACGGACAGACGGACGGACGGACAGACGGACAGACAGACGGACATGTCTCAATCGACTCGGCTAGTGATCCTGAGCAAGAATATATATACTTTATGGGGTCTGCCACGCCTCCTTATGCCTGTTACATACATTTTGCACAAAGTTAGTATACCCTTTTTTGACCATTTTCAATGGTCGAAGGGTATAATTAACATGAAATTCCTTATAATAATAAGAAAGCAGGAAGCGGTCCCCTTTGTTTTGGCCACACAGAGCTGAAATTAGTATAGCGATTCGACTGGATGTGGGCTTGAAAGAAAAACAAGTAGGTAAGGCTACAGTCGGGCGCCCGACAGTAAGATACCCTTCTCCCAAATTTCCAAATACGTTACAAACGTGTAAACACACTAATAATTCCAAACAGAAATTTCTGCACAAAAACTTTTAATACATTTAGCTTTCTCGCTCGCACTCACACAGCGACGCGCGTAAAGACAAAAGCGACACGACGCAACGTCGACGTCGGCGTCAACTGCTCAAAGCAGCGCGTCGGCTGCCGCTCGTACCGAACATTTGTACTGAAAACGTCGACGTTAATAACTTCTGTGTTATTGGTCCGATCGGATTGTTATTTGGAGGATATGTTTATATTGCATTCAGCTTTACACATACCAAAGCATAACTTTATAGGTTCATTACATTACTTAATAATCGTAAATAACCGATTTGCGGGGGCGGTGGGTGTGGCATCAAACATTTGACATAAACTTCACCTGCCCCGAATATATAGGAACCTTCATACCAAATTTGGTGTTTCTAGCTTTTTTAATAGCTAAGATCTGTTGTCTCAAACAAACAGACGGACAGACGGACAGACGGACGGACGGACAGACGGACAGACGGACAGACAGACGGACATGTCTCAATCGACTCGGCTAGTGATCCTGAGCAAGAATATATATACTTTATGGGGTCTACCACGCCTCCTTATGCCTGTTACATACATTTTGCACAAAGTTAGTATACCCTTTTTTGACCATTTTCAATGGTCGAAGGGTATAAAAAGGAAACGTCAGACCTAGATAAAACAAGTAGGTAAGGCTACAGTCGGGCGCCGTAACATCCGTACCAAACATGTAAACACACTTCTGACGGAGAATTCTTCCAAACTTATTTTAATACATATGGCCTACTCGATCACACACACACACATACAAGCGCGTTAACAGTAAAGCAACACGACGCAACGTCGACGTCGACGTCAACTGCTCAAAGCAGCGCGCAGGCAGCCGCTCGTACCGAACATTTGTACTGAAAACGTTGACTTTAATAATTTCTGTGTTATTGTTCCGATCGGATTGTAATTTGGAGGATATGTTCATATTGCATGCAGCTTTATACATACCGAAGCAAAACAAGTTACAAGTTTAATACTTTGCTAAATAATCGTAAATTACCGATTTGCGGGGGCGGTGGGCGTGGCATCAAACATTTGACATAAACTTCACCTGCCCCGGATATATAGGAACCTTCGTACCAAAGTTGGTGTCTCTAGCTTTTTATACCCTTCGACCATTGAAAATGGTCAAAAAAGGGTATACTAACTTTGTGCAAAATGTATGTAACAGGCATAAGGAGGCGTGGCAGACCCCATAAAGTATATATATTCTTGCTCAGGATCACTAGCCGAGTCGATTGAGACATGTCCGTCTGTCTGTCCGTCTGTCCGTCTGTCCGTCCGTCCGTCTGTCCGTCTGTCCGTCTGTCCGTCTGTATGAGACAACAGATCTCAGCTATTAAAAAAGCTAGAGATACCAAATTTGGCATGAAGGTTCCTGTAAATCATAGGCAGATAAAGTTTATCTCAAATTTTTGATGCCACGCCCACCGCCCCCGCAAATCGGTTATTTGCGATTATTAAGCAAAGTATTAAATCCATAACGTTCTTCTTTGGTATGTATAAAGCTAAATGCAATATGAACATATCCTCTAAATTACAATCCGATCGGACTAAGAACACAGAAGTTATTAACGTCGACGTTTTTAGTACAAATGTTCGGTACGAGCGGCAGCCGACGCGCTGCTTTGAGCAGTTGACGCCGACGTCGACGTTGCGTCGTGTCGCTTTACTCTTTACGCGCGTCGCTGTGTGAGTGCGAGCGAGTAAGCTATATGTACTAGAAGTATTTGTGCAGAATTCTCTGTTTGAAATTATGAGTGAGGTTACACGTTTGTAACGGATTTGGAAAATTGGGAGAAGGGTATCTTACTGTCGGGCGCCCGACTGTAGCCTTGCTTTCTTGTTTAATAGCTGAGATCTGTTGTCTCAAACAAACAGACGGACAGACGGACGGACGGACAGACGGACAGACAGACGGACATGTCTCAATCGACTCGGCTAGTGATCCTGAGCAAGAATATATATACTTTATGGGGTCTGCCACGCCTCCTTATGCCTGTTACATACATTTTGCACAAAGTTAGTATACCCTTTTTTGACCATTTCCAATGGTCGAAGGGTATAATGAACATAAAATTCCTTAATTTAATGATTTATAATTTAATAAATGTATACTTATAATTAAAAACAAGTAGGTAAGGCTACAGTCGGGCGCCCGACAGTAAGATACCCTTTTCCCAATTTTCTAAATCCGTTACAAACGTGTAACCACCCTCATAGTTTCAAACAGAGAATTCTGCACAAATACTTCTACTACATATAGCTTACTCGCTCGCACGTACGCAGCAACGCATAAAGAGTAAAGCGACACGATGCAACGTCGACGTCGGCGTCAACTGATTAAAGCAGCGCGCCGGCTGCCGCTCGTACCGAACATTTGTACTGAAAACGTTGACTTTAATAACTTCTGTGTTATTGTTCCGATCGGATTGTAATTTGGAGGATATGTTTATATTGCATTCAGCTTTATACATACCGAAGCAGAACGTTATGGGTTTTATACTTTGCTAAATACCGATTTGCGGGGGCGGTGGGTGTGGCATCAAACATTTGACATAAACTTCACCTGCCCCGGATATATAGGAACCTTCGTACCAAAGTTGGTGTCTCTAGCTTTTTTAATAGCTGAGATCTGTTGTCTCAAACAAACAGACGGACAGACGGACAGACGGACGGACGGACAGACGGACAGACAGACGGACATGTCTCAATCGACTCGGCTAGTGATCCTGAGCAAGAATATATATACTTTATGGGGTCTGCCACGCCTCCTTATGCCTGTTACATACATTTTGCACAAAGTTAGTATACCCTTTTTTGACCATTTTCAATGGTCGAAGGGTATAATTAACATGAAATTCCTTATAATAATAAGAAAGCAGGAAGCGGTCCCCTTTGTTTTGGCCACACAGAGCTGAAATTAGTATAGCGATTCGACTGGATGTGGGCTTGAAAGAAAAACAAGTAGGTAAGGCTACAGTCGGGCGCCCGACAGTAAGATACCCTTCTCCCAAATTTCCAAATACGTTACAAACGTGTAAACACACTAATAATTCCAAACAGAAATTTCTGCACAAAAACTTTTAATACATTTAGCTTTCTCGCTCGCACTCACACAGCGACGCGCGTAAAGACAAAAGCGACACGACGCAACGTCGACGTCGGCGTCAACTGCTCAAAGCAGCGCGTCGGCTGCCGCTCGTACCGAACATTTGTACTGAAAACGTCGACGTTAATAACTTCTGTGTTATTGGTCCGATCGGATTGTTATTTGGAGGATATGTTTATATTGCATTCAGCTTTACACATACCAAAGCATAACTTTATAGGTTCATTACATTATTTAATAATCGTAAATAACCGATTTGCGGGGGCGGTGGGTGTGGCATCAAACATTTGACATAAACTTCACCTGCCCCGAATATATAGGAACCTTCATACCAAATTTGGTGTCTCTAGCTTTTTTAATAGCTAAGATCTGTTGTCTCAAACAAACAGACGGACAGACGGACAGACGGACAGACGGACGGACGGACAGACGGACAGACGGACAGACAGACGGACATGTCTCAATCGACTCGGCTAGTGATCCTGAGCAAGAATATATATACTTTATGGGGTCTACCACGCCTCCTTATGCCTGTTACATACATTTTGCACAAAGTTAGTATACCCTTTTTTGACCATTTTCAATGGTCGAAGGGTATAAAAAGGAAACGTCAGACCTAGATAAAACAAGTAGGTAAGGCTACAGTCGGGCGCCGTAACATCCGTACCAAACATGTAAACACACTTCTGACGGAGAATTCTTCCAAACTTATTTTAATACATATGGCCTACTCGATCACACACACACACATACAAGCGCGTTAACAGTAAAGCAACACGACGCAACGTCGACGTCGACGTCAACTGCTCAAAGCAGCGCGCAGGCAGCCGCTCGTACCGAACATTTGTACTGAAAACGTTGACTTTAATAATTTCTGTGTTATTGTTCCGATCGGATTGTAATTTGGAGGATATGTTCATATTGCATGCAGCTTTATACATACCGAAGCAGAACAAGTTACAAGTTTAATACTTTGCTTAATAATCGTAAATAACCGATTTGCGGGGGCGGTGGGCGTGGCATCAAACATTTGACATAAACTTCACCTGCCCCGAATATATAAGAACCTTCATATCAAAAAATTTCCAAATTTTCCGAAAATTTTGCGAAAAAAAAATTTCAAATAATTTCCAGTAATTTGGAAAATCAAAAAATTGTAAACAATTTTAAAATAAAATTTAATAAAAAATTCCAAATTTGGAAAAATAAAATTTAAATAAATTCAAAAAATTTTGAAAAAAAAAATTAATTAAATTTTTCCAAAAATTTGGAAAAAAAATATCAAAAAATTTTCAAATTATTCAAAATTTAAAAAAAAAATTCAAAAAAATTCCAGTAATTTGGAAAAACAAAAAATTTGAAACAAATAATTCCAAAAATCTTTATAAAAAAAATTTCAAAATATTTACAAAATTATCCAAAAAATTTGAAAAAAAATTTCAAAACGTTACCAAATTTTTCCAAACATTTAAAAAAAATAATATCAAAAAATTTCAAAATTTTCCGAAAATTTTGGGAAAAAAAAATTTAAGCAAATAAAATTTCTAAAAAAAAATTTCAAAAAAATTCCACAAATTTTAAAGAATAAAAAATTCAAAAATTTTGAAAAAAAAATTTCAAAAATTTTGAAAAAAAAAATTCAACAAATTTCCAAAATTTTGAAAAAAAAATTCAAAAATTTAAAAAAAAAAAAATCAAAAAATTTCCAAAATGAAAAATCAAAAAGTTTTCAAAAATTTTTAAGGTAAAAAAATTTCGAAAAAATCCCAAAAATTTCCAAAAATTAAAAAAAAAAATTTGAAAAAAAAATTTTTAAAAATTTTGAAAAAAAATTCAAAAAATTTACAAAATTAAAAAAATCAAAAAATTTACAAATATTTTCATAGTAAAAATATTTCGAAAAACTCCCAACATTTTTAAAAATTTAAAAAAAAAAATTTCAAAAAATTTTTGAAAGAAAATTTTGAAAATTTTGAAAAAAAAAATTCAAAAATTTTCAAAAAAATATGCAAAAGATTTTCAAAATAAAAATTCAAAAAATTTTCATAGTAAAAAAATTTCGGAAAAATCCCGAAATTTTCCAAAATTTAAAAAAAAAAATTTAAAAAATTTAATAAAAAAAATTTCTAAAATTTAAAAAAAAAATTCAAAAAAAATTTAAAAAATTTTCATATTAAAAAAATTTCGAAAAATTCCCAAAATTTTCGAAAAATTTGAAAAAAAAAAATTTAAAAAAAACAAGTGGGTAAGGCTACAGTCGGGCGCCCGACAGTAAGATACCCTTTTCCCAATTTTCTAAATCCGTTACAAACGTGTAACCACTTTCATAGTTTCAAACAGAGAATTCTGCTTAAATACTTCTACTACATATAGCTTACTCGCTCGCACTCACGCAGAGACGCGCGTAAAGAGTAAAGCGACACGACGCAACGTCGACGTCGGCGTCAATTGCTCAAAGCAGCGCGTCGGCTGCCGCTCGTACCGAACATTTGTACTGAAAACGTCGACCTTAATAACTTCTGTGTTATTGGTCCGATCGGATTGTAATTTGGAGAATATGTTCATATTGCACTCAGCTTTATACATACCAAAGCATAACTTTATAGGTTCATTACTTTGCTTAATAATCGTAAATAACCGATTTGCGGGGGCGGTGGGCGTGGCATCAAACATTTGACATAAACTTCACCTGCCCCGAATATATAGGAACCTTCATACCAAATTTGGTGTCTCTAGCTTTTTTAATAGATAAGATCTGTTGTCTCAAACAAACAGACGGACAGACGGACAGACGGACAGACAGACGGACATGTCTCAATCGACTCGGCTAGTGATCCTGAGTAAGAATATATATACTTTATGGGGTCTGCCACGCTTCCTTATGCCTGTTACATACATTTTGCACAAAGTTAGTATACCCTTTTTTGACAATTTTCAATGGTCGAAGGGTATAAACACCAAAAAATTTTTGGAAAATTTTGAAATTTTTTTACCCGCTACTCATAGAGTAGAAGGGTATTATAACTTTGTTCGAACCGAAAATGTATGTAACAGGCAGATGGAGACATCTCCGACCCCATAAAGTATATATATTCTCAATCAGTATCAACAGCCGAGTCGATATAGCCATGTCCGTCTGTCCGTCTGTCCGTCCGTCCGTCTGTCTGTCTGTCCGTCCGTGTGAACACCTGGATTTCAGCTATTGTAAGAGCTAGAGTTCCCAAGTTTGGCGACAACATGTGTTATTACTGCAGGCTGATCAAGTTTATTTTGGATTTTAGCCACGCCTCCACCCGCCTCCATAAATTGAAAAAAACTGATTACAGCCGCAATATTAGCTTTACAGCAACAGTTCTATAAATACTTTATAAATACCATCTTGCGGACGTTTCGTTAAAATTTCAGTAAGATTGGACTATAAATGTGGAAGATATTAAGGAAATAGTAGTGCCATGTGATCACGTGTTTTTGTCTGTTTTGTTATGTTAGATATGCAAGATCCAGGTTCAACTCCGGCGGCAAGCTCTTTTTATACCCTTGCAGAGGGTATATTAATTTTAGCCAGAAGTTTGCAACGCACCTTAGGAAACATCTCCGACCCTATAAAGTATATATATTCTGAATCAGCATCACCAGAGGAGTCGAAAAATGGATGTCCGTCTGTCCGTCCGTCCGTCCGTCCGTCCGTCCGTCCGTCTGTTGCAACGCAAACTAGTTTCTCAGTTTTTGAGCTATCTTCATGAAACTTGGCACACAAGCTTCTTATTGCTGTAGGCTGTAAATAAGTCGGAACGAGCCAGATCGGACCGATATATCGTATAGCTGTCATAGAAGCTATCGGCCGATTTTTGTTGTTTTTCAAGATATTGCAACAAGATTTGGCAAATCTTATTCTTATTACGTTCTTAATGTGCTGTCAAAATTGTATCAAAATCGGACCACTATAACATATAGCTGCCATAGGAACAATCGTCTGAAATCAGGGTTTTTGTATGCAAACCTGTTTTGTTTTTGGAAATACTGCACATTATCAATACCTTTTAATGTTATACAGTAACCCGCTCTTTGTTTTTCCATTTAAATATCTCAGACGTTTATATTCTATAGCTGTTATAGGAACAATCAGTTAGTCCGTCTGTCTGTTGCAACGCAAATTAGTCCCCCAGTTATTGAGCTATCATCATAAAACTTTGCTCACAAGCTTTTTATTTCTGCCCTCTTTAAATAAGTCGGAACGGGCCAGATCGGACTGATATATCGTATAGCTGTTATGGAGCCTATCGGCCGATTTTCGTTTTACTTCAAGATATAGCTTTCAGGCTTACAACATCTTTTATAACTTATAACGATCAACGATCGGCCTAATGAAGGTTCTTGTTGCAATTTTATGGAAATCTGAGTACTATTACATGTAGCTGTTAAACAAAAATCATATAGCTGTTATTCAAACGCATTTTTGAATGAGAACTTTCCAAATTTAGATTTTATGACCAACAGATCCTTTACAACACAAAGACATTCGACCAAATGCTGTTTCTAAGAATGGTATACTGATATATGCAAAACAAAATATATCGGAAAACATAACATTATTATATGAAACAGTTACAGTTGATAATGTAAGAAATATATACCAGTCCATAACATTTAAATACTTGCATACAATATTCATAGTTGTTTATAGGAATCCAGCTTTTCCTATTACAAGGTTTCGAAATGAAATCAGAAATGATGTTGAAAGGCTAACGTCAGCTGAAAATAATACAAAATTGGTAATATTAGGAGTTTTTAACATTTGCCGATCAACAACCACTGATCAGCTCGAGTCTACTTTAAATAATAACAACAAAATGTGCCAACAACAAAACATTTAACTCAAATTGATTGGATATTTTGTGATAACACAGTAAGCGGTGCTGCCGCAATCACTTATCAAGCTCCATATAGTCACCATGACGGCGTGTTCCTTAGCTATAATCACTAATTTAAAAATTTATTTTTAAATATTTAGTTAATTAATTTATTTTAGTAGTCAGATAGCCTTTATAGTTGAATCAATTAAAGTTTTTATTTTAGGCGTTATTACAATATTTTAATTTCACAATGCGCGTCCGTACAATACTGCGTTCCGCTTCAAAGTGAAGTGCGTCGCTTCTCCTAACTCTCTACTCCTTTATTTACACCAGAGGGCGCTTAGTGAACTAGAACTATTTAACTTACAATAGATGGCGTTGAGCCATGATCGACAAACTAAACAATACTTACAATTACATAGAATCTTACATACTAATTATAACTACATATTACTACACGTACTACATATTACTACAACTCGGCCGTTCTGACATTGAGGATCTCCTGATACTCGTTGACTTGCTTCTTGTTACAATATTGCTTTGGCCATACTTATTTATAATTTTATTGTTTACAACTTCATTTTTATCTTTTTCTACACTTATATTATCATTTAAATTTACATTCTCATTTTCTTTATTTACATCATTTTTTGGAATTATATCTATATTTTCTTCGTTGTCCTCATCATTTTCTTCGCTTAGCTCATTTTCAGACATTGCAACACTTTTTGAATTGATCCATTGTTTAAGATTATGTACAGCCCATATTCCTGAATACGGTATTTGTGATTGTTGAAAATTTTCCACGTCTTCCATTAAATATCTATCATTGTCTAAAACTTTTGACACTACGTATGGTCCTTTAAATTTTGGTATAAGTTTACTAGATGCGCCTTGCAAAGAATTAAAATTTTTTACTACTACATAATCGCCTACCGCAAAGACTTTAGGTTTTTGGCGTTTTGCATTTACATAGGTATTATTATATGCTTGAGCCTTTTCTTGGCTTATCTGTGCATTTCGTCTAATTTCTTCTAAGTTCCTTATGGTTTGGTTATTTGGATCTATGACGTTTTCTTTCAGACTATCGACACTGTTTCCTTTCTGTTTTACTCCAAAAAGCATTACGCTTGGACATTCATTTGTACTTCTATTTCTTGTATTGTTCATTGTGTATTCCACTTTGTACAGAACTTTATGCCACGCCTCGTTATTTTCTGTATCTATTATTTTAGCCATCATCGGACCTAAATCCCTATTTACTCTTTCTACTTGTCCATTAGCTTGTGGAGACGCTGTAGCTACTTTAATGTGATTAACGTTATTTTCTTTTAAAAAGTCTTCGAATTCATTAGAAGTGAAACAACTGCCTCGATCAGATATTAAGTTTTTGGGCCTACTATATGCAATAAAATAGTTATTTAAGGCTTCAATTGCTTCCTTTGAGCTTGTCGTTTTGGTTGGATATAATTTAACGAACTTCGTACACGCATCTATTACTACCAGTATATGTCTTTTTTTCGTATTTTTACTATTGATGGGCCCATAGTGGTCAACATGTAATACTTTAAATGGATCACTGCCTTTTGGAATCGAGTGTAAAAACCCCTCTACTCTACCTGACTTATTACAAAACGCAATACACTTGAGACAATTGTTAATGTGGTCTGTTACTTTTCTTCGTACGTTCGGAATCCAATAAGTTTTCGTAATCGAGTCCACCACTTTGTCAACCCCTACATGTCCCATCTCATCATGATACTTAAAAAACACATTGGTTTCCATTGACATGGGCACATAAAACATTAACCTCTGATTTTTTTTTTCTATAAACGACACCATTGCGCTTTTCATAATATTCACTTTCCTGTTCAGACAACTTATTCTTTATATTTCTTATATTTGGATCCTTTCCATATTATTAAGTTTTCTTCAAACGTGTTTGTTTCTATTATCATTATACTATTACTTCTACTTAATGCATCCACATGCTGCATTCTTTTTCCTGACCTATGTTCAAGAGTGTAATTATAATTTTGAAGCTCGAGAGCCCACCTCGCAATTCGTGTATTCAATTCTTTTTTGTTTAAAGTTAGCGTAAGTGAATTGCAATCTGTTACTATTTTAAAGTTAATGCCTTGTAAATAGACTCGAAACCGTTTCAACGCGTTGACTATTGCAAGTGTTTCTAACTCAAAGCTGTGATACCTTGACTCAACTTCTGTCGTCCGTTTTGAAAAGTAAAAAATTGGGTGTAACTTCGTATCATTCTTTCGTTGTAACAATATTGCACCGTACCCTAGCGAACTTGCATCACAATGAAGTTCGGTCTCATCTTTCGGATCATATATTGCTAATATCGGTGCTTCTACCAGTTTTTCCTTTAGCATATTGAAAGCTCTTAACTCTTTCTCTCCAAACATGAATTTTTTATCTTTTCTTGTAAGGTCATATAATGGTTTTGCCACTAGAGCGAAATCCTGAATGAATCTTCTAAAATAAGAGCATAGACCAATATAACTTTGTACTTCGTGAACCTTAGTTGGCACCGGAAACGATTTAATGGCTTCTATACCTGACTCATTTGCTTTTATGCCTTCTCCTGTTACTGTGTAGCCTAAATAATCTATAGACGACTTCAAAAACTCACACTTGTCTTGTCTAAGTTCTAATTTATTTTCTACTAAGCATTGAAAAACTTCTTTCAGGATATTAAAATGTTCTTCTAGTCCTTCTGTAGCAATCATTATATCATCAAGATATATGATAACTTTGCCTTCTCGTACCATATCTTCGAATATTTTATTTATAAATCTTTGAAACGTAGAAGGAGCGTTTGTCAACCCGAACGGCATTCGAAGATATTCGAATTGTCCTAACGGTGTTATAAACGACGTATACTTTGTAGAATTACTATCCATAAAAACATGATTAAAGCCACTCTTTAAATCTAACTTTGAAAATAACTTTTTATTTACTAACCTATCTAACAAATCATCTATCAGTGGTATGGGGTAACTATCTTTTGACGTAACTTTATTTAAACGACGGTAATCTACACACATCCTTAATTCCCCTGTCTTCTTTTTAACAAGTACTATCGGTGAAACATATTCTGACTCACTTGGACGTATATATCCTTTAGCCATATTCTCATCTAGTATCCTTTGTACCTCTGCCTTTTCAACGTATGATAGTCGTCGAGGGGGACATCGAAACGGTTTTTCGCTATCAACAATAATTTTCATATACCTCTTAATTTTGGGTTCAACTGGCCTAATAGGTTTAACATAATAATTCTTAAACAGATTCTCTAACCTCTTCGTGTTAACATTATTCATCTCTTCTCCCACTTTGTATTCTTTTTTTATTTTTACAGTCTACATCGATCAGCAACATCTGCGTTTCGAAACTTTCCTCTTTTATCTCATTTTTTATTTCATTCATGCTCATTTTTCTTTGACGTTCGTTCTCTTCGTTTCTATATATTTCTGCTTCACCGTTTTCACTTTGACTTTCCTTTACATTATCTATCTTTTCTCGAAATTGCATTTTATTTACTTTAACTTTACTCTGAGTCTCTCCTATATTGTCATTTCTTCGATTTTCTGCACTACCCTTGCTTTGCATATTAGCTAATTGTTCTTTACCTTGTATGTCTTTTAATTTGCCTTTACCTTTAATTTCATTCACGTTGCTTTGTCTTTGTTCTTTTACATTTCCTTCACTTTGTACATATTCTAACTTTTCTTTGCTTTGCATGTCTTTTAATTTGTCTTTACTTTTAATTTCATTCACGTTGCTTTGTCTTTGTTCTTTTACATTTCCTTCATTTTGTACATATTCTAACTTTTCTTTGCTTTGCATGTCTTTTAATTTATCTTTACTTTTACTTTGCACATACTTATTGCTTATATTCTCATCAACCTGAATTAGCTTATAATTACTCATATTTAAAAAATCTCTGCCTAAAACCACTGGGTGCCTTATGGATTCATTACTCACAACGAAAGATTCAATAGTTATAACTTTATTTAAATTTTTAAACAAACAAGTAATTTTACCAAGTACATTCAATTTACTTTCATTAATACCAAAATAAGTATTTGCCGATTCATTGTGGCTTAACTGTAATTCTTTAGGAATTGTAGATTTTCTTAAAATTGTTATCGGACTCCCTGAATCTAAGAGGCACCCTATGGAGATAAAATTTGACTTACAATTATTTGCATCACAGAAACTTATATCAAAGTATCTTACATAATTGTCCTTTGGTGTTGTCTTCTTGTATAGTGAACATTCTCTAGCCAAATGTCCCTCTTTACCGCACGCATAGCACGCTCCATCTGGACGCTTCGGCTTTCGGCACTCTGCAGCTATATGTCCGGAACAATTGCAATTAAAAACATTTAACAACCCTCTGGTCCGGGGTTGAAGTCTTTGGTACAGCTCCAGAGTGACTTTTTCCCCCAGTAAGACGTGGCATCTTAATATTACGGAACGCATCCAGAACTGCAGCCGGTGTAGCAAAACGTTGTAACTTGCCTTGGTTTCTGAGTTCAACATTCGGTATACCCTCCAGTATATACTGCACCATTTCGTCATCGGTAACATTTAATTTGTTTGCCAACATCTGTTTGTCATAAAAATAGCTTGCAAATGCTTCGTCATTGAGCCATTTACGTTTTTCTAAGCTTTGACGTAGCTCTACAAGATTGCCTTTCGTTCCAGATCTGATTTGCATTTGTGAAAAAATGTCATCTATATCTCCCGACAACAGTGAGGGTTGTGACAACAGCCAATAGTTTGCTTTTCCTTTGGCACGAGCACAAATAAGCGGGCGCATAATATTGTCACTGATATTGAATACCGCTCGCACATTTTTAGCCACTGTCAACCACTCATTTACATTTTTTTCTCCGTCATATTCAGGTATAAACTCCTTGACAGTGCTGAAATCAACAATGCTAGATTGTGTCGTAAGATTTACATTATTTTTTTTCATTTTCTTTGCAAAAACGAATACCATTCAACGTTTCGTTCACAAATGAACTTGTACCGTGAGCGATTTCTTCAGTGTTGCCAGCTTCGCACATTAGGTGATCGTTGCCAGCTTGTTGATTTTCAATTTCATCACGAAGTGTAATGACGGCGTCAATATTGCTCGCTGTTGCCATCTCGCTGTTTTCGTCGTCTGCCTGTTCCGTTATTCCGTCGTTAGGCGCTCCGCTGGCCGGCAAAACGGTAGTTTTGCTGTTTAGGGGTGCTTCGCTACGCAGACTTGCTGCACTTGCACTTGTTGACGGTAGCATACTTTGGATTTGCAACACTAAAGCCGATTTGCTGCCTTTGGTTGGTAATTTAAACTTTTCGCACCACAACTCCAAATCATGTATGCTTAAGTCATTCAAATCGCCGCTTAAATTTTGTATGTCCATATCATCCATAATAGCTTTAGAACACTTTGACTAAAAATAAACGTAGATACACGACCACTTCTGAATTTTAGTAGTCAGATAGCCTTTATAGTTGAATCAATTAAAGTTTTTATTTTAGGCGTTATTACAATATTTTAATTTCACAATGCGCGTCCGTACAATACTGCGTTCCGCTTCAAAGTGAAGTGCGTCGCTTCTCCTAACTCTCTACTCCTTTATTTACACCAGAGGGCGCTTAGTGAACTAGAACTATTTAACTTACAATAGATGGCGTTGAGCCATGATCGACAAACTAAACAATACTTACAACTACATAGAATCTTACATACTAATTATAACTACATATTACTACACGTACTACATATTACTACATTATTTTATTATTGTAAATAAAGAATATATGTGCAATGTTGTTTAAGGTATTGTAAATATTCCTCCTCGAGGATTGCGACCTTGCCGTGGTGAGGAGGCTGAGTATTCGAAATTATTAGAGGTTGATATAATCGACGTACTGTTATAATTCTTCAATAAATACCACAGAAACCAGCAGCAATCCAAAGATATTTTGTATTTTGTATAACTGCAAGGGTATGAAACCTTCGGCAAGCCGAAGGTAGCCTTGCTTTCTTGTTTCAATTATATGTACCAAAATTATTGCACTGTCATCATTGCAATTTTTTATCGGTCGACAGATAACTGCTGTGGCTGCGTGGATGTGGTCGCCGACTGACAAGCGAAAGGGCACGCGAGTTCTAATCCTACCCGACCCCGATTGCAAGTGGTTCATATTTTTGGATGGTTAGCTTTTTTTTCAAGAATTTTTTACATTTTTATTAAACAGAATTTTAAGGGGAGTGAGTTGGTATTGTCTTACACACACACACACACACACGAGACACAATAATAATTTCTTTTTGGCCTGTACGACAAGCTGAATGGTCTCATAATGCAACTTTACCGAGCAAATTCAAAATGAGCTAATGGCAGAGCTGTTATAGTTGCAGACTGCATAGGCCGAGTTTTTTGTGGAGGTCCATGGTTCAAGACCTCGCGTCGGTAAAAATTGTATGTTTTTCTTTTTTTTTTTGCATATACGTTATCTTTATTTAAAATCAATGTTAACGAAGTTTTTATTATATTAAAATAAATTTAGAATATTTAGTCACATTTTGCAGCAATGTATGTACAACATAAACGACAAATCTGGTTGGATTATTAAATTTCTCAATAAATATGTGAAGCATTATATAGGCGTCTCTTTTACACATTCATTATTAAAAGCCCTCTGATGAGTTCTAATTGCAAAGCACTGAGAGCAATGCGGCAACATCTAATAGAAACCACGTGCAACTTTCAAAGTCAAAACAAATTTGAAACTGTGAGACGTGTTTTTTTCGCATGGTGGTAGCGGGTATTCCACAGTCGGGCGCTCTCGACTGTAGCCTTTCCGCCTTGTTTTTTCTAAATTTTGAATTTTTTTTTTTTCAAAATTTTTCAAAATTTTTAAAGTTTAAGTTTTCAAATTTTTTTTTCAAAATTTTTGGAAAATCTAGGGAATTTTTTTTACAATGAAAATTTTTGGAGTTTGATAAGTGATTGCGGCAGCACCGCTTACTGTGTTATCACAAAATATCCAATCAATTTGAGTTAAATGTTTTGTTGTTGGCACATTTTGTTGTTATTATTTAAAGTAGACTCGAGCTGATCAGTGGTTGTTGATCGGCAAATGTTAAAATCTCCTAATATTACCAATTTTGTATTATTTTCAGCTGACGTTAGCCTTTCAACATCATTTCTGATTTCATTTCGAAACCTTGTAATTGGAAAAGCTGGATTCCTATAAACAACTACGACTATTGTATGCAAGTATTTAAATGTTACGGACTGGTATATATTTCTTACATTATCAACTGTAACTGTTTCGTATAAGAATGTTATGTTTTCCGATATATTTTGTTTTGCATATATCAGTATACCATTCTTAGAAACAGCATTTGGTCGAATGTCTTTGTGTTGTAAAGGATCTGTTGGTCATAAAAACTAAATTTGGAAAGTTATCTTTCAAAAATGCATTTGAATAACAGCTATATGATTTTTTGTTTAACAGCTACATGTAATAGTACTCAGATTTCCATAAAATTGCAACAAGACCCTTCATTAGGCCGATCGTTGATCGTTATAAGTTATAAAAGTTCGATTTGGATGTGGTAAGCCTGATAGCTATATCTTGAAATATAACGAAAATCGGCCGATAGGCTCCATAACAGCTATACGATATATCAGTCCGATCTGGCCCGTTCCGACTTATTTAATGAGGGCAGAAATAATGAGCTTGTGATCAAAGTTTCATGATGATAGCTCAATAACTGGGGGACTAATTTGCGTTGCAACAGACAGACGGACTGACTGATTGTTCCTATAACAGCTATATAATATAAACGTCTGACATATTTAAATGGAAAAACCAAGGGCGGGTTACTGTATAACATTAAAAGGTATTGATAATGTGCGGTATTTCCAAAAACAAAACAGGTTTGCTGATTTCAGCCGATTGTTCCTATGGCAGCTATATGTTATCGTGGTCATATTTTGATACAATTTTGACACCACATTAAGAACGTAATACGAATAAGATTTGTCAAATCTTGTTGCAATATCTTGAAAAACAACAAAAATCGGCCGATAGCTTCTATGACAGCTATACGATATATCGGTCCGATCTGGCTCGTTCCGACTGCTACAGCCTACAGCAATAAGAAGCTTGTGTGCCAAGTTTCATGAAGATAGCTCAAAAACTGAGAGACTAGTTTGCGTTGCAACAGACGGACGGACGGACAGACGGACATCCATTTTTCGACTCCTCTGGTAATGCTGATTCAGAATATATATACTTTATAGGGTCGGAGATGTCTCCTAAGGTGCGTTGCAAACTTCTGGCTAAAATTAATATACCCTCTGCAAGGGTATAAAAAGAACAGTGCGCGTTAAAGGAAGAGCGTACGTAAAGCTAGTGTGTGAGCGCGAGAAAGAGATTAGGCACACACACACACAAAAAGACGAGAGAGCGAGGTTTATTATAATTGTAGTTGCAGCGGAACTGCAACAACATATGCCAACACCGAAATAGAATTGGAAAAGAGAGCACAATGAGATCAGATGCTCTCCGAAAGAAGAGTAGAAAAAAGTTAAAGTGGCAGTTAACAAATATTATTATTATATATTAACTACGAACCAGTGGGTTAAGCAGGCATGCACTCGCGAAAGTGAGTGATAAATTGCACAAGTTAGAGAGATTAAATTAAGCGAACACCGATTGTTTGCAGGCAAAATTTAATAAAAGCGGGAAGCAGAAAAAAACACGTCCGTTCACTAAGAAGAGATAAGTTTTTACCGCACCGACTTTTATAAAATCTCGTGTATGAAAGAAACAAATTAGCGCTTATTACATCCTAGAGGACTTACAGGGCAAGGTAGTGGGAACCTTTCATGCGAAGAACATACGACCATAAAGAATTTTACACATTTCTGTTTCGTTCCCTACGGAAACCTACGAACGATCCATTACTAATGGACAGAGCTTACATTTAATCTTAGAAATAAAAATGAACATAAAATTCCTTAATTAAATGATTTATAATTTAATAAATGTATACTTATAAATAAAAATTAACATGAAATTCCTTATAATAATAAGAAAGCAGGAAACGGTCCCCTTTGTTTTGGCCACACAGAGCTGAAATTAGTATAGCGATTCGACTGGATGTGGGCTTGAAAGAAAAAAAAGGAAACGTCACACCTAGATAAAACAAGTAGGTAAGGCTACAGTCGGGCGCCGTAACATCCGTACCAAACATGTAAACACACTTCTGACGGAGAATTCTTCCAAACTTATTTTAATACATATGGCCTACTCGATCACACACACACACATACACGCGCGTAGACAGTAAAGCAACACGACGCAACGTCGACGTCGACGTCAACTGCTCAAAGCAGCGCGCAGGCTGCTGCTCGTACCTAACATATGTACTGAAAACGTTGACTTGAATAACTTCTGTGATACTTGTTCGATCGGATTGTATTCAGCTTTACGTATACCGAAGCAGAACGTTATGAGTTTAATACTTTGCTTAATAATCACAAATTACTGATTTTGAAATTGAATTTGAAAACGACATTTCCTGCCTAGGATATACAGGAATCTTCATGCAAAATTTGGAGTCTCTAGTTTTCTTAATAGCTAAGAATCAGACGCTCATACAGACGGACAGACGGACAGACAGACAGACGGACAGACAGACATGGCTAGATCGACTCGGTTGGTGATCCTGAGTAAGAATATATATACTTTATGGTGTCGCAGATATCTCCTTCTGCCTGTTACGCACATTCCGACAAACCTAATAGACCATGTATTTTTTTAAAATCCATGGCCTAAAAAGGAAAGAAAACCCTAAAAGCAGAAAAGACTAAGTAAGTAGGCTTGAATAGAAAGAAAACAAGTAGGTAAGGCTACAGTCAGGCGCCCGACAGTAAGATACCCTTCTCCCAATTTTCTAAATCCGTTACAAACGTGTAACAACTTTCATAGTTTCAAACAGAGAATTCTGCACAAATACTTCTACTAAATATAGCTTACTCGCTCGCACTCACACAGCGACGCGCGTAAAGAGTAAAGCGACACGACGCAACGTCGACGTCGGCGTCAACTGCTCAAAGCAGCGCGTCGGCTGCTGCTCGTACCGAACATTTGTACTGAAAACGTTGACTTTAATAATTTCTGTGTTATTGTTCCGATCGCATTGTAATTTGGAGGATATGTTTATATTGCATGCAGCTTTATACATACCGAAGCAGAACTTTACAAGTTTAATACTTTGCTTAATAATCGTAAATAACCGATTTGCGGGGGCGGTGGGCGTGGCATCAAACATTTGACATAAACTTCACCTGCCCCGAATATATAGGAACCTTCATACCAAATTTGGTGTCTCTAGCTTTTTATACCCTTGCAGAGGGTATATTAATTTTAGCCAGAAGTTTGCAACGCACCTTAGGAGACATCTCCGACCCTATAAAGTATATATATTCTGAATCAGCATCACCAGAGGAGTCGAAAAATGGATGTCCGTCTGTCCGTCCGTCCGTCCGTCCGTTCGTCCGTCCGTCCGTCCGTCCGTCTGTTTCAACGCAAACTAGTCTCTCAGTTTTTGAGCTATCCTCATGAAACTTGGCACACAAGCTTCTTATTGCTGTAGGCTGTAAATAAGTCGGAACGAGCCAGATCGTACCGATATATCGTATAGCTGTCATAGAAGCTATCGGCCGATTTTTGTTGTTTTTCAAGATATTGCAACAAGATTTGGCAAATCTTATTCTTATTACGTTCTTAATGTGCTGTCGAAAATGTATCAAAATCGGACCACTATAACATATAGCTGCCATAGGAACAATCTGCTGAAATCAGGGTTTTTGTATGCAAACCTGTTTTGTTTTTGGAAATACCGCACATTATCAATACTTTTTAATGTTATACAGTAACCCGTCCTTAGTTTTTCCATTTAAATATCTCAGACGTTTATATTATATAGCTGTTATAGGAACAATCAGTCAGTCCGTCTGTCTGTTGCAACGCAAATTAGTCCCCCAGTTAATGAGCTATCATCATGAAACTTTGCTCACAAGCTTCTTATTTCTGCCCTCTTTAAATAAGTCGGAACGGGCCAGATCGACTGATATATCGTATAGCTGTTATGGAGCCTATCGGCCGATTTTCGTTATATTTCAAGATATAGCTATCACGCTTACCACATCCAAATCGAATATATATAACTTATAACGATCAACGATCGGCCAAATGAAGGTTCTTGTTGCAATTTTATGGAAATCTGAGTACTATTACATGTAGCTGTTAAACAAAAAATCATATAGCTGTTATTCAAACGCATTTTTGAATGAGAACTTTCCAAATTTAGATTTTATGACCAACAGATCCTTTACAACACAAAGACATTCGACCAAATGCTGTTTCTAAGAATGGTATACTGATATATGCAAAACAAAATATATCGGAAAACATAACATTATTATATGAAACAGTTACAGTTGATAATGTAAGAAATATATACCAGTCCATAACATTTAAATACTTGCATACAATATTCATAGTTGTTTATAGGAATCCAGCTTTTCCTATTACAAGGTTTCGAAATGAAATCAGAAATGATGTTGAAAGGCTAACGTCAGCTGAAAATAATACAAAATTGGTAATATTAGGAGATTTTAACATTTGCCGATCAACAACCACTGATCAGCTCGAGTCTACTTTAAATAATAACAACAAAATGTGCCAACAACAAAACATTTAACTCAAATTGATTGGATATTTTGTGATAACACAGTAAGCGGTGCTGCCGCAATCACTTATCAAACTCCATATAGTCACCATGACGGCGTGTTCCTTAGCTATAATCACGAATTTAATAATTTATTTTTAAATATTTAGTTAATTAATTTATTTTATTATTGTAAATAAAGAATATATGTGCAATGTTGTTTAAGGTATTGTAAATATTCCTCCTCGAGGATTGCGACCTTGCCGTGTTGAGGAGGCTGAGTATTCGAAATTATAAGAGGTTCATATAATCGATGTACTGTTATAATTCTTCAATAAATACCACAGAAACCAGCAGCAATCCAAAGATATTTTATATTTTGTATAACTGCAAGGGTATGAAACCTTCGGCAAGCCGAAGGTAGCCTTGCTTTCTTGTTTAAGTTTACTAGCCTCGAGTATTCCATTATACGGCATTTGCGTAATTTGACAACCATCCACATCACGCACTACATATCGGTCATGGGGCAATACTTTATCAATAACATATGGCCCACGATATTTCGGTTCTAATTTTTTGTTCATTCCTGGAGTTGTGTTGATATGTCTTATTGCAATGTACTCCCCTTTTTCAAAGGTTTCCGCAGGTGAATTATACTTCAAAAACTGAGTCATATTTTGCTCTTGTGATTTTAAAATATTCTTCGACGCTTGTTCCCTAACCTTTTCAAGGTCCCGATCAACCACACTATTTCGTTCATCAAGATGTTTAGCAAGTTCATCAATTATATTGCCGCGTTGTGCTATTCCAAACAAAAGTACCGAAGGTGTATTTTTAGTCGTAGTTTGAATTGTATTGTTTAAAATATATTCTGTGTTTCTTATCGTTTCTGTCCAGTCTAAATGATTCGCACTGTCACACAATTTCCCCATCATAGGCGTAAGTACACGATTATGCTGAATATTTTTCCATTTTCATTGGCCAAGGTTCGTGCTAACGCATCACAATCAGTTATAATCTTAAAGGGTCTGCGATCTAAGTAAGTACGGAAGCGCCGAAGGGCATAATAAACAGCAAGCGTCTCCAGTTCGTAACTATGTAACCTCTTCTCAGTGTCCGCAGTTGATTTTGAAAAGTACGCTACAGGGTGGAATTTAGAATCATTTTGTTTCTGCATAAGTACAGCACCAAACCCGCGTGCACTTGCATCACAATGTAATTCAGTCTCTCGCTCTGGATCAAAAATGGCTAATACCGGAGCTTGTATTAGACTCTGGCGTAAAGTAAGGAAATCCTCATGACACTCATCAGAGAAGTCAAACGGTTTATCACCCCTCAACAACTGACTTAATGGAAATGCTATCTTCGAGAACGACTGTACAAATCGGCAGAAGAATGAGAACAGTCCAAGACAAGATTCCAGTTGCTTTCGGTTCGTAGGGACCGGGTATTTCTGTATAGCTTCAATGTGGCGGTCACTGGGACATATACCCTTTTCACTTGCTTTAAAACCTAAATATTCTAGCTCAGTTTGCGCAAATTTATATTTTTTGAGATTCAACTCAAGTCCACATGATCGTAATCGTTTGATAGCTTCCAAAATAGTTTTAATATGGCTTGAAAGGTCACGCGAAGCTATTAAAATATCGTCCATATACACAACTACAAGTCTCGCTTCGATCAAATCTCGTAACACCTTATTCACAAATCGCTGAAATACAGCAGGCCCATTTTTCAGTCCATAAGGTACGCGTAAGTATTCGTATTGTCCGTCAGGCAGTTAATTTAACCGAATCTTCATGCATCTTTATTTGATTAAAGCCGCTCTTAAGGTCCATCAATGTAAAATATTTTTATACCCTTCGACCATTGAAAATGGTCAAAAAAGGGTATACTAACTTTGTGCAAAATGTATGTAACAGGCATAAGGAGGCGTGGTAGACCCCATAAAGTATATATATTCTTGCTCAGGATCACTAGCCGAGTCGATTGAGACATGTCCGTCTGTCTGTCCGTCTGTCCGTCTGTCCGTCCGTCCGTCTGTCCGTCTGTTTGTTTGAGACAACAGATCTTAGCTATTAAAAAAGCTAGAGACACCAAATTTGGTATGAAGGTTCCTATATATTCGGGGCAGGTGAAGTTTATGTCAAATGTTTGATGCCACACCCACCGCCCCCGCAAATCGGTTATTTACGATTATTAAGTAATGTAATGAACCTATAAAGTTATGCTTTGGTATGTGTAAAGCTGAATGCAATATAAACATATCCTCCAAATAACAATCCGATCGGACCAATAACACAGAAGTTATTAACGTCGACGTTTTCAGTACAAATGTTCGGTACGAGCGGCAGCCGACGCGCTGCTTTGAGCAGTTGACGCCTACGTCGACGTTGCGTCGTGTCGCTTTTGTCTTTACGCGCGTCGCTGTGTGAGTGCGAGCGAGAAAGCTAAATGTATTAAAAGTTTTTGTGCAGAAATTTCTGTTTGGAATTATTAGTGTGTTTACACGTTTGTAACGTATTTGGAAATTTGGGAGAAGGGTATTTTACTGTCGGGCGCCCGACTGTAGCCTTACCTACTTGTTTTTCTTTCAAGCCCACATCCAGTCGAATCGCTATACTAATTTCAGCTCTGTGTGGCCAAAACAAAGGGGACCGCTTCCTGCTTTCTTATTATTATAAGGAATTTCATGTTAATTATACCCTTCGACCATTGAAAATGGTCAAAAAAGGGTATACTAACTTTGTGCAAAATGTATGTAACAGGCATAAGGAGGCGTGGCAGACCCCATAAAGTATATATATTCTTGCTCAGGATCACTAGCCGAGTCGATTGAGACATGTCCGTCTGTCTGTCCGTCTGTCCGTCCGTCCGTCTGTCCGTCTGTCCGTCTGTTTGTTTGAGACAACAGATCTCAGCTATTAAAAAAGCTAGAGACACCAACTTTGGTACGAAGGTTCCTATATATCCGGGGCAGGTGAAGTTTATGTCAAATGTTTGATGCCACACCCACCGCCCCCGCAAATCGGTAATTTACGATTATTTAGCAAAGTATAAAACCCATAACGTTCTGCTTCGGTATGTATAAAGCTGAATGCAATATAAACATATCCTCCAAATTACAATCCGATCGGAACAATAACACAGAAGTTATTAAAGTCAACGTTTTCAGTACAAATGTTCGGTACGAGCGGCAGCCGGCGCGCTGCTTTAATCAGTTGACGCCGACGTCGACGTTGCATCGTGTCGCTTTACTCTTTATGCGTTGCTGCGTACGTGCGAGCGAGTAAGCTATATGTAGTAGAAGTATTTGTGCAGAATTCTCTGTTTGAAACTATGAGGGTGGTTACACGTTTGTAACGGATTTAGAAAATTGGGAAAAGGGTATCTTACTGTCGGGCGCCCGACTGTAGCCTTACCTACTTGTTTTTAATTATAAGTATACATTTATTAAATTATAAATCATTAAATTAAGGAATTTTATGTTCATTATACCCTTCGACCATTGGAAATGGTCAAAAAAGGGTATACTAACTTTGTGCAAAATGTATGTAACAGGCATAAGGAGGCGTGGCAGACCCCATAAAGTATATATATTCTTGCTCAGGATCACTAGCCGAGTCGATTGAGACATGTCCGTCTGTCTGTCCGTCTGTCCGTCCGTCCGTCTGTCCGTCTGTTTGTTTGAGACAACAGATCTCAGCTATTAAAAAAGCTAGAGACACCAACTTTGGTACGAAGGTTCCTATATATCCGGGGCAGGTGAAGTTTATGTCAAATGTTTGATGCCACGCCCACCGCCCCCGCAAATCGGTAATTTACGATTATTTAGCAAAGTATTAAACTTGTAACTTGTTTTGCTTCGGTATGTATAAAGCTGCATGCAATATGAACATATCCTCCAAATTACAATCCGATCGGAACAATAACACAGAAATTATTAAAGTCAACGTTTTCAGTACAAATGTTCGGTACGAGCGGCTGCCTGCGCGCTGCTTTGAGCAGTTGACGTCGACGTCGACGTTGCGTCGTGTTGCTTTACTGTTAACGCGCTTGTATGTGTGTGTGTGTGATCGAGTAGGCCATATGTATTAAAATAAGTTTGGAAGAATTCTCCGTCAGAAGTGTGTTTACATGTTTGGTACGGATGTTACGGCGCCCGACTGTAGCCTTACCTACTTGTTTTATCTAGGTCTGACGTTTCCTTTTTATACCCTTCGACCATTGAAAATGGTCAAAAAAGGGTATACTAACTTTGTGCAAAATGTATGTAACAGGCATAAGGAGGCGTGGTAGACCCCATAAAGTATATATATTCTTGCTCAGGATCACTAGCCGAGTCGATTGAGACATGTCCGTCTGTCTGTCCGTCTGTCCGTCTGTCCGTCCGTCCGTCTGTCCGTCTGTCCGTCTGTCCGTCTGTTTGTTTGAGACAACAGATCTTAGCTATTAAAAAAGCTAGAGACACCAAATTTGGTATGAAGGTTCCTATATATTCGGGGCAGGTGAAGTTTATGTCAAATGTTTGATGCCACACCCACCGCCCCCGCAAATCGGTTATTTACGATTATTAAGTAATGTAATGAACCTATAAAGTTATGCTTTGGTATGTGTAAAGCTGAATGCAATATAAACATATCCTCCAAATAACAATCCGATCGGACCAATAACACAGAAGTTATTAACGTCGACGTTTTCAGTACAAATGTTCGGTACGAGCGGCAGCCGACGCGCTGCTTTGAGCAGTTGACGCCGACGTCGACGTTGCGTCGTGTCGCTTTTGTCTTTACGCGCGTCGCTGTGTGAGTGCGAGCGAGAAAGCTAAATGTATTAAAAGTTTTTGTGCAGAAATTTCTGTTTGGAATTATTAGTGTGTTTACACGTTTGTAACGTATTTGGAAATTTGGGAGAAGGGTATCTTACTGTCGGGCGCCCGACTGTAGCCTTACCTACTTGTTTATTTCCTAAATGTTCTAAACAGTCATCAGTTAAGGGCATCGGGTGGCTATCACGCAAAGTGATTTTGTTCAAAGGTTATAGTCTACACATTTACGTATTTCTCCTGATTTCTTGCGTACTGGTGCAATGGCGGAAGCGTAAGGCGTACTAGGTCTTATAATATTTCTCTTCAATAAGTCATTTATTATTTCTCGAACTTCAAAATCTATCTTGGTATGATAGGCGTCTGGGTCGTCGGTAAATAGGAATCGTATTTGTCGTTTCTATTTTCATACAGTAGTCGTCAGGATAAGGCGCAAGTGGCGTATTGTAATAAGCCTCACAAATAGATGACAGAAGCGTGTTATATTCATCGGCAGGAAGAGCAGTGTTAATGTTAAACAATTCCTCAGTTTCTGAAGTGACATCAATCGCACATAACTCATTAATACAATTATCAACATTTCCGATCGGCGGTACAGAAGCCTGGCTATCAATTGTTAGGCCGCATTTAGCCGCAATACCCTTGGCAGGTTTGTCAGAATTGCTTAAATGATTATCAAGGGACCGAAGTATGCCAAGGTTCACTAATTTACATCTTAACATATTACTTATTGTTCCGGGTTTATTACAATATAACAAATCTTTATTAATATAACGCTTTTTAACGCAAAACAAGTTAATATCTGCTTTTTCAAGTAAGTCTCTACCAATGATCATAGGTACAAAAATAGATTCATCGGGGACTACAATAAACTCATGTGTAATGATTTTATCGTTAAGCTTAATACTGCTGGTAACTTCTCCGAATGACATCAAACGATTCTTTCCTATTCCGCAATACTGACTCTTCGTTAATGGCCTATTGACAAAATTAGCTACACGCGCTCGCTGCACAAAACTTCTAGGACTACCGGAGTCAAAGAGAGATAAAATATTATCAAACTTGGCATACTTCAAGTCATCCATAAAAGAAACACTTACCAATTGGAATGGCTCTGTCTTCGCAAATTCGGAACTATCAAGACAAGCGTCATCACAAGTATCAACGCTAGCAACACTAGCAACACTACGGCCAGCAGGCGTCCCCTCCTTTTGACGGTACGGGCAGTTCTTAAAAATATGAGACAGCTCGCCGCATTTGAAACAAGATCCAGCAGGGCGTCTGGGCTTCGGACAAGCACCTTGGTAATGCCCGTAACCCGAGCAGTTGAAGCAGCGGACCGAAGTGTCTGGACTGGACGCAGTAGTCATCATTCTAGTTGCTGGAGCCGTCGACACCATCGTAGGCCGGGCCACAGGAGCCCTAGCAGCAGGCATCTTGGGAGCGGCAGCCACCAGTGTTCGAGGACGCACGCGCTCATAACGAATAAGCAGTGTCTTCAGTTCACGCATCGTCTTGGCAGCAAATAAAATGAATCTCGCGCTGGATTGATCTCCGAGGCCTTCAATGACAATGACAATCTGTTCGCTCTCAGCTACACGGCCGCGCGCCGCAATTTCCTGCATCGTCAACACGTACCGATGCACTGTCTCGTCTGGCCGCAAACGTCTGGCACGTAGTTTAACGGCACCTGGTGCCGCTAAATTTTTTCCCGCCATTTCCGTTCCCGCCTTTTCCCGCGTCTTCCTCGGTGTCAGCATCGAGTTTTTTGATGGCCGCATTTTGGCAATTGTTTCCAATTTCGAGGTATCCCACTTCTGAGATGTAGTCGCCGGGCTTATCGGCGATGAATATGTATATTAATCAATATGTATATTAGATCAAGTTCGTTTCCTTGTGCACGGGCGCAGCGTCAGGTTAAGAATGACATGTTCACTAACATCAGCTGTTAATGTTAAGCTGTGTCCGTATACATGTGAATGGCAATGTACAACATTAGAGCTAGACCGGCACACTACAGTATAGAAGACGGGCTTTTCCGAATAATCGATTTTTTTACCCTTGCAGAGGGTATATTAATTTTAGCCAGAAGTTTGCAACGCACCTTAGGAGACATCTCCGACCCTATAAAGTATATATATTCTGAATCAGCATCACCAGAGGAGTCGAAAAATGGATGTCCGTCTGTCCGTCCGTCCGTCCGTCCGTCCGTCTGTTGCAACGCAAACTAGTCTCTCAGTTTTTGAGCTATCTTCATGAAACTTGGCACACAAGCTTCTTATTGCTGTAGGCTGTAAGTCGGAACGAGCCAGATCGGACCGATATATCGTATAGCTGTCATAGAAGCTATCGGCCGATTTTTGTTGTTTTTCAAGATATTGTAACAAGATTTAGCAAATCTTATTCTTATTACGTTCTTAATGTGCTGTCAAAATTGTATCAAAATCGGACCACTATAACATATAGCTGCCATAGGAACGATCGGCTGAAATCAGGGTTTTTGTATGTTTTTTTTTTGGAAATACCGCACATTATCAATACCTTTTAATGTTATACAGTAACCCGCTCTTTGTTTTTCCATTTAAATATCTTAGACGTTTATATTCTATAGCTGTTATAGGAACAATCAGTCAGTCCGTCTGTCTGTTGCAACGCAAATTAGTCCCCCAGTTATTGAGCTATCTTCATGAAACTTTGCTCACAAGCTTCTTATTTCTGCCCTCTGTAAATAAGTCGGAACGGGCCAGATCGGACTGATATATCGTATAGCTGTCATGGAGCCTATCGGCCGATTTTCGTTATATTTCAAGATATAGCTATCAGGCTTACCACATCCAAATCGAACTTTTATAACTTATAACGATCAACGATCGGTCTAATGAAGGTTCTTGTTGCAATTTTATGGAAATCTGAGTACTATTACATGTAGCTGTTAAACAAAAAATCATATAGCTGTTATTCAAATGCTTTTTTGAAAGAGAACTTTCCAAATTTAGATTTTATGACCAACAGATCCTTTACAACACAAAGACATTCGACCAAATGCTGTTTCTAAGAATGGTATACTGATATATGCAAAACAAAATATATCGGAAAACATAACATTCTTATATGAAACAGATACAGTTGATAATGTAAGAAATATATACCAGTCCATAATATTTAAATACTTGCATACAATATTCATAGTTGTTTATAGGAATCCAGCTTTTCCAATTACAAGGTTTCGAAATGAAATCAGAAATGATGTTGAAAGACTAACGTCAGCTGAAAATAATACAAAATTGGTAATATTAGGAGATTTTAACATTTGCCGATCAACAACCACTGATCAGCTCGAGTCTACTTTAAATAATAACAACAAAATGTGCCAACAACAAAACATTTAACTCAAATTGATTGGATATTTTGTGATAACACAGTAAGCGGTGCTGCCGCAATCACTTATCAAACTCCATATAGTCACCATGACGGCGTGTTCCTTAGCTATAATCACGAATTTAATAATTTATTTTTAAATATTAAGTTAATTAGATTATTTTATTATGGTAAATAAAGAATATATGTGCAATGTTGTTTAAGGTATTGTAAATATTCCTCCTCGAGGATTGCGACCTTGTCGTGGTGAGGAGGCTGAGTATGTGAAATTATAAGATGATGATATAATCAATGTACTGTTATAATTGTTCAATTAATTCCACAGAAACCAGCAGCAATCCAAAGATATTTTATATTTTGTATAACTGCAAGGGTATGAAACCTTCGGCAAGCCGAAGGTAGCCTTGCTTTCTTGTTATACCCTTCGACCATTGAAAATGGTCAAAAAAGGGTATACTAACTTTGTGCAAAATGTATGTAACAGGCATAAGGAGGCGTGGTAGACCCCATAAAGTATATATATTCTTGCTCAGGATCACTAGCCGAGTCGATTGAGACATGTCCGTCTGTCTGTCCGTCTGTCCGTCTGTCCGTCCGTCCGTCTGTCCGTCTGTCCGTCTGTCCGTCTGTTTGTTTGAGACAACAGATCTTAGCTATTAAAAAAGCTAGAGACACCAAATTTGGTATGAAGGTTCCTATATATTCGGGGCAGGTGAAGTTTATGTCAAATGTTTGATGCCACACCCACCGCCCCCGCAAATCGGTTATTTACGATTATTAAGTAATGTAATGAACCTATAAAGTTATGCTTTGGTATGTGTAAAGCTGAATGCAATATAAACATATCCTCCAAATAACAATCCGATCGGACCAATAACACAGAAGTTATTAACGTCGACGTTTTCAGTACAAATGTTCGGTACGAGCGGCAGCCGACGCGCTGCTTTGAGCAGTTGACGCCGACGTCGACGTTGCGTCGTGTCGCTTTTGTCTTTACGCGCGTCGCTGTGTGAGTGCGAGCGAGAAAGCTAAATGTATTAAAAGTTTTTGTGCAGAAATTTCTGTTTGGAATTATTAGTGTGTTTACACGTTTGTAACGTATTTGGAAATTTGGGAGAAGGGTATCTTACTGTCGGGCGCCCGACTGTAGCCTTACCTACTTGTTTTTTATATAGCGACAAGCGCTCCTACACTTGATTTGTGGCTCCTAACCGGTTTGGATTTGCTGTTTGGCAAGCTGCTGTTGGGTCGTGAAACTTGTTGCATTTGGTACAACGCGTCCTTTTCTTCTCTTTTGGGCAAGAATTGGCAAAGTGACCCAACTCTCCGCAATTGTAGCTCTTCATTGCGTCATTTGATTTTTCTGGCTTAATATCTTTGTCCTGCATTTGCTCGAAGTTGCCGCCTTTCATTAGAACCTCTTTCTTCTTTCTCTTGCATTCGATCGACCTCTGTTTATAAAATAAGATTCGGCTGCATCCCGAAGTTGCTTCATTGTAGCGAAGTGAATAGCGGCAATGCTGTTTTGCAGTTCACGACGCTGATGACCTGCTCGTACGTATCGGATAACTGCTGCTTCGCTGAGCCTATATCGCACACCAAGGGCAGACATTCGGAAACAGTATTCCTTTACCGTCTCTTTCAATCTTCTTGTTGCACTTGCCATACTGAAGGGTACCACAGCTTCATCAGGGTTTGCTCCAAATGCGTCTCGAAGAGCATTTGCAAAGTTGTTCCACGTAAAGAATAGGCGAGGAATCTAACCACATCTTGGCTGGACCCTTAAGCCAGGAGTAAATAGCGAGCATTAAAAACTTTTCATCCCACAGGTAAGCATCAACCACCTTGTTGACGCGATCGACGAACTGATCTACTGAGATAGCGTTATCATCGCTGGGATCTTGTTTGCTATTTCCTTGACCGATGCTTGCCTCATGTTGTTGTTGGTAGCCAATCCAACACAGCTTCGCTCGTTGCTTGTGATTTCCGTGTCCACCACCGTGTTATTTTGCTGATTTATTGGTTGAACCGTAACGGCTGTGTTCTGCGTCTGCATGCTCACCAACTGCGCCATCATGTTTTTTAATTCTCTCATTTCACCCTGCAATTGTGAAATTGCCGCTGCATGTGACGTCATCGCTTCTTCTTGTTGGCTGGAGAGCCCAACCGTTGGCATCTCTATCTCTTCCGATTGTTCATGCTCCATGAGCCGCTGCACTAGCTCAACTCGGGAAACTGAGCTTGCCAAATTTCTTGCTCGAAGAAGGACCCTTAACTCGTCCACCTTGAGCGATCATTGGCATTTTTTTGTTTTTTTGTTTAAATTTCCTTCGCTGATTCCTGAACGTTCGCACACGCAACTCCTATTCAATGAGTGCAAGCGAGACAACTCTATGTACTGTAAGTATTTCATAATGTGTGCTTCTGCTTGCGAATTTCGCCACAACTTGAATACAAATACTCCGGTTTGAGACTGCGCTCAAACAAAATCTCTTAAATTTCAAATCTGGCTACTGAGAATACGTCCGCCACGTAGAAAAGGAACTATTCCGTTATTTGCAATTTGTTGTCATTTGGAGAACATATCTCATTGCGAATTTCCAACGGCGACGATCCTTGCTGCTGTCCGAACACTTTTTATTCTCTCTTAATATTCAAACCTCAAGTGATCCCACTTCTGAACTATAAAGGGGTTATATTTGTAGGCTTTATTTGATATTAAGGTTAATTATTAAATTATAAGGAGAGACGTTATTTTTGCCCACGCTGCTTTCTTGTGCGTAGTTTTCCATTACCGCAAAAAGAAGAAGAAAACAAAAACATAAAAACTTATCAATCGACATATCGTATACATTCATCGAATAGTCGATGAATACTAGTGATTTTTAGCACTGCTAAATTAACATTTGTTTATATACGGGAGCAGGGACTAACCCCTAAAAAATTACAGCTTTCGACTTCTGACAGATCGTCCTCGGTTGCTGCTACCTCAAATTTTGCCTGGGCGTCATATTCGTTAGTTTGGGGCATATAATTTACTGTTTGGCGATTTTTTGTAAAACCAACTTTAAAATTTGTGGCTTGGGTGGGCTGCCTAAATCGAGATGAGGAATCTACTTCCATAGGTTCAGGAAGTGATTGCTGTTCCCTCTGATTACCATTAAACTTTTGTTTTTGAGTACCACCCATCTGGCTCTTTTGATAATGTGGACTTTTCCTAGAATCAGTAGGTGCGTTGTTCTCCTGCTGACTATACTAGCGCGAACTCTGGGACCAGGCTTCTGTGTCTTTTCTTCTAAATGCTTAGCATAGTTGGCTGCAAAAATGCTTTTTTCGTTACTTGATTCTGCCCCTTGTGCTAATGCCAATGCAGTCAGTATAACATCAGGCTTGGCTGGGAAAACTGCCCGTTTCAGAGATTTTTTTTCAACCCTGATATAAAAGTGTGAAGTGCATCGTGTCTGAATTTTTGGTTTAGGACGGCTGCAGAAACTGAGTCATGGGTCATGAGAGTTTTGTTTGTTAAAAACGTTAGTGTTTTTTCTATCACATTACAATACTGTAATAATGGTTGATCGCCTTGCCTTAAAGTACTTAAATCTTGCTGGAGAACATAAATAAGTGTTTTATCTGCGTATGTAAAATCAAGTCTATTTATAATCTGTGTAACGTCCAGTTCAAACTGTAACGAAAAAGAAGAAAATATGGCGAATTGAATACGCCATTAGTTGTTCTGAAATAATACGCTTTATTAAAGGAGTTTAAGGGCTCGAGCTTTATTCCGCGTTCGAAAGACCGAAGAAAAAGAAGAAGAAGAAGTCCATTCAAGTGAGTTCCGATAGATATCGATAACTTCAAACAGTGTTACTTAACTAATAGGTGGCTAACAGGGTTGCCACAGTACTCCCCCTCCAGTGATGCTGTCACGATATTTGGTTTGTTTTTCCATACGTGCGAATTGTTTTTGGAGTTTCGTCTTCCTGTGCAGAATCATCTTTTAAGAAGAATGCTGGTTTTAATCTGTCGACAGAAATCGCTGTCTCTTTATCGTCTTTCCTTATGATGAAAACCCGATCGGACTCACGTCGAATGATTTCGTATGGACCAGTATACGGCGATTCTAGTGGCTGTTTAACTGAATCGACTCTGACGAAAACATGTGTGCAGTCATGCATTCCTTTTTGTATAAAAAATTTGTCTTTTATATGATGCGATGTTGCTGTTGGCCGAACTTCTCTCATATGACTGCGAAACTTTGTTAAAAACATCTCAGGATCAGATACGGCATCTATGTCGTCAAAGAATTCATTTGGAACTCGCAGCACTGTGCCATATAGCATTTCCGCTGCTGACGATTTGAGATCCTCTTTATAGCATGTCCGTAATCCCAGCAGAACAGTTGGAAGTATTTCAGACCAAGGAAATTCTGGGTGGCACATGAGTGCAGCTTTAAATGATCTGTGCCATCTTTCCACAAAACCATTCGATTGGGGATGATAAGGGGTAGTATGGATATGCTTACCACCGACCATCTTGAGCAGCTGCTTAAATAAAGCTGACTCAAACTGACTGCCTTGGTCTGTAGTTAACGTCTTAGGCGTACCATAACGAGCTACCCAATGTGTCCAGAATGCTGTGGCGACTGTCTCCGCTGTCATGTCTTTTAATGGCACCGCTTCAGGCCAACGTGAGAACCGATCAATAATCGTAAGACAATAACGATATCCTTGTTGAAGAGGCATTACTACGATGTCCATGTGAACGTGTTCAAATCTGTTGTCAGGAACTTCGATTTTGCTGGGCTGAAGTGAGTTGTGTTTATGAATCTTAGCCCGTTGACATGGGAGGCAGTTGCGACACCAGAAAAGGACATCTTTGTTCATGCTTGGCCAAATGTAGCTCCGGCGTAATTGCTTCAGAGTTGCCCTGCCACTGGGATGAGATAAACCATGCACAGATCCAAAAACTCGATGACGCAGGCTCTGTGGTATGTAGGGGCGTATTGTACCCGTTGACACATCGCAGTAAATGAGAGTGTTGTCGTCGCCACGAATTGATTTTAAATCCAACGAGGAAGTGCCCTTTAGCAATTCACCGAGCTCGGAATCAGAAGCCTGTGCTTCTTCAATATTGACAGTACTAATTGCAGTTGGCATCTTAATCTCGCACAGTCGTGACAGTGCGTCCGCAACTGTATTCTCCTCGCCTTTGACATGCAGAATCGTAGTTGTAAACTGTGATATATAATCAAGATGCCTTAACTGTCTTGCCGATGCCTTTTCAGGACGTTGATTAAAGGCGAAGATTAATGGCTTATGATCCGTTTTGACAACAAAAACACGTCCTTCTAGCAGATGTTTAAAGTGTCTTACTGCTTCGTAAATGGCCAACAACTCGCGATCGTAAGTGCTATAGCCACGCTCTGTTTGAGTTAACTTTTTCGAAAAAAATCCAAGGGGTTGCCAGACATCAGCAACCTGCTGCTCGAGTGAAGCGCCAATGGCCGCATCTGAAGCATCGCAGACTAGGGCCCAATTGGTGTTTGGCGTTGGATAAGATAACATTGTAGCGTCTGCTACATTCCGTTTGCATTCCTCGAAGACTTGTATAAGCTCTGGTGTCCATTGAATGATGCGCTTGTCATTCTTTTTAATGTCTCTTGTCAGCTCCGTTAGTGGTGCTTGGGTGTGAGATGCTTGAGGTAGGCAACGTCTGTAATAATTAATAATTCCAAGAAATCGGCCAAGTTCGCAAATTGTATCTGGTCTGGTATAGCTCAAGATAGCGTCAATGCGATCAGTTGGGGGTTTGATTCCACATTTGCTGACGATATAACTCAAGAATCGAACCTCTTGTTTAGCAAGTTGACATTTACTAACGTTGATGCAGAGACCGTTGTGTTGCAAGATGTTGAAGACTGTGCGAAGATGTTGTTCATGTTCATCTGCTGTTTTTGATGCAATGAGAATATCGTCAATGTAACAATACACAAAATCTAAGCCTCGGAAAATGTTATCCATAAATCGTTGAAACGTTTGTGTAGCGTTTTTTAGTCCAAACGGCATTTTAAGGAATTCTACTAGTCCAAAAGGGGTGCAAACTGCAGTCTTTTTGATGTCGCTCTCAGCCATTGGCACTTGGTAATAAGCACGTACCAGGTCGAGGGTTGAGAAAATAGTTTTTCCGTGTAGTTGTTCTGCAAAATCGTATATGTGAGCGATTGGGTAGCGATCCGGTACTGTTACAGCGTTTAACTTCCTATAATCGCCACAAGCGCGCCAGCTTCCATCCTTTTTTGTCACGAGATGTAATGGACTGGACCAGGAACTCTTAGACGGTCGACAAATGCCTTGCTCGATCAATAAATTGATCTCCGACTTTGCGGCTACCAATTTATCACCAGCAAGACGACGAGGGCGATCAGCAACAGGGCTGCCGGTGGTCTCTATGAAATGGCAAACATCGGTGTTGTTATTAACAGTGAGCTGTGATGTACGTGTTATCGCAATGAATTCCTGTAGCAGGCCACGAAAGTCAACAGCGTTGTCGACAGTGGAAATGGCTGTGTTACTTCCATCATTAAGGCGCGCGTTAGTGGTTAGACCTGTCGTTGAATCGATGAGTTGCTTGTTGTTGAGATCGATCAGCAATTGAAACTTTGAAAGGAAATCAGCGCCGATGATCGGCGTGTGAGTATCAGCAATGATGAAGGTCCAACTAAACTCCCGACGAAGTCCCAAGTTTAATTGAATGACCTGTTTGCCATACGTGTAGATAGGTGTTTGATTAGCTGCATACAATACAAGATCGCCTTTTTGTGGATTTTGCTTAAACGCAGAACGCGGTATCACAGAAATCACCGAACCAGAATCCACCAGAAATCGTGTCCTTGATATTTGATCATAGACGTGTAGGCGGCTCTCAGGGGGTGCTGTAATATTGCTGACAGAGTATTTGCTGTCGCCGTGCAGCTGAACAGGCGACAGCTGTGTTAGTTTAAATTTGCTTTGAAAGTGCAGCCAGGTCGGCACTTCTGAGCATTGTCACCGAATTTTTTGTGGTAAAAACACATCGTCGATGATTGGTCGCCTCTTCCGTTGGGTAAGTCGTATGATTTTCCATGTGATTGATTTTGCTGTTTTAGATATTTCATCTCTCCTTGTAGTTTTTCAACTCTCTCAGAAAGTGAACGTAAACTTTCGGCGACGTCTGCCAAGGTCTTGGTGGGAGCAATTGCGTTGACAGCATCGGGTGTAGCAGCTGTGGCACAAGTATTGCTAGTTCCATTAGCCTCGAGCATCTGGTCAGCAGTGGCTGCGAGTCTGTCAAGATCTGCTTCCGGCCACACAGTCAGTATTGGGCGAAAATTAGATGGCATCTCTGCAAGGAAAAGCGTGCGGATAATACTTTCGTATTGCTCGCCAGGTGCCAGACGACGCATGTGTGCCAGAATATCTGACGGTTTTTTGCCAGTTGCTCCTCCGTGCAACAAACGACGCAACATGGACTCAGCAGACTCGGCGAACTTAGTTAGTAGCCTAGTTTTGAGAGCGGGGTATTTGTCAACAGCTGGTGGATTTTGGACCAAATCAGCTACACTCAATGCAATATCTTCCTCCAACTGTACAGTAATGAGATCGAACTTGTCCACGTCGTTGATGATGCTGTTGAGGCGAAATGCGCGCTCAACTTGTGCAAACCAGAGTTGTGGATTGCTCCGAGTGAATTTTGGCACATTAATTTGTAGACGATGAACTGGTGCAACAGCCGGTGCAGACGTGACTTGGTGTGTTGCAGTGTCTTGGTGTGCCACACGTAATGCATCCATTTCTCTTTGCATTGTGCGAAGTTGCTCTTCGATATCATTCAATGGTTCAGTCATTTTGTGTGTTTCAAAATTTAGTTTCCTCCTGGTTAATGAGCGAAGATTGTATCGTGGTTGTTGCATGCGATTCTATTAGTTTGCTGCCCGTTGATACGTGTTCACAAAATGCGTCGTATATATGAACGTGTGTGCGTTATTTCACCACAGGCGTCTGATGAAATTCATAGAGCAGATGCAATTAGTATCGACGTAGTTAGTTTTTATGTTCAAAAGAAGTTTTAAATCACGTCGGGGTCACCAATATGGCGAATTGAATACGCCATTAGTTGTTCTGAAATAATACGCTTTATTAAAGGAGTTTAAGGGCTCGAGCTTTATTCCGCGTTCGAAAGACCGAAGAAAAAGAAGAAGAAGAAGTCCATTCAAGTGAGTTCCGATAGATATCGATAACTTCAAACAGTGTTACTTAACTAATAGGTGGCTAACAGGGTTGCCACAAAAATATTAATAAAGCGCCATCTATCGTTAAAGTTTATATGTCTACTTATCCGGGATGTTGCCAAAGATCTTGAGGCACGAAGAGAGCGAGGTTAACATGGCAGGTCATCGTGCGCTGGGTTCCAAGCGGTACTTTGCCATTTTTTTTTTCCCCAAGTCAGTCGTTCCGAGTTAGCCATAGGGAGTGTAAGTTAAATCTGGAAGTTATAAAGAAATTTTAGTGTCCAGTTCTAGTGTTTTTTGAAGAAAAAAAAACTAATTAAATACTTACCTGTATCCACTGCTGGTGAGTCCTCCGGATAAGATCTGGAATAGAAGAACAATTTTATGCTAAAGTTCTGACGAAATCAGGGTTGCAGAACTGGACCCAGGAGTCCAAAGGTCACGCCACTTGGACTGCCAGGAGACAAAGGGCAGGCGATTATACTGCATCTGGTCGAGCGGTGTCTATTGGCCGCGATTGCGTGTATTATTTCGGCAGCAGGAAATTTGGCATCGTCGCGGCTAGGAAAATTCATGATTGGCAAATTTTAAACCACCAGCACCAACAAAAAAAAAATTAATTTTTATTGCACAAACTCCCGCTAAAATTATAGCGGCCAACACGTCAGATAATAGAAAAAACAAGAAAGCAAGGCTACCTTCGGCTTGCCGAAGGTTTCATACCCTTGCAGTTATACAAAATATAAAATATCTTTGGATTGCTGCTGGTTTCTGTGGTATTTATTGAAGAATTATAACAGTACATCGATTATATGAACCTCTTATAATTTCGAATACGCAGCCTCCTCACCCCGGCAAGGTCGCAATCCTCGAGGAGGAATATTTACAATACCTTAAACAACATTGCACATATATTCTTTTTTTACAATAATAAAATAAATTAATTAACTAAATATTTAAAAATAAATTATTAAATTAGTGATTATAGCTAAGCTGATCAGTGGTTATTGATCGGCAAATGTTAAAGTCTCCATGTTAAAATCATTTCTGATTTCATTTCGAAACCTTGTAATAGGAAAAGCTGGATTCCTATAAACAACTATGACTATTGTATGCAAGTATTTAAATGTTATGGACTGGTATATATTTCTTACATTATAAACTGTAACTGTTTCATATAAGAATGTTATGTTTTCCGATATATTTTGTTTTGCATATATCAGTATACAATTCTTAGAAACAGCATTTGGTCGAATGTCTTTGTGTTGTAAAGGATCCGTTGGTCATAAAATCTAAATTTGGAAAGTTCTCTTACAAAAATGCATTTGAATAACAGCTATATGATTTTTTGTTTAACAGCTACATGTAATAGTACTCAGATTTCCATATATGCGGTATTTCCAAAAACAAAACAGGTTTGCATACAAAAACCCTGATTTCAGCCGATTGTTCCTATGGCAGCTATATGTTATAGTGGTCCGATTTTGATACAATTTTGACAGCACATTAAGAACGTAATAAGAATAAGATTTGCCAAATCTTGTTGCAATATCTTGAAAAACAACAAAAATCGGCCGATAGCTTCTATGACAGCTATACGATATATCGGTCCGATCTGGCTCGTTCCGACTTATTTACAGCCTACAGCAATAAGAAGCTTGTGTGCCAAGTTTCATGAAGATAGCTCAAAAACTGAGAGACTAGTTTGCGTTGCAACAGACGGACGGACGGACGGACGGACGGACGGACAGACGGACATCCATTTTTCGACTCCTCTGGTGATGCTGACTCAGAATATATATACTTTATAGGGTCGGAGATGTCTCCTAAGGTGCGTTGCAAACTTCTGGCTAAAATTAATATACCCTGTGCAAGGGTATAAAAACGAACAAAAGGAGGAAACATCTTTTTGTGAATTTAACAAGAAAGCAAGGCTACCTTCGGCTTGCCGAAGGTTTCATACCCTTGCAGTTATACAAAATATAAAATATCTTTGGATTGCTGCTGGTTTCTGTGGCATTTACTGAACAATTATAACAGTACATCGATTATATCAACCTCTTATAATTTCGAATACTCAGCCTCCTCACCACGGCAAGGTCGCAATCCTCGAGGAGGAATATTTACAATACCTTAAACAACATTGCAAATATATTCTTTAGTTACAATAATAAAATAATATAATTAACTTAATATTTAAAAATAAATTATTAAATTAGTGATTATAGCTAAGGAACACGCCGTCATGGGGAGTTTGATAAGTGATTGCGGCAGCACCGCTTACTGTGTTATCACAAAATATCCAATCAATTTGAGTTAAATGTTTTGTTGTTGGCACATTTTGTTGTTATTATTTAAAGTAGACTCGAGCTGATCAGTGGTTGTTGATCGGCAAATGTTAAAATCTCCTAATATTACCAATTTTGTAATATTTTCAGCTGACGTTAGCCTTTCAACATCATTTCTGATTTCATTTCGAAACCTTGTAATAGGAAAAGCTGGATTCCTATAAACAACTATGACTATTGTATGCAAGTATTTAAATATTATGGACTGGTATATATTTCTTACATTATCAACTGTAACTGTTTCATATAAGAATGTTATGTTTTCCGATATATTTTGTTTTGCATATATCAGTATACAATTCTTAGAAACAGCATTTGGTCGAATGTCTTTGTGTTGTAAAGGATCTGTTGGTCATAAAATCTAAATTTGGAAAGTTCTCATTCAAAAATGCGTTTGAATAACAGCTATATGATTTTTTGTTTAACAGCTACATGTAATAGTACTCAGATTTCCATAAAATTGCAACATAAACCTTCATTAGGCCGATCGTTGATTGTTATAAGTTATAAAAGTTCGATTTCAAACTTTATTATTAGGGACACACTTAGATTTGGATGTGGTAAGCCTGATAGCTATATCTTGAAATATAACGAAAATCGGCCGATAGGCTCCATAACAGCTATACGATATATCAGTCCGATCTGGCCCGTTCCGACTTATTGAAAGTGAGCAGAAATATGAAGCTTGTGAGCAAAGTTTCATGAAGATAGCTCAATAACTGGGGGACTAATTTGCGTTGCAACAGACAGACGGACTGACTGATTGTTCCTATAACAGCTATAAAATATATACGTCTGAGATATTTAAATGGAAAAACTAAGGGCGGGTTACTGTATAACATTAAAAAGTATTGATAATGTGCGGTATTTCCAAAAACAAAACAGGATTGCATAGAAAAACTCTGATTTCAGCCGATTGTTCCTATGGCAGCTATATGTTATAGTGGTCCGATTTTGATACAATTTTGACAGCATATTAAGAACGTAATAAAAATAAGATTTGCCAAATCTTGTTGCAATATCTTGAAAAACAACAAAAATCGGCCGATAGTTTCTATGACAGCTATACGATATATCGGTCCGATCTGGCTCGTTCCGACTTATTTACAGCCTACAGCAATAAGAAGCTTGTGTGCCAAGTTTCATTAAGATAGCTCAAAAACTGAGAGACTAGTTTGCGTTGCAACAGACGGACGGACGGACGGACGGACGGACGGACGGACGGACGGACGGACGGACTGACGGACGGACGGACGGACGGACGGACAGACGGACATCCATTTTCCGACTCTCCTGGTGATGCTGATTCAGAATATATATACTTTATAGGGTCGGAGATGTCTCCTAAGGTGCGTTGCAAACTTCTGGCTAAAATTAATATACCCTCTGCAAGGGTATAATAATGATTGAACCCGAACTAATGTAATCTCTGTAAGGGGTCGTCATTAAAGATGCACCCACAGGAATGGGCGACCAAAGGCATGGCGGGCTAAACTGGCCAAGTAACATCTGTGTGCCAACCTTATACTCCAGTTTGCCGATATTATCCATGCAAAGTGAAGGGTTGCAGATATCTCTCCGACGTCTTAGTTCGTCATCGTCAGCACGTTTTATTATATAAATTATATTGTAGGCGCTGGACATGGCCATTTTAAGGATCACCACCCCATAGCCGACGAACTGGAGCCGGAAATTGAAAAGTGCGGTCAAGTCCATGAAGTCCAACAGCCTATAGGGAATGGCAACCAATTGCCAACCGTTACAACTGTGTTGAATGACGTAAGTGTAGTGTTTGCCGATCCCCTAATTTTATTACGGATAATGACAACTGCCTTATATGCCGCTTGACGCCATGAAACGTAATTTTCTTGTTTTCCGTCGAATTCCGGAATAGATTTAACTATGTCTAATGGCTCATCGCATCTGATGTTTGTCGAAATTTCTATTTCTTTATAGACCACTACCTCTGTAGGTGCCTTTACTAATCCCTTGAGCACATCTAGATGCTCGGAAAGGGCTGCTATTTTTTGTTCGAATATTTGGGCTTGTTCAGCTAAACAGTTGCGTATGTGATTGTCAATTTCGATAGCGTTTTGTTTTGTCATTTTAGGCTTTTTTGCTTTAGGGTATGAAATATAATCTTCAATGCTACTGTCGCTAAACTGTCGTTGTCTAGACATTCAGTTACTTTCTCAGTTAATAAGTAAAAATTGATAAGTTCCGATATTTGTCAACTTTATCGTGAGCTTGAACACTGAACAAATCACTTACATGTAATACATCTTGGTTCTGCAACTTGAATTTACCAACGCGGCCGTGTACAATTTTATTCACTGTAGCTGTTTTGTCTGCTTGTTGTGTGTTGTTTTTTCCTTTCCAGACCGTCTGCTGTTTGTTCCACCGTAAATTTATTTCGATTATTAGCTACCGTTTTGACAGTAGTAATTTTATCCGTAAATTGCGGCTGGAATTTTGATGGCACTTTTTACTTTCGTGGCGTTGGCTGCTAGAGATATTAAATACCTCTGAGCGCCAATTAACAAGACGAGCGGGTTATGGTTTATTATGCGACTTAGCGCTAAAGCTGTGGATTTCAAACTAATTAATATGACTCTAAACATATCTTAAGGTAACCTATGTTTGAAGCGCTCTATGAGCAGCACTTCGGGCAGAATGTTGATGTTGTGCCTCGTGCGTCTAGGCCTGTTACCGGTTGTCGCTGACATCCGGGAGTCAGGTTATCCTAGTGGCTAAATTGCAGCCGGTTAGAGACTATTCGCTGCTGGCGTGTGCGGATCGTGTGATGCTAGCAACTAAGTTTAAGTCACGGCAGCGTTCTCACGGTCGCGTCCGGTCTTCTTGCTGAGGCAGCTACTTCGGCCTAGCGCGTGTTGGCTGGCAACGTTCTCATTGCCGCGTCCGGTCTTCTTGCTGAGATGGCTACACGGCCTGGCGCGTGTTAACTTCTATTCTACAGGTAAGTATATCCATAGCAAAAGGAAAACAGGGGAATATTGACATAGTCTTCAGCGATCACTTGGGACCCATTAACAGCTGTTTTATGCTTATGTTTACAGGTATATAGAATTTTGTGTTCGTTTGTTTATTATATTCTTGTGATTAATTAAATTGCCTTATTAAATGTGTAGTATAGTATATAAAATAAATGTGGTAAATATCTAGATTCTAGAAGACCTTTTTTTTTGAAAAATCGACTTTTTTGTATGCAAATAGGGGTATTTGAGCCTCCTTAACCCGAAACCGATGGCGAAGGACGGAAATTTTGAGTATTTTGGAAGTTATAAGCTAGAGAAATTTGGAAATTCACTGTTTTTCAACACTGTTCGCCACTTTGATATGTAAGCAAAACAACGTTTTACGTCAAATTATGTATGTGTGTGTGTCCAGCTAAGAATTTTCAGAGTGCAGCAACTTATTATTTAAGTGTTGAATATGAAAACCATGAAAACAATACATAACAAGAAAGCAAGGCTACCTTCGGCTTGCCGAAGGTTTCATACCCTTGCAGTTATACAAAATATAAAATATCTTTGGATTGCTGCTGGTTTCTGTGGTATTTATTGAAGAATTATAACAGTACATCGATTATATGAACCTCTTATAATTTCGAATACGCAGCCTCCTCACCACGGCAAGGTCGCAATTCTCGAGGAGGAATATTTACAATACCTTAAACAACATTGCACATATATTCTTTTTTTACAATAATAAAATAAATTAATTAACTAAATATTTAAAAATAAATTATTAAATTAGTGATTATAGCTAAGGAACACGCCGTCATGGTGACTATATGGAGTTTGATAAGTGATTGCGGCAGCACCGCTTACTGTGTTATCACAAAATATCCAATCAATTTGAGTTAAATGTTTTGTTGTTGGCACATTTTGTTGTTATTATTTAAAGTAGACTCGAGCTGATCAGTGGTTGTTGATCGGCAAATGTTAAAATCTCCCAATTTTGTATTATTTTCAGCTGACGTTAGCATTTCAACATCATTTCTGATTTTATTTCGAAACCTTGTAATAGGAAAAGCTAAGCGAAACCAGGATCCAAACACAAACCGAAGCCGGCCACCGGGTTGTAACAAAATATCTGGACGATGCTGGGAAAACCTACTACACATACCAACTTAAGAGCGCCAAGGGAATCAAAGTTGTAATAAAAGGAATTGAACCGAAACAAACAAGCTTAGCCACTCTTCTAAGTAGAGCTGGGACCTGAAACTAACATGGTCAAGCGAAACGAAGTGCACCCGATACCAAACGAAACCAAGCAGTGCAGTGCATAAACTGTCAAGAATATGTCCACACCAAGGCCTACTGCACTTTGGGGTCAATCTGCGTTATCTGCAGTGAGCCACATTGTACTACAAATCGTAAAAAAAATAAGGAAGACACTTCGGTTAAGATGTGCAGCAACTACGGTGAGAACCACACAGCGAACTGCCGTGGCTGTGTTGTCTTTAAATAGCTTAAAAATCGCCTCTACAAGCGCACGCCCTCGCCAAGGTCCCACTCTAACATACAATCGTCAGCCAGATCAACCACTTTCCAAACGCAACACCAGCCTACTTCACATACTGACTTCAGCACCTCATACGCAAGTGCCCTAAAGTCAGGCACCAAAACTTCTACCTCAGCATTAGACGCCATGAGTTAACTCCACCCACCCATCGCCTCACCATACGACCAACCTGTCACACCATTGCGAGATGTTCATGTAAATTGTCCCGAAGCGATGAACAAAGAGCCCACGTCCTTGCTGACCACATACAAAAGCTGTTTCAGCCTTATCCGCCTACAAACACTTTCATCCTCCCCTTGTCACCTAGCAATTGCGCACCGCTGGAGCCAATGGTTTTCAGACCAGATGAAATAGAGAAGACGGTTAAGGAATTGAAACCTGGAAAATCGTCTGTACACGACATGATTACTTCCAAGATGATCAGCTGTCTGCCTCGATGTGCGTTGAACCTGATTTGCAAACTCTTCAACGGAATTGCTAAGCTAGGCTATATTCCTACACAATGGAAAAAGTCAGTTGTAATAATGATTCCCAAGCCAGGAAAAGATAAAACGTCACCAGCTTCTTACAGGCCAATATGTTTGCTAACCACCCTTTCCAAACTTTTTGAAAAGGGGCTTCTGTTACTTCTTATGCCAAAAGAAGCAGGTGAACTGAATCACAACGGAATTACGCACTGCCTTTTAACTGCGCTCCTCGGGCGTTACGAGCGCTTTAATCCATTAACACTCTTCTTTTGATCTGATTGGGTTTCCCCAATCCTTTGCAACAAATGTTGGATCAACTAAAATTATCTTTTTACTCCCAGATTAAATAAATTAAATAAATAATTTCATGATTAAGTAATAATAACAAATTTTAAAACAAAAAAAAAAATTTTTTAATACAATACTTACCTTCAACTTAAATTATACTTATATTTTTAATTTAAATTTACACTTGTAATTTTATTATATTTTAGTCTTTGAGTCGACTGCTCTTAGTTGACGTTAAATAAATAAATAAATAAATAAATAAAACCGTGAATATTGCTCTGCATTATTCTTGGATGTAGCTCAAGCTTTTGATAGAGTCTGGCTTGACGGACTAATGTTCAAAATCCAGAAACTGCTGCCTCAAAACACCCATAAGATGTTGGAGACGTACCTCTACAAGCGTACCTTCACAGTTAGATGCAACAACAGTATGTCCCATGACCATAACATCAACGCTGGCGTACTATGTTCTGTTTACATCGGACATACCTATCCACTCCCAGCTAACAACGCACACTTTCGCCGACGATACTGCAATCCTCAGCCGATCCAGATCTCCAACGGAAGCAACCGCGCAACTAGCTCGCCACCTACTACTGGTGGAAACATGGTTTGCAGACTGGCGCATCTGCATCAAGAAGGCAAAGAGCAAACATGTCCTACTATAATTTTACACAACACACCAGTTCCGCAAGCTAGCGAGGTAACGTACCTGGGAGTTCACCTAGACAGACGGCTCACATGGCGTAGGCATCTTGAAGCAAAAACTACAAATATGAAGCTAAAGGCAGCTAGTCTCTACTGGCTAATCAACGCCCACTCCCCCCTTAAACTAGAGCACAAGGTAGTCATCTCGGTGATCAAGCCCATCTGGACATACGGCTCCGAGCTATGGGGAAGCGCGTCAAAAAGCAGCATAAACATAGTCCAGCGAGCCCAATCGAAAATTCTGAGCACTATAACTGGAGGCCCATGGTACCTTTGTAACGAAAACATACATAGAGATCTGCAAATCAACCTAGTCATAGATGAAATACTTGACAAAAGGACTAAATACCTAAATAAACTCTACGCTCACCATAACCCACTTGCCAAGAGATTATTGCGAGCTTGCAGTTCATCTAGACTGCAGCGATTTGATCAAACAATAACAACAATTCAAAATTAAAAACAAGAAAGCAAGGCTACCTTCGGCTTGCCGAAGGTTTCATACCCTTGCAGTTATACAAAATATAAAATATTATTGGATTGCTGCTGGTTTCTGTGGTATTTATTGAAGAATTATAACAGTACATCGATTATATCAACCTCTTATAATTTCGAATACTCACCACGAATACTCACCCTCACCACGGCAAGGTCGCAATCCTCGAGGAGGAATATTTACAATACATTAAACAACATTGCACATATATTCTTTATTTACAATAAAAAAAAAAATTAATTAACTAAATATTTAAAAATAAATTATTAAATTAGTGATTATAGCTAAGGAACACGCCGTCATGGTGACTATATGGAGTTTGATAAGTGATTGCGGCAGCACCGCTTATTGTGTTATCACAAAATATCCAATCAATTTGAGTTAAATGTTTTGTTGTTGGCACATTTTGTTGTTATTATTTAAAATAGACTCGAGCTGATCAGTGGTTATTGATCGGCAAATGTTAAAGTCTCCATGTTAAAATCATTTCTGATTTCATTTCGAAACCTTGTAATAGGAAAAGCTGGATTCCTATAAACAACTATGACTATTGTATGCAAGTATTTAAATGTTATGGACTGGTATATATTTCTTACATTATAAACTGTAACTGTTTCATATAAGAATGTTATGTTTTCCGATATATTTTGTTTTGCATATATCAGTATACAATTCTTAGAAACAGCATTTGGTCGAATGTCTTTGTGTTGTAAAGGATCCGTTGGTCATAAAATCTAAATTTGGAAAGTTCTCTTACAAAAATGCATTTGAATAACAGCTATATGATTTTTTGTTTAACAGCTACATGTAATAGTACTCAGATTTCCATAAAATTGCAACAAGAACCTTCATTAGGCCGATCGTTGATCGTTATAAGTTATAAAAGTTCGATTTGGATGTGGTAAGCCTGATAGCTATATCTTGAAATATAACGAAAATCGGCCGATAGGCTCCATGACAGCTATACGATATATCAGTCGGATCTGGCCCGTTCCGACTTATTTAAAGAGGGCAGAAATAAGAAGCTTGTGAGCAAAGTTTCATGAAGATAGCTCAATAACTAATTTGCGTTGCAACAGACAGCCGGACTGACTGATTGTTCCTATAACAGCTATAGAATATAAACGTCTGAGATATTTAAATGGAAAAACTAAGGGCGGGTTACTGTATAACACTAAAAAGTATTGATAATGTGCGGTATTTCCAAAAACAAAACAGGTTTGCTGATTTCAGCCGATTGTTCCTATGGCAGCTATATGTTATAGTGGTCCGATTTTGATACAATTTTGACAGCACATTAAAAACGTAATAAGAATAAGATTTGCCAAATCTTGTTGCAATATCTTGAAAAACAACAAAAATCGGCCGATAGCTTCTATGACAGCTATACGATATATCGGTCCGATCTGGCTCGTTCCGACTTATTTACAGCCTACAGCAATAAGAAGCTTGTGTGCCAAGTTTCATGAAGATAGCTCAAAAACTGAGAGACTAGTTTGCGTTGCAACAGATGGACGGACGGACGGACGGACAGACGGACATCCATTTTTCGACTCCTCTGGTGATGCTGATTCAGAATATATATACTTTATAGGGTCGGAGATGTCTCCTAACTTCTGGCTAAAATTAATATGCCCTCTGCAAGGGTATAAAAAAACATATTATAATAACCACCAGCAAAGACTTCCCTAAATTCTTTTAACCGTTTTCATTGTATTTTTGGTATGCCATCTGTGAATTAGTGGAATATTGTAGTGTTGTGGGGTGCCCCAAAAAAGCCCGTCACAATGCCTAAATTTTGTAGTATTGCTGAGCGCGCCGACCACCCAACAACACTGGTAAATTCCACAAATTCGCAAAATCTTTTATATCAATTTTTGGAATAACAACATATCAAAACGGTTGAAAGAATTTATGGAAGTGTTTGTAGGAGCGCTTGTCGATATATAATATATAAAAAAAAAAAAAAAAATAAAAGAAAAATACAAGACAATAAAAGTGAATCTGCCCATTATTATTTATTCCTAATTATAACAATTACAATAATAATATTTTACATATATAAGTTAAGGCAAACCTTGTTTGCCTAAGTTATTTCGGCTCTCGTGCCGCATAGCCTCACCTAGTTAAGAAAAATCGCGTTCCAGCTTTTAACGCCGGTTCTGCTTCCTTTTAATTAAATAAGGGTCGCGTCGATTCGGTATAATTTTATTAGTGATTTTTATTACAAAGCTTCTCCTTGACAAGTGACTCGCTTGAGCATCGGGCTGAAAAAAAAGAAAGACCTAGTGTCACCTTCTGTCAAACTTTCCATCTCCTGACAAACATGACAGCGTCTCCGCATCCGTGCGAAAGGTAAAATGCAGCCCTGAGGTTAGGCCGGTAGCACACTACATGTGATCGGGATCTAACTCATAACTCATAACTCCTCCTCCCTCAAAAATCTCCGTCTCGCAGATCATGGGGTTTTGGTGACCCGCTCGCAACATGAGTTTCCAGATCCGGTATACAGTCTTTTACGACCAGGATACCTTTGTTCGATGTTAGCTTTATCCATACGGTGTATAGGGCCACTCCGACAATCAAGGCGACCAAGGCTTCCACCAGAAAGGAAAAGAAAAGGAAAAAGGAAAGGAAAATATTGAATTCCTCTGTGTAAAATTACACTTTCCCGGTTTTTTTTCATTATATAACCTGTTCCTATATTCCGCCGTCATCGGATGTATCTGTCTATTTGCAACATTTGTCTGCAATAAAGACTATTTTTAATCTGTTATCAGACAGATATCACCTTTCAGTCCTTGGGGACTTTAATATACCAGATTGCAATTGGACAACAAGTGTTGATTCAAATTCTCTGCTGCCCTCACGGCACCACGACCTTTTTGACGGTCTGTTTGATATTTCATTGTCGCAGGTCAATCATATCTTAAACTGTAGTAACAGATCGTTAGACTTATGCTTTGTCTCCGATCCATCTAGAGTAAATTTAGTCAAGACTGAACCACTTTCTTTCCCAGAAGATCCTTACCATCCTACTCTGGAAGTGTCTTTCGATTTTGGTGCTTGTATGGATAAACATGAAAAATTGTGTAAGCGCGTACGCTGCTTTAGAAAAGCAGATTTTAATTTATTAAACTCTTTAATTTCACAGTTTGATTGGTCGGAATTATATTTGTCTACTGATATATCAGTAGCGACCAATATTTTTTATAAAAATATTAATTCATTTTTTGATATTTGCGTTCCGTGCTATTATTCATCATCCTCGAGTAAGCCGCCATGGTTTACAAGAGAGTTGTCACGGTTAAAAAATTTAAAGTCAAGCCTTTACAAAAAATTTAAATTTAGTAACTCGCCCTTAGCCTTTTCACGCTACTTAAGCGCGCGGTCAGACTTTACAGTCTTAAACGCGAAATGTTATAAAAACTATTTAGCTCGTTGTAAGGTTCAGTTTATTCAGAACCCCAAACAGTTTTATAGTTTTGTTAACACGAAGCGTAAGTCTTCCGCATTTCCTAATAACTTAACGTTTGAAAATGCTAGTGCAAATACCGACCAAACCATGGCCGATATGTTTGCAAAGTTTTTTCAAACGACTTACTCACCTTCTACACATACTACTCATTTTTATCCATACAACATTCCAAGTTCGAATGGTATCTTCTCCCCCTTTCTAAACGAAAGCTCCCTTGTCAAGGATCTTTATTTAGTTAAGCCAGTTTTTTCACCCGGACCTGACGGTGTTCCCGCTTGTATACTTCGGTTCTGTCCCAACTCCTTAAGTAAGCCATTGCTCAAACTATTTTCGCTGTCCTTAGAAACTTCACTCTTTCCTTTCATTTGGAAGGAATCTTTTATTATCCCCTTATTGAAAAAGGGCAGCAAGTCTGAAGCAAGCAATTATAGAGGTATCTCTAAATTGTCGGCAATACCTAAATTTTTCGAGAATGTTATAACTCCTCACTTGCAACATTTATGCAGATCCGTTATTTCACCTTTTCAACACGGATTTATTAAACGTCGTTCAACTACGACAAATTTGCTTGAGCTGACATCCTTTGTGGTAAAAGGATTTCAGGAAAATCTTTAAACTGATGTCATTTATACTGATTTCAGTAAAGCTTTTGACTCAGTGAATCATTCCCTTTTGGCACATAAGCTTGACCTTCTAGGTTTTTCACCAAAACTACTTAGTTGGATTGTAAGCTATCTGACTGACAGAACTCAAAGAGTCCTCTTTAAAACCAGCCTCTCAATTCCACTTCACGCCACATCTGGCGTTCCTCAAGGGAGTCATCTTGGCCCCCTACTTTTTACGCTTTTCATCAATGACCTGCCTTCGGTCATACATAACTCTCGTACTCTTATGTACGCGGATGATGTAAAGCTTTGTTATCAATTTAAAGACGACCACTGTCAGTCACACTTACAAGCTGACCTAAATAGTTTTCATTCGTGGTGTTGTGCCAATTTTTTAAACCTGAACAGCTCCAAATGCAAGCTGATGACGTTCTCTCGAGCCAGTCCAATGTATACTTCTTATTCTCTTTGTGGTTCTGTCTTGGAAAGAATTACCCTAGTTGATGATTTGGGAGTCCGTTTGGACCGAAAACTAAAGTTTTCCAATCATATTTCTAATATGGTCAATAAAGCCATGGGTGTTCTAGGCTTTATTAAGAGATGGTCTAAGGAATTTGACGATCCTTATCTTACAAAGACCCTCTACATCTCACTTGTTCGTCCTATTCTTGAATATGGTTCATGCGTATGGTGTCCCCAGTACACTATTCATAAAGAACGCATCGAGTCCGTACAAAAGAACTTTTTATTGTTTGCGTTACGCGGCCTTAACTGGGAGGAAAATTTAAGACTGCCTTCCTATAACAATAGACTCTTATTATTAAATTTGCCTTCCCTAACTAATCGCAGAACCATGCTAGGGGTATTATTTATTAACAACCTTATGCAAGGTGACAGTGAGGCCCTTGTAATGCAGCTTCACTTCTCTCTCCCTTGCAGAAGTACTCGTAACTATCTTCCACTAACTCTTCCTTATTGTAGATCGAACTATGCACTGCACAATCCGTTCAGGGTATTATGTTCGGACTACAATAAACTTCAACATGTCATAGCTGGCACTAACTCTATTGCCACTATGAAGTCTTTAATTCTTCTCTATCTAGCACGTAATTAGTAATATTATTTCCTCGATATTCTTTTTTATTATTTATTTAATTTTGCATGCTCCTATCCTATCTCCTATACGCGTTTTCTTTCTTTATCGCGTTAGTTTCTTCTCGTGTGTCTATTCGCATTTTTATCGCGTTTCCGTGTCGTCCGTTACGCGACGGTGCCTCTCGGTCGGTTAGGCGGGAGGTGGACTTCGTCTGGGTTCCGCGCGCAACAAGCATCGGCTTGGTGTCGTTGGACCACTTGCTAATACATTCATTGTATTCAACGTCCAAAAAAAAAAAAAAAAAAAAAAAAAAAAAAAACCTTTTCGGATATCCCGGAGAGCCTCCTCAGGTTCTCCAGATTGAAGTCGTTCACATAATGGAGCGAAGCGGTAGCCTTAACCGTAGTTAGAATCGCCGGCATGACCATGGGGTGGCTCGACGAGTAACTGGTTCTTCCATCTACACTGATCGTTTCGTTGCTGAACTGGACTTCCAGCGCCCCGTTGAAGTTGGTCAAGAAGATTGTCCCGTCTTCGACCAGCTCTATGCGAGCTTCGTTATTCCTTAGGAAGTCGCATCTCGCTTGGCCGCCCTTTAACAACATAGGTTTGCAGCTGGTTTCGTCCATCTTTCGACGGCTCTTCTTCGGGCAAACGGTATCATATAGAAAGACAACATATGGAAAGGCATTCGTCCACCATGGCAAAAGTTCCGCTAGAATTTACAGCGACCCTGCTTTGTTTGATCATGATTTGCTTTTCCTCAAAGGTTGCCGGAAGAAGAAGAAGCAGGCGGTACTCCTTGGAGGCGACCTTGGGTATTGCCAGAATATACAACAGCACCGTTTCATCCGTTATTACTGGCGAGCGGGAAAATTTCAGTGCCTTGACCGCATTTTGGTATGGCAAGTTCCCAGCCTCAGTCAAAAATGCCTGCTCTCCAGCAAACGAGAGTTGACGATTCCTGATTTCGCCAACTGACACGTCCGGATGAGCTCGCAATCCACTTCCAAGCGGACTCGATCCAGTCCATTGAACGACGTCCGTGCGTCGTACCCGTTAGTCTTCGCAGACCCTCCTGTGACTAATCTATGTAGTGCGTGACTAGTGCTTTAATCCTGGGATCTGTTAATAGCCCCGCGTTGAACCTCCTGAATCAAAGATCCGAGGCTACTCAAGTCAATTACGTGTGCCAGCTTGAATTGTCCGTTGACACGCCAAGCTGTGCCCTCCTGTAATGGCACAAGTGGAGCCTCATATTTGAAGATCTCCGCGGCTCCCACCGCGTGGGCGAAAACGATGCCTGCGACATTGATTAGAGAAGATAAACATATGAGTAACATTGCTTTAATGGTAACTACTTATATTAACTTAAAACAAGAAAGCAAGGCTACCTTCGGCTTGCCGAAGGTTTCATACCCTTGCAGTTATACAAAATATAAAATATCTTTGGATTGCTGCTGGTTTCTGTGGTATTTATTGAAGAATTATTACAGTACATCGATTATATCAACCTCTTATAATTTCGAATACTCAGCCTCCTCACCACGGCAAGGTCGCAATCCTCGAGGAGGAATATATACAATATCTTAAACAACATTGCACATATATTCTTTATTTTCAATAATAAAATAAATTAATTAACTAAATATTTAAAAATAAATTATTAAATTAGTGATTATAGCTAAGGAACACGCCGTCATGGTGACTATATGGAGTTTGATAAGTGATTGCGGCAGCACCGCTTACTGTGTTATCACAAAATATCCAATCAATTTGAGTTAAATGTTTTGTTGGCACATTTTGTTGTTATTATTTAAAGTAGACTCGAGCTGATCAGTGGTTGTTGATCAGCAAATGTTAAAATCTCCTAATATTACCAATTTTGTATTATTTTCAGCTGACGATAGCCTTTCAACATCATTTCTGATTTCATTTCGAAACCTTGTAATAGGAAAAGCTGGATTCCTATAAACAACTATGACTATTGTATGCAAGTATTTAAATGTTATGGACTGGTATATATTTCTTACATAATAAACTGTAACTGTTTCATATGAGAATGTTATGTTTTCCGATATATTTTGTTTTTCATATATCAGAATACAATTCTTAGAAACAGCATTTGGTCGAATGTCTTTGTGTTGTAAAGGATCTGTTGGTCATAAAATCTAAATTTGGAAAGTTCTCTTTCAAAAATGCATTTGAATAACAGCTATATGATTTTTTGTTTAACAGCTACATGTAATAGTACTCAGATTTCCATAAAATTGCAACAAGAACCTTCATTAGGCCGATCGTTGATCGTTATAAGTTATAAAAGTTCGATTTGGATGTGGTAAGCCTGATAGCTATATCTTGAAATATAACGAAAATCGGCCGATAGGCTCCATAACAGCTATACGATATATCAGTCCGATCTGGCCCGTTCCGACTTATTTAAAGAGGGCAGAAATAAAAAGTTTGTGATCAAAGTTTCATGATGATAGCTCAATAACTGGGGGACTAATTTGCGTTGCAACAGACAGACGGACTGACTGATTGTTCCTATAACAGCTATAGAATATAAACGTCTGAGATATTTAAATGGAAAAACAAAGGGCGGGTTACTGTATAACATTAAAAGGTATTGATAATGTGCGGTATTTCCATAAACAAAACAGGTTTGCTGATTTCAGCCGATTGTTCCTATGGCAGCTATATGTTATAGTGGTCCGATTTTGATACAATTTTGACAGCACATTAAGAACGTATTAAGAATAAGATTTGCCAAATCTTGTTGCAATACCTTGAAAAACAACAAAAATCGGCCGATAGCTTCTATGACAGCTATACGATATATCGGTCCGATCTGGCTCGTTCCGACTTATTTACAGCCTACAGCAATAAGAAGCTTGTGTGCCAAGTTTCATGAAGATAGCTCAAAAACTGAGAGACTAGTTTGCGTTGCAACAGACGGACGGACGGACGGACGGACGGACGGACGGACAGACGGACATCCATTTTTCGACTCCTCTGGTAATGCTGATTCAGAATATATATACTTTATAGGGTCGGAGATGTCTCCTAAGGTGCGTTGCAAACTTCTGGCTAAAATTAATATACCCTCTGCAAGGGTATAAATATAGGGTGAAGAGTGTGTAAGGAAAAGGAAATAAGTGTGTATCATTATTAATGAAAAGCTTGTGAAACACACACAAACAATCCAATGTCTTCTCAATTCTGTGTATCAGATTTATGAAAAATTTTGCCGGTCTTGGTTTTGAACGTTACATTCCTATCTTCCAATCTCCTCAGCCCTAAAACGTCGCTTTTCTTTCGTTTTAATTTGTTTGTTAGCGACAAATACTTTGACCCCCTGACTGTAGGAGATCGGGTCGGACCTGGTCTTATTATGGGCCGTATTTGCGAGCCCTTGCTTGTGCTTATCAGGCCCCTAACATCCTCCAGAACCTGTGTCCTGAAATTTTTCAAACCCTGATAATTAATCCTTGCCGAGCGGTCGAAGAATAAATCCGCCGGCTTATTATTAGTCACCGAGTGGACAGAGTTGTTGTATCTGTCCACTGCAATGGCAACTAGTTCGTTGATTTTGAAGCCAGGGTGTTCGCATTTCAAACACCGGTAAATTTCGAGAAAGGTTGAATGAAACCTCTCGATTTGACCATTGACTTCGCTCTTCTGGGTCGGGGTGTGATAAAGTTCGATACCTAGCGTGCGTTAGTAATTCAGGACTGTTGGGCACAGAAGGCCTCTCTCGTTGTCGGAGACCAATATCTTTGGGACGGTAAAGTAATGGAGTACCTCTACCAGTTTTTCCCGCAGATGAATCGAGGATTTTGCTTCCATCGGGAAGAGCTTTGCAAACTTCGTGAATTTGTCTAAACAGCCCAGGTAGATTTTTTTCTCCAAGGTGAAAATATCTGTTTATTGGGGTTTATTGGGGTGCCTTTCGAATTTGTAGAGCATGCAACACTCGCACGACGAAAGTTGCTTACAGATAGTACTGGCCATCTGTGGGAAATAGTATTTCTCCAGAAGCTGTAAACGCACCTCCTTAGGACCCCTATGAGCTCTACAATGTTCTTTCTCAACAACTTCGCAGATCTCTTCGGGATCTGACAAATCTATCACCTGCCTCTACGTAATTCGAATTTTGAACCCAGCAAAATTCTCTAAGCACAGACGTTGGAACGATGATAAGTAGGTTTCCGGAATTTTAACACCGTTGATCACCGATGGCTTAAGGGGTATCAATTGAGACGAGTCTTCATCCGCACTATGCACAGTGGAGGCTCCCTCGGTAGCTGAGGCGGTATCCGAACGAAGATAGTCAAAGTAGTGATTCATGGGAACGATTCGAGAAAGGGCGTCGGCAACCACGTTGGATTTCCCGGGCTTGTAGATCAGTACACAGTTGTACTCCTCTATTCTAGCCTTGCAACGCTTTAACTTTGCGCTTAAATTTCTGTTCCCAAGAGCATAAGTCAAAGGTTGGTGATCAGTATACACCTTGACTGTAGCAGCGCCGTACAGATACGACCTGAGGTTATCTAAAGCCCAGACTATAGCAAGCATCTCCTTTTCTATAGTGGCATAGTTTTCCTCGGTCTTGGACAAGGTGCGCGAAATGTATGCAATAGGACAATTTTTTCCCTCGATATCTTGTGAAAGAACGGCACCAATAGCATAATTGGAGGCGTCCGTCGTCAAATGGAATGGCTTGCTGAAATCCGGAAAAGCAAGTACTTCGGAAGAGGAAAGTATTGATTTCAGATTGTCGAAAGCTTCCAAGGCCACATCGTCGAGTTCGACCGAAACCTTTTTGGATTGGTTTGCTTTTACTCGAGCAGACTCGCCGCGAGTTAGATTAGTCAGGGGTTTGGCGATTCTGGCATAATCGCGGATAAATTTCCTAGATTAAGAAGTCATACCAACGAAACTTTTCAATTCCTTGATATTTTCCGGGGGCTTTATTTTAGAAATAGCGTCTACCTTTTTTTGTCCGCGCTAATACCGTCGTGACTGACGATATATCCTAGGAATTCGACCTGGGTCGAGAGGAATTGTGTCTTGGATAAATTCACTTGAAGTCTGGCCTTTTTCAGGCTCTCAAAGACTAAGCGAAGGTTCGTCCAGTGGCTATCGTAAGGTTCGTCCAGTGGCTATCGTAATCCTTACTAAAGACGATTATGTCGTCAATGTATACGTAGCATATTTTTCCGATGTGTTCCCAAAGAACGTCATCGATCGAAGATAGCCGGGGCGTTTTTCAGCCCAAAAGGGAGGCGGAGGAACTCTTACTTCCCATTTTTTTTTTTTTTTTTTTTTTTTTTACTTTGCTGTTATTTATTGAATCTTCTCATTTTCGAGACTAACAATAAGTGTATCAAATCTTATACTATAACCTTACTAGCAGTCATAAAGACTGTAACAGTAGAAATGGCCCTGACAAGTTATAGCTGGGTTGGAAGGTCGGTACGTTGAAGACGGGTTCGGTTGGAAGCCCGAATCAAGACCCTTGCCAGGGGATTTGGGTGGGCAGAGAGTTTTACATTGTACGACGCTTTTTGCATGTCTATTTCATCTTTTACTGCGAGAATGCCGAGGTCCCTGTGGATGTTTTGGTTTCGAATATACCATGGTGCCCCAGTGATAGTTCGCAGGATCTTGGATTGAGCGCGCTGTATAATATCTATGTTGGTTCTGCTCGCGTTCCCCCAAAGCTGGGAGCCGTACGTCCAGATTGGCTTAAGAGTGGAGGTGTAGAGCAGGACCTTGTAGTCCAGACACAAGGGCGATCTGGCGTTTATGATCCAGTGGAGGCTGCTGGCTTTCAGTTTTAGGTGTAGTTTCTTGCATTCGATATGCCTACGCCATGTCAGGCGTCTGTCGAGATGGATGCCGAGATACGTAACTTCTTTGACTTGGGGGATCTGCGTGCCATTCAGGTAGAGCGGAGGGCAAGTTTGTCTGTTAAGAGTAAACGTTATGTGCTTGCACTTTTGTTCGTTTATTTTGATGCGCCAGTCAGATAGCCACTTCTCGACTACCATGAGGTGGTTGGCGAGTTGGGTTGTTGCATCGGCTGGGCATCTGGAGCGGCTAAGGATCGCAGTGTCGTCAGCAAAGGTGGATGTTGTTAGTCGATCACTCGTGGGAATATCCGCTGTGTAGAGGACGAATAGAGTTGGCCCAAGTGAGCTGCCTTGTGGGACTCCAGCTTCGATAGTGTGGTTGTCTGATATTGTTGTATTGCACCTCACTGCGAAGGCTCTGTTGCAGAGGTAAGATTCAAGGAGTTTATGAGTGTACCCAGGTAAATGTGTTTTAATTTTGTGCATAAGTCCTTCGAGCCAGACGCGGTCAAATGCTTGAGATACATCGAGGAATATCGCGCTGCAATATTCTCTACGCTCGAAGGCTGTTCGAATCTCTGATGTTATTCTGTTAACTTGCTCGATAGTACCGTGTTTTATTCTGAAGCCAAACTGATGGGCTGGGATAATGTTGTGAGCTTCCATATATGGTATTATGCGCGTTAGAAGGCATTTTTCGAATAATTTGGACAGGCAGGATAATAGACTTATTGGTCTGTAGGATGAAGGGATCGTGTGGTCTTTTCCGGGCTTCGGTATCATAATAATGATTGATTTTTTCCATTTACTTGGGTAGTAGCCTAGGCTTATGATTCCATTGAAGAGTTTACAGATGACCTCAACAGCACAGTACGGAAGTTCCATTAACATTTTTGTAGTTATTAGGTCGCCGCCTGGTGCCTTTTTTTGTTTTTAGTTCCCTAATGACTTTTGTAATCTCATTCGGCCGAAATGAAGTTGGCGTAGGTACCAAATCGGAGTGGATTTGAGGAGGAACATATGCATTTGATGAGGGATTCGGCTGAAAGACGTCCCTGAGATGTAAGGCAAATGTTTCGGCTCTGTCTTTGTCGCTGCGGGCCCAGCGGCCTGATGAATTTCTTATCGGGGTGACGGTTTCAATAGGAGAACTTAGATTTGGGTGAGCCCTCCACAAGGGATGCTTTGTACTAGTTGGCGAGAGTTTTCCAATATATTTTAGTTGGGCATATTCAGCTTCTTGCTTCAGAGCCCGGTTTAGTTTGCGGGTGGCTTCATTAAGACGTTGCTTTGAGCATGGCGATCTGCTGGTTTGCCACGCCCGCCGTAGACGCCTCTTTTCCAGAACCAGCTGTTCAATTTGCAGGCTGGTTTTGAACGTCTTGATTTCCGCATCCTTCCGTTTAGGTGTTGAGATCCTGGCTGCTGCGACGAGTACCTCTTCCAGAGCGGCAGTAGAGCAGTCAATGTCCGCTTCTATATTTAGTTGAGGAGTTAGCTCAATGTGGGAACTCACATACTTTCTGTATTTCATCCAGTTAGTGTTGTGCGACGTCAGCCTATTGGGGTGGTCCGTAATTTCTGGGCGTTGATGAAGGGTTATCAACAAGGGCGAGTGGTCAGATGAGAGATCCGGTAGGGCCATGGCGCTTATTAGATCGCGTGGGATGTTTTTTGTCACCGCGAAGTCAATTAGATCTGGGATCTTTCTGGGGTCTGCAGGCCAATAAGTGGGGCTACCAGGAGAAACGTAGTCCAGTTTATTGCTCGCTTTGATAAGTGCATTATACAGTTGTCTTCCCTTGGGAGTCACGAGGCGTGATCCCCAGTGCGTGTGTTTGGCATTGTAGTCTCCTGCAGCTAAGAAGTGATCCCCCAGTGTGTTGTAGAAGTCCATGAATTGACCTTCAGAGATAGTAAAGCGAGGTGGGCAGTAGACAGCGGCAATGCAAAGGTTTCCGTTTCCTGACTGCACTTTTATGGACGTGGCTTGCAAGTAGTTTGTTGCAAACCTTTTGTGAAAGTGGTGTTTGATGCGTTCTCTGATTAAGATGCCGGTTCCGCCGTGGGCTTTTCCATCCGGATGATCTGTGCGGTAGAAGGTGTAACCTCTTATATGGAAGTTATATCGCCCAGTGAGGTGCGTTTCAACCAGCAGCATGGCATCGATGTGATTTGAATTTAGGAATTGCGCTATTTCAGGTTTATGCCGTGAAATGCCGTTGGCATTCCACATGGAGATACGTAGTTTAGCCATTTATTATTTGGACTGTTGTGCTACAAGCAACTGAATCACCATGTTCTGGTTCTGAACAAGGGTTTGCATAGTTGTTTTCATAAACGACATGAGTTCCATCATACTTTGTTGCATGGTGACCAGCATAGTTTCCAAATTGCTTTGCGGCTGCCTTGGGACCTGCTGAGCGTTTTCTGAGTGTGGCTGGAGTGGATTTTCCATGTCAGTTCGTAATGCTTCTGCGTAGGAGATGCCCTTAGTGGTATCTAGCGGACCGAATGAAGATCTGGCTGCCTTGCCGAAAAATACGTCTGGGGTTCTTTTAGGCTTATGATACGCGTTTTGCGTATTTTGTTGACGCGTAGCTGTCGCTCGTTGCATACGGCTCTTCAACTCCTTGTAGACCGCACAGCCTCTGTAGTTTGCCGTATGGTTTCCTCCACAGTTGCCACATTTTTTCTTTAAGGGGTCTTCTTTGTTTGCGGGGCAGTTAACGGAGTTGTGGAAGTCTCCACAGACTACACAGACTGCCCTAAGTGTGCAGTATGTCTTGGTGTGTCCATACTCCTGGCAGTTTGTGCATTGTACAGGGCCGTTGCGTTTGTGTGGCTCTTCCACGGTGATCCTTCGATGCAGTAGGAGCTGCAGTTTGTAGATCGGGTGCACTTCGTTTTTCTTTAAGGCTTTGCTATCTGGTTCGAGCTCGACCTTGAAGAGTGGTTGCGGCTTTTTGTTTCTGTTAATAATGATGCTAACATTTTTGGCACAGAAGCCCTTGGCTTTAAGTGCTTCTTGAATCTCAGAGGGGGCGACGTCAGGTTCGATTCCTTTTAAAACAATTTGCAGACCCTTGCTGCTTTTTAGCTGGTAGGTGTAGAAGTTCTTTTTTGTTTCCTCCAGGTACTTAGACACAGCTCGGAAGTGTTCTTCGGACTTCGTTTGAACTTTGGTTTCGTGGATGTTCCCTTTAATAAGCGGAACAACATGGAAATTATCGTCCCCGACCAGCGCAACAATTTTGTTGACCAGGGCGTTTGAGCTTTTTTCCCTTAAGTAAATAGGAGGTGGCTTTGGTTTCTTTTGGGTCTCCTGCCCCAACTCTGCTTGGTTGTTCTCCGCCTCTGCTAAGATGGAAAAACGGTTATCATTGAGACTCCTAGTTTGTTCGTTGCTTTTGTTGGTACGGTTGATCTTTGGTTTATTACCAACCGTGTTTAGTGGACTAAGTTTACGCTTAATCTGGATGTAGCGATCCATACCGGTCTGTATAACCGAGGCCGCTTGTTGCTTATCGGAGCTTACTGTTTTTGTTGCAATTGTATTTTGCTCTCCAGCCGTTGGCACCGAATTCGCCATAATGGTAGTTGGTTTAGTTGTTGATGGTGCTTTTGCTGCGACTTCAGTAATTGTTGCACTGCTAGTTGTTGGGGCTTCTTCCATCGAAGCCGGCGGTGGCGGGGTTTGGCTTTGGTAGCTCCATGATGTAGGAGTTGGGGTGAGCAGAGTGGGTGAGCAAGAGCTCGCTCTCTTGCTGTCGACGGTCAGTAGAGCCGGGTTGCTCTTTGATGACTTGTTTACTTCTACAATATCACGTGTTGAAAAGTAAGAGAAACAGGCGTTTCTTGAATTTACAGAGCTTCTACGCTCGCTCTTTGGATCGCTGCTCATTTTTCGAGCGTATTACGCGTGGCACTTGTTAATTTAAAACAAATATGCACTTGTCTTAGTCATAACACTAGTTCTTGATGAGTTATTTTTCGCTGAATGTATTTTTCTTTGATTAGTTAGCGTCTTTTCGCACGAGATATAAATTTAAATTCAAATTTGAATTTTAACGATACACTCCAAACGGACAAAGTCTGATAGCACAGTTGGTCTGGCAACGCCAACTCGGTTTGTTCGAACGGTTAGCAGCACTAACAGCTGGGCCACCCCCGCGTTCTCCGCGATCGGTTGGTAGCACTATCAGCTGTAAAGTCAGCCGGGCCTCCCGCAACAATTGTTTATATTTTATAATTGGCCGAAAAAAGTGTGGAATTCACGTTTTTTTTTTTCCACCTGAGATCGTACAGCAAACACGGGGTGCGACTTTGCACACTCTTCGACTATTTCTGACGGCGACGTCGTTAGAAAATAGTTGAGTTTCGCGCAGCGTTTAAAATCACGTCCGGTTAACTCGAATGCCAGCAATGAAAAAAAGAAAGAAAGCCGTTTTCACAGTATCGGATGGTTTCATGTGGATTTGGTGAAACCCCGAGGTGAGGTCGAGTGTTGTGAAATATTTGGCTCCGCCGAGGCTGGCCAACGTAGATTTTATATCCGGAATCGGATAAGTGTCAGAAATCGTAAAGCCAATGACCAATCGCCATTGTTTTTGGCCGTCTGGCTCTGCCTTCTTAGGCACAATCCACACCGGAGAATTATACGGACTTTTAGACGGGCGAATGATACCTTTACTCAGGAGTTCCCAGATCTGCCTATCCACTTCAGACCTCATATTAGTTGGGTAGGGGTAGCTTTTTGTATAAATTGGGTCTGAAATGTTCGTGCGGATCTCAGCCCTCACGCTAGTATCGACGGTCTCGCCTGGCGACAAAGGGTCGAAAAGATGCGAGTACTCGTCGATCAATGTCTTTAAGGTTCTTCTCACCTCGTCTGGATGTGCAGGGTCCAGCAGAGAGTTGACAATGAGAGACCTTTTGGCGAGAAGGGGAATCTTTATCCCAGGGGATATAATCAAGCAGTTATTTTTCCTAGTTGTTTGAAAAACTTGCCGGCCACTCGGTGTGTTATCTTGACACTGCCTGTGGCCGATTGCACTCAAAAAGGGGTGGGGAGGGGAGTGGACCCGGCGGCAATTCTGGGGTATCGACCAAAAACTGTAACTTAACCCCACCTTTTCCCTTATACTCTAAGTATGGGACGCTGGAGAGGCCCCGGCCATAAAATTTGGGCCTTCCGCGACTGTTCCGGGAGCGTATCTCTCTTCTATGGCATCCTGATGAGGCATGCCAATATTATCAGCGTCGAGCTGATCATAGTAAGGGTCAGATAGAGCATCCTGGTCATGTTCGACAGGTATTGGGGACGAGGGGTCTAGTATAGGCTCCATGTGGTAAAGTTTTGTTGCCCTTTGGAACGGATTTTGGTACTCTGGAAACGGTTATAATTTTGGGAACCACCATACCTCGGGCCTGATATAGGTCTAACATTCCCTTGATAAGAAGAAGTATAACGAGGAGCGCCTTCCGGGCGGTAAAATCGGGTGTTTGGTGCAAAATTGGCGGGTGGCGTGGGCTGGGCAAACGAACCTCCTTACAAAAGAAGTAGGCTTCCTGCAAATCCTTTGGTCTACGTATAACTAGTAACCTAGAGGCATCGTTACCGACTCCGCGAATAAAAACGTCAAGGGCCTTGTCCCTCGAATGTTCAGACAAGGCTCTAGCTACCTCCATTGAGTGTCCCATACCCTTTAATCCGTTGAGGATAAGTGAAAGGTATTTATGCACCTCAAAAAAGTACTCCTCCAAGGTTTTATTACCCTGGCTAAGTAAAAAAAGCTGGTGTTCTAACGTTCGCACATCGCGCCTTTCCGCGTAATGCAACGCTAGAACTCTCTTGATCTCCTGCCAGTCATCGTCTGGCACCCCGTAAGAATCGAGAGCCTCCTCGGCTCCGCCTCTTATTTGTTTGCCTAATGTGGCAGACTATTGCGCCTTCCTCCCTTTGATTACTTCGAAATCGTTTAGAATTGCCTGTGCACGGTTTACCCAAGAGACATATTTCTCAGGCTGACCTTCAAAAGTTTGAAGCTCCTTAACGCAATCCGGGAGCGCAAAAGTTTCTTTCAGCTCAAACTCATTGCGCGCGCGCGTTAAGGGCACCTGAGGGGTAACCACCGGGTTACGGGCTTCGTTTTCAGCTTCTAGGGCGCTAACTCTGTTATTGATTTCCCAGATATCTTGGCCCAGATATCTGGGCCAGGATTACATTCAGAGTTTCTTTCATCTCCTCCATTTCCTTTAATAGACGGGCAGCGGAGTTTGTAGAATCAGACAGGACTGCTGACAGACAACCAATACCTTTTTGTTTATGCGAGAATATGTCCTGCTGGTATTCACGGAAATTTATTTGGCTTGAAAAGCACTGACTGGATTTATTTTAAATGTGTAACTTGTGTTGATCTTCGATTAGTGTTTTTTCGTGTACATGTGTTGTTTTTTCTTATGATTTCAATTAGTGTTTCTTTTCCATGTATGTGTTTTGTCTTCTCTTATGATATCAATTAGTGTTTTTTTCCGTGTATGTGTTTTGTTTTTCCTTATGATTCTCCTTATAATCTAGGGGAAAAAGAATGGTGTTTTAGAAAAATCTAGTAAAAACTATTGGTTGGCAATGGTTTTTTCGATATTCGTTTATCATTATTTTATATTTGTTTATGTTTCATCTTTTTTTTATATGGCTTCGGTTTGAATAATTTGGGTATGAAGCCACAGTGACGAGCGAGTTTAGTGAGCAGTCGAACTTAGTACTGGGCGCGGTGGTCCGTATTTTTCCTTTTTGGCCTTGGCCTACTAATGGTACGGTTGCCACACAATCTACTGGGCAGCTTTCTCGGGTTCCTCCATACCACTTAGCCTATCCAGCAGATTGCCACACATATTAATCAGAATTTATTTGGTTATTATCTCATTTATTCTTCTTTTTCCTTTACTTCGGACATTATATGCCATTTTATTGGTTTGACACTATGTACATTGCACTCCCGAATAGGCTACAGCGAGTGTAGGCAAATCGCCGCAGTGGGTCGTTACATAGGCCTTTTTTATTTATTTTTTCATGAAGACATTTTTGCGCCCGCGTATAATGTGCCCGGCTCCTGGACGGAGACGGTATTAACGCTGCGGCGGGTAGTGTTTATATTTTGTTATGTACGACTCTTTTGCGCCCGTGAAGAATGTAGTCCCCGCTACAGACAGTAACGGCATTCTCACCGCGGCGGGTAGTCGTTTCTCTTTACATTTTAATGTTCCACTCTCATGTTGTCACTACTGTCACTGCTTCAGCATATTTTGGTTAAGTTTTATCTTTTTTTCTTGTTTATATTTTATAATTTGTTTATATGCCATTGCCACCGGTAGTCAGAGTTCAGACTGCTCGGGCGCCAGTTAAGGCAAACCTTGTTTGCCTAAGTTATTTCGGCTCTCGCAGCCGCATAGCCTCACCTAGTTCAGTAAAATCGCATTCCAGCTTCTAACACCGGTTCTGCTCCCTTGGTTCTGGATCACCTTGGTTCTTTATATTTTAATTAAATAAGGGTCGCGTCGATTCGGTATAATTTTATTAGTGATTTTTATTACAAAGCTTCTCCTTGACAAGTGACTCGCTTGAGCGTCGGGCTAAAAAAAAAGAAAGACCTAGTGTCACCTTCTGTCAAACTTGCCATCTCTTGTCAAACTTGACAGCGTCTTCGCATCCATGCGAAAGGTAAAATGCAGCCCTCAGGTTAGGCCGGTAGCACAATACATGTGATCGGGATCTAACTCATAACTCATAACTTATATAAATACATTTGCCCTATTATTATTTCTCAACAGCCTCATTCTCGCACATAGACATTATAAATCCAATATGTATTTGTTAGATTTAGTGTTAGAAATTACCAATAATAAATTTTAAACCTTAAAATGAAGTCTTGCTAGAGTTATTTGTTGGGGTCATGCTTAGTGGAAACGAGGTAGGGAATTTGCTAGTCGACTCGATTTTAGGAACCATTTGAGTATTAGAACATAGCGGACGAAATAGTCATGGTAGGGCGGGCAAACAAACACAGCTGAGCAACAACACCTGCAAGCTGAACATGATCGAGCCGAGTCGTTTTAGTTTGCTTTTATTTTCCTCTCCCCTTCCTTTTCTCTATTTCTTCACTTCCTCTTATCTTAAGCTGTCCCCTTCTGTCACCTTCACAAAATGCATATAAACTATATCCATCCAAGCACGCGAATTTCAATTTATATTTTTGTTAGCTCAGCCAGCATATACTCGCAGCACCTTTTAATTATGTAACCCCCCCCCCCATATCTCTCAAAGGAAGCCTAGCCGGATTTATCGCGTGCAGTGCAGAAGAGTAATGACCATCCGCTGGTTAAGAAATACGTGTGTTATTTCTTCGTAAAATGCTACAGAAAATAATTTGTGGCGCCCAACATGTCGGCCATAAACCGGCAAGCCGATTTAAAATCAAAATCTTACAAGTCAACTCCATTTAAAGACTTGCGTTTTAATGCATTTTGTTTCATACTATCTCTTTCTATGCTTTATTTCTTTCCCTTTTTCCTCTTGCTTAAAAGTAACGAATAAGTCATTACTTTGCCTTGCTTATCTATGCAGGTGTCTGGATAGTAGATTTATGATCCGACCTTGTGCTGATAAGCATGCGCTTTTGTTTTGTTCTCATTTATTGCTTAATGTCTCATTTGTGTGTGTGTGTCTGGATAGCAGTCAGCTTCAGTTAGCTATGCTCCGACTATCAAATGATAAGCAAGCCTTTTTGTTTTGTTCTCTCCTTCTTTCCCTTCCTTCTTATATAGGAATTCGGCTGAATAGCAGATCAGCTCCAGATAGCAATGCTCCATCGATAAGAATTTTCTTTCGTTCTTCCCTCTCTGTCGTTTTTTTCCCCTTCTTTTCATAAATATGAGTGTGATAGCAGATCAATGTATGATAAATATGCTCCGACGTAATTTAGATATGAAATTCTATTTGTGCTTCTGTTCTATTTCCTTGTTTTGTATCGCAAAGGCTTTGGATAGCAAATTGGGTTCAGATACTGATGCTCCGACCTTTCTCAGATACAAAAGCATATCTATTTTCTTTTTGTTTTGATAGACACTTGCAGCGTCGATATAGAGCAGATTATGATAAGTCTCTCTCCGGTGGAAGTTTTATCATGGCAACCTCTAGATTATGGATCACAGTCGCATTCGTTTTATGGCCGACACCAACTAGAGTTAATAAGAAACTTTTCTTTGTTATCCTATTCTATTCTTGCTACATCAAAAGTAGGCTAGACACAGCTATACCCACCAGAAACAATTACTAAAACATGACCCTTTTATATATGTATGTATGTATTGAATTGTATTAATATTTTGTTTTGAAGATATTTTTCTTTTATTTTTAAAATTCTAACCAATTAGGCTTATATTTTTTTTTACTCTTTTGTGGTTTTATTATTTATATATTTATTTATTTAGAAGATTAATTTGACTAGGTGTAGGTGCTAGAATATCCTCTCAATATGCCAGCTAGTCGTAACCCAAGGGGAAATCCGAGAGAAGAAAACAAGGAAGACTTGCCAACAGGTTCTAGACACACAGCCCAAAGTCAAAGTGGGGGCCAGGGGCCGAGCGGTTGTAGAGAGAATGGAACCCGACAACAATTCCAATAGGCAATCTGTGACAGGCGAGTCTCGAAGAGATCGACCAGATAACGGGGCGGATAGAGATAATTTGCCCCTATTGATTACATAGGCATTGGGAGAATCCACACGTAGGCAAACCGAGGCCTTGGCTGAGTTTTCGAGAAGGCAAGCTCAGCTTTTAAATAGTATCGAGTTAGGCTTTCAACGTATGTTTAACCAGACACCGGTCCAAACTGGAGCAATTCCAGTCGCTCCGTCGAGTCAGAACGGCAACCAACCTCGTGTCACTCCGACTATGTCAACGAGTGATACAACAGACCTTAGGCCAGATCGCATTAGTCAGATAATGTCGAATTGGAAACTGCGATTCACTCGTAAGGGACATCTGTCGGTAGATGATTTTATTTATAGAGCCGAAGCTCTAACCAGACAATCGCTGGAAGGTAATTTCGAATTACTGCCACAATATTCCAGTAATCTTTTTGAAGGAAGCGCTGCCAAGTGGTTCTGGAGGTACCAAAAGGGTGTTAGCGAGTTAAGATGACCACATCTGTGCGAGGCATTAAAAACGCAGTTTAAAGATGCACGCACAGATCGGGACATTCAAGGAGCTATCGATCGTCGAAGGCAAAAGCCGCACGAATGCTTTGATGAGTACTCACAGGCGATTGCAGCTATGGCTGATCAGCTGCCTGTGCCTTTAACCGACTCCTATATGATGGGCGTTCTCCGATCAAATCTTTTACCAGAGATTCAGCAGGAGTTGCTTCATGTGCACATTAACAGTGTTGCCGAGTTGCGTCAAGCCGTTCGTAGGCATGAGATTTTAAGCAACAAATTGCCAGGGTGCCCAACTTCAACAGACCTGTTCAGAAGAAAATCGTAAGCGAGTTGACTGAACAGGCAGATAGCGAATCGGAAAGTGAAGTTGCGCACGAAGAAGCAGAAGAAGTTGTTGCAATTGAATTTGAGTGTTGGAACTGCTCAAAGAAAGGCCATAGGTACCATGACTGTAGGGCAGAAAGGCGAGTTTTTTGTTATGGTTGCGGAAAACCCGACACCTTTAGGCCAAATTGTACCAAATGCCAGGCTTCAAAAAACGTGGGATCTCGAGCACCGAACAGCAGTGCTCGAACCAAACATTAACAGAGGAAAACAATAGTACAGCTTTGACGGAGTCTCCAGAAGAGCATTCCGTCCAGTTTCGTCCTGTCATACCCCATGAAATAATTTTACCGGACTGTCAAAACATATCCCAACCAGATCATACTCCTCAAACTCAAGAATTGTTACCCCCAAACAGAAAATCCTCAAGATCACGTCTCCGCCGCAGACAATATATCCAAATGCACCGGAACGAGCGTTCCAATTTATTGTCTGCCATAGTAGATAACCCTTTTGATATTCGACCATATGCCAAGGTTACTATTTTATTGGTATCAGAGCAAGAATCGTTCAAGCCATTGTCCTGCTCTGTTCGAACAGCTGATGGGAACACAACAAATCGTTGGAAAATTAACCACCACTGTAGGTTTTAAAAGCAGGGAAAGCGAAGTTGCGTTTTATCTTGTGCCTTCTATATCTCAATGTCAATATTTGGGAATAGATTTCTGGAAAGCATTTGATTTGCTCCCACACTGGCTTTCGAAACCAGAAATTGCTAAGTTAGATGATCTTCTATTGAGATCACTATTAGAAACAGAGCGCAAAAAATTAGAGGCAACAGTGGAACTGTTTCCTTCCTTCGCCAAAAAGGGATTAGGGCATACAACGGTTCTTTCTCATAGCATAGATGTTGCGGGTGCCAACCCGATTAAACAAAGGCATTTCCCTGTGTCCCCAACTATTGAAGAACTTATATACGAAGAATTAGATCGAATGCTTGATTAAGGGGTCATCGAGGAGTCGAACAGTGCGTGGTCTTCACCTGTCGTTCTGGTGCGTAAGCCCGGAAAAGTTCGACTTTGCTTAGATAGCAGGAAAGTGAATGCCGTCACCGTAAAGGATGCCTATCCATGCCGTTTATAGATGGAATTTTGAGTCGTCTGCCTAAAGCAGAATTTGTCTCAAGCATTGATTTGAAAGACGCTTTCTGGCAAATTCCCCTTGACCCCAAATCTCGAGATAAAACCGCATTTTCAGTACCAGGTCGACCTCTTTATCAATACACAGTTATGCCGTTTGGACTCTGCAACGCGCCCCAAACCATGTCCAAGTTAAAGAACAAGATAAGATAAGATAAGACGAGAAGTTTTTATATATTTGGACGATTTGTTAGTGGTGTCGGATACGTTTGCAAGGCACATCAGTATACTGCGGGAACTAGCATCGCAGCTAAGCAAATCCGGTTTGACGATTAACGTACAAAAAAGTAAATTCTGTCTCAAAGAAATACCATATTTAGGTCATATTGTGGGGCACGGCACGATCGCAACAGATCCTGAAAAATTATCAGCCATAGTAGATTTTCAAGTACCAAGATCGGTAAAACAGCTACGCAGATTCCTAGGCATGACTGGATGGTATCACAAATTTATTAGAAATTATGCTACCATTGCTTCACCTCTAACAGATGCACTCAAACAAAAGAAAAAGTTTGAATGGTCTGAGGAAGCTCAGAAAGCATTTGAATCTTTAAAAAAGCAAATGTGTGAAGCTCCTGTGCTTCACAGTCCCAATTTCGAAGCCGAATTTTACCTTCAGTGTGACGCCAGTCACACAGGTATAGGGGGTGTACTTGTACAATTAAATACAGAAGGCGATGAAGTCCCCATTGCATTTATGTCTCGTAAACTTAACCAATGCCAAAGAAACTATTCGGTAACAGAGAAGGAGTGCTTGGCAGCCATTCTGGCAATAAAGAAATTCAGAGCATACGTGGAAGGGCAAAAATTCACCATTGTCACGGATTATGCTTCACTTAAGTGGCTGATGTCTCAGACAGATTTAAGCAGCCGACTAGCAAGATGGGCTCTTAAGTTACAAGGGCTTAGTTTCGACATAAAACACCGCAAAGGAAGCCAAAATGTTGTTCCTGATGCCTTTTCAAGGACCTTTACAGAGGATCTAGCCACCATTGACTTAGATCAGTTTATTAATTTAAATGCAGATTCTTTTAAGAGTAGTGAATACGAGGAACTGATAAGGCAGGTTCAGCAAAACGATAGTAAATTAGCAGACGTAAAAGTCGTAGATGGCAAGGTGTATCGGAGAATGGAGCATGCCACCGACGACCGAATTTGTGATGACATGGTATGGAAAATTTGGTTACAAAAAGCGATGATACCGATAGCCTTGCAATTAGGTCATGATCACCCCTTGGCATCGCACTGCGGGATAAACAAGACTTTAGAAAGACTTCGAAAATATTACTATTGGCCTAATCTCGTTACCGATGTAAGAACCTACATTAACAACTGTGAAACCTGTAGATGCACAAAGCACCCAAACCACAGCTTAAAACCTGTCCTCAGCAAAACTGGCGAAACGCAAAGTTTTTTCCAAAAACTTTACATGGATTTCTTGGGTCCCTACCCGCGTTCACGGTCTGGCCATGTAGGAGTTTTCGTAGTCATAGACCATTTTACAAAATTTCCATTTTTGAAACCTGTAAAAAAATGTACTGCCGAAGCAATTTTGAAGTATGTGGAAGAGGATTTGCTACATTGTTTTGGGATACCCGAAGTAGTCGTTTCCGACAATGGTGTCCAATTTAAATCGCATGCCTTCAATAATCTTTTAAAAAAATATAACATTGGCCACTCTTATACCGCAATATACGCCCCTCAAGGAAACGTTTCCGAAAGGGTTAATCGATCTGTGATTGCAGCTATAAAGGCCTATATAAGTCCAAGTCAAAATAATTGAGATGAGCAGCTGAGCAAAATTTGCTGTTCGCTTCGCTCTAGTTTTCATACGGGGGTGGTGTTCCTTATAGGTTAACTTTTGGAGAACATATGATCACCAACGGATCCACATATAAAATGTTGAAAAGGCTGGAAATGTTAGAGGATCGCTCCGTTTGTTTTAATAGGGATAATAGCTTCAATATCGAACGCGAAAAGGCAAAACAAACTATGGAAAAGCAACATATAAGGAACGAGAATACCTACAATTTGAGAGCGCGTGTAGTATCTTTCATAGATGGGCAGGAAGTGTATCGTTGAAATTTTTCGCAAAGCAACTTTGCAATGGGATACAATGCGAAACTAGCTCCTAGCTTCATAAAATCACGAATAAGGCGTAAGTTAGGTGACACTTATTACGAAGTAGAAGATTTTAATGGCCGCTATGTAGGAAAATTCCATGCCAAAGACCTCAAACAGTAAACAGGCTGACACTTTGCATTTCCGCTCCAAGCGTGGATCCCACTCTTAAAGGGTTTCCCTCTAAAGTGTGCTCTTGGTGGGGGGATTTGTAGGAGCGCTTGTCGCTATATATAAAAAAAAAAGAAATAGAAGTAAAATACAAGACAATAAAAATGCCCATAATTATCTATTCCTAATTATTACAATTACAATAATAATATTTTACATATATATATATACATTTGCCCTATTATTATTTCGCAACAGCCTCATTCTCGCACATAGACATTGTAAATCCAATATGTATTTGTTAGACTTAGTGTTAGAAATTACCAATTATATATGTTAAACCTTAAAATGAAGTCTTGCTAGAGTTATTTGTTAGGGTCATGCTTAGTGGAAACGAGGTAGGACATTAGCAGTCGACTCGATTTAAGGGACCATTTGAGTATTAGAACATAGCGGACGAAATGGTCATGGTAGGGCGGGAAAACAAAAACAGCTGAGCAACAACACCTGCAAGGTGAACATGATCGAGCCGAGTCGTTTTAGATTGCTTTTATTTTCCTCTTCCCTTCCTTTTCTCTATTTCTGCACTTCCTCTTATCTTAAGCTGTCCGCTTGTGTCGCCTTCACAAAATGCACATAAACTATATCTATCCAAGCACGCGAATTTCAATTTATATTTTTGTAAGCTCAGCCAGCATATACTCGCAGCACCTTTTAATTATGTAACCACACCCCCCCCCCACCCTGCGTGGGATCGCACATTCATTCACACATTCATTGATACTAGTAGCCAGGCTAGTATCGTGCACCACTCAGTCGCCATGAAAATCAACGCCGAGCGCCGCAAGTGCTGTCTGTCTGCCTGTCTGCCTGTCTGTCTGTCTGCCTGTCTGCCTGTCTGTCTGTCTGTCTGTCTGTCTGTCTGCCTGTCTGCCTGTCTGCCTGTCTACCTGTCTGCCTGTCTA
>JAEIFM010000445.1:0-10340 GCA_018901885.1 Zaprionus kolodkinae | reverse complement strand
TGGCTAGTGATACTGTGCAAGAATATATATACTTTTTTATGGAGTCGGCCACGCCCTGTGTTATTGGTCCGATCAGATTGTAATTTGGAGGATATGTTCATATTGCATTCAGCTTAATACATAGTAAAGCAGAACTTTATAGGTTCAATACTTTGCCTAATAATCTTAATTACCGATTCACGGGGGGGCGGTGAGCGTGACATCAAATATTTGACATCAATTTCATCTGCCCCGGATAAATAGGAACCTTCATACCAAATTTGGTGTCTCTTGCTTTTTTAATAGCTGAGATCTGTTGTCTCGAACCAACAGACGGACAGACGGTCAGACAGACGAACATGGCTAGTGATACTGTGCAAGAATATATATACTTTTTATGGAGTCGGCCACGCCTGTGTTATTGGTCCGATCAGATTGTAATTTGGAGGATATGTTCATATTGCATTCAGCTTAATACATAGTAAAGCAGAACTTTATAGGTTCAATACTTTGCCTAATAATCTTAAATTACCGATTCACGGGGGCGGTGAGCGTGACATCAAATATTTGACATCAATTTCATCTGCCCCGGATAAATAGGAACCTTCATACCAAATTTGGTGTCTCTTGCTTTTTTAATAGCTGAGATCTGTTGTCTCGAACCAACAGACGGACAGACGGTCAGACAGACGAACATGGCTAGTGATACTGTGCAAGAATATATATACTTTTTTATGGAGTCGGCCACGCCTGTGTTATTGGTCCGATCAGATTGTAATTTGGAGGATATGTTCATATTGCATTCAGCTTAATACATAGTAAAGCAGAACTTTATAGGTTCAATACTTTGCCTAATAATCTTAAATTACCGATTCACGGGGGCGGTGAGCGTGACATCAAATATTTGACATCAATTTCATCTGCCCCGGATAAATAGGAACATTCATACCAAATTTGGTGTCTCTTGCTTTTTTTAATAGCTGAGATCTGTTGTCTCGAACCAACAGACGGACAGACGGTCAGACAGACGAACATGGCTAGTGATACTGTGCAAGAATATATATACTTTTTATGGAGTCGGCCACGCCTGTGTTATTGGTCCGATCAGATTGTAATTTGGAGGATATGTTCATATTGCATTCAGCTTAATACATAGTAAAGCAGAACTTTATAGGTTCAATACTTTGCCTAATAATCGTAAATTACCGATTTACGGGGGCGGTGAGCGTGACATCAAATATTTGACATCAATTTCATCTGCCCCTGATAAATAGGAACATTCATACCAAATTTGGTGTCTCTAGCTTTTTTAATAGCTGAGATCTGTTGTCTCGAACCAACAGACGGACAGACGGTCAGACAGACGAACATGGCTAGTGATACTGTGCAAGAATATATATACTTTTTATGGAGTCGGCCACGCCTGTGTTATTGGTCCGATCAGATTGTAATTTGGAGGATATGTTCATATTGCATTCAGCTTAATACATAGTAAAGCAGAACTTTATAGGTTCAATACTTTGCCTAATAATCGTTAATTACCGATTTACGGGGGCGGTGAGCGTGACATCAAATATTTGACATCAATTTCATCTGCCCCTGATAAATAGGAACCTTCATACCAAATTTGGTGTCTCTAGCTTTTTTAATAGCTGAGATCTGTTGTCTCGAACCAACAGACGGACAGACGGTCAGACAGACGAACATGGCTAGTGATACTGTGCAAGAATATATATACTTTTTATGGAGTCGGCCACGCCTGTGTTATTGGTCCGATCAGATTGTAATTTGGAGGATATGTTCATATTGCATTCAGCTTAATACATAGTAAAGCAGAACTTTATAGGTTCAATACTTTGCCTAATAATCTTAAATTACCGATTCACGGGGGCGGTGAGCGTGACATCAAATATTTGACATCAATTTCATCTGCCCCGGATAAATAGGAACCTTCATACCAAATTTGGTTTCTCTTGCTTTTTTAATAGCTGAGATCTGTTGTCTCGAACCAACAGACGGAGAGACGGTCAGACAGACGAACATGGCTAGTGATACTGTGCAAGAATATATATACTTTTTATGGAGTCGGCCACGCCTGTGTTATTGGTCCGATCAGATTGTAATTTGGAGGATATGTTCATATTGCATTCAGCTTAATACATAGTAAAGCAGAACTTTATAGGTTCAATACTTTGCCTAATAATCTTAAATTACCGATTCACGGGGGCGGTGAGCGTGACATCAAATATTTGACATCAATTTCATCTGCCCCGGATAAATAGGAACCTTCATACCAAATTTGGTGTCTCTTGCTTTTTTAATAGCTGAGATCTGTTGTCTCGAACCAACAGACGGACAGACGGTCAGACAGACGAACATGGCTAGTGATACTGTGCAAGAATATATATACTTTTTATGGAGTCGGCCACGCCTGTGTTATTGGTCCGATCAGATTGTAATTTGGAGGATATGTTCATATTGCATTCAGCTTAATACATAGTAAAGCAGAACTTTATAGGTTCAATACTTTGCCTAATAATCTTAAATTACCGATTCACGGGGGCGGTGAGCGTGACATCAAATATTTGACATCAATTTCATCTGCCCCGGATAAATAGGAACATTCATACCAAATTTGGTGTCTCTTGCTTTTTTAATAGCTGAGATCTGTTGTCTCGAACCAACAGACGGACAGACGGTCAGACAGACGAACATGGCTAGTGATACTGTGCAAGAATATATATACTTTTTATGGAGTCGGCCACGCCTGTGTTATTGGTCCGATCAGATTGTAATTTGGAGGATATGTTCATATTGCATTCAGCTTAATACATAGTAAAGCAGAACTTTATAGGTTCAATACTTTGCCTAATAATCGTTAAATTACCGATTTACGGGGGCGGTGAGCGTGACATCAAATATTTGACATCAATTTCATCTGCCCCTGATAAATAGGAACCTTCATACCAAATTTGGTGTCTCTAGCTTTTTTAATAGCTGAGATCTGTTGTCTCGAACCAACAGACGGACAGACGGTCAGACAGACGAACATGGCTAGTGATACTGTGCAAGAATATATATACTTTTTATGGAGTCGGCCACGCCTGTGTTATTGGTCCGATCAGATTGTAATTTGGAGGATATGTTCATATTGCATTCAGCTTAATACATAGTAAAGCAGAACTTTATAGGTTCAATACTTTGCCTAATAATCGTAAATTACCGATTTACGGGGGCGGTGAGCGTGACATCAAATATTTGACATCAATTTCATCTGCCCCTGATAAATAGGAACCTTCATACCAAATTTGGTGTCTCTAGCTTTTTTAATAGCTGAGATCTGTTGTCTCGAACCAACAGACGGACAGACGGTCAGACAGACGAACATGGCTAGTGATACTGTGCAAGAATATATATACTTTTTATGGAGTCGGCCACGCCTGTGTTATTGGTCCGATCAGATTGTAATTTGGAGGATATGTTCATATTGCATTCAGCTTAATACATAGTAAAGCAGAACTTTATAGGTTCAATACTTTGCCTAATAATCTTAAATTACCGATTCACGGGGGCGGTGAGCGTGACATCAAATATTTGACATCAATTTCATCTGCCCCGGATAAATAGGAACCTTCATACCAAATTTGGTGTCTCTTGCTTTTTTAATAGCTGAGATCTGTTGTCTCGAACCAACAGACGGACAGACGGTCAGACAGACGAACATGGCTAGTGATACTGTGCAAGAATATATATACTTTTTACGCCTGTGTTATTGGTCCGATCAGATTGTAATTTGGAGGATATGTTCATATTGCATTCAGCTTAATACATAGTAAAGCAGAACTTTATAGGTTCAATACTTTGCCTAATAATCTTAAATTACCGATTCACGGGGGCGGTGAGCGTGACATCAAATATTTGACATCAATTTCATCTGCCCCGGATAAATAGGAACCTTCATACCAAATTTGGTGTCTCTTGCTTTTTTAATAGCTGAGATCTGTTGTCTCGAACCAACAGACGGACAGACGGTCAGACAGACGAACATGGCTAGTGATACTGTGCAAGAATATATATACTTTTTATGGAGTCGGCCACGCCTGTGTTATTGGTCCGATCAGATTGTAATTTGGAGGATATGTTCATATTGCATTCAGCTTAATACATAGTAAAGCAGAACTTTATAGGTTCAATACTTTGCCTAATAATCTTAAATTACCGATTCACGGGGGCGGTGAGCGTGACATCAAATATTTGACATCAATTTCATCTGCCCCTGATAAATAGGAACCTTCATACCAAATTTGGTGTCTCTTGCTTTTTTAATAGCTGAGATCTGTTGTCTCGAACCAACAGACGGACAGACGGTCAGACAGACGAACATGGCTAGTGATACTGTGCAAGAATATATATACTTTTTATGGAGTCGGCCACGCCTGTGTTATTGGTCCGATCAGATTGTAATTTGGAGGATATGTTCATATTGCATTCAGCTTAATACATAGTAAAGCAGAACTTTATAGGTTCAATACTTTGCCTAATAATCGTAAATTACCGATTTACGGGGGCGGTGAGCGTGACATCAAATATTTGACATCAATTTCATCTGCCCCTGATAAATAGGAACCTTCATACCAAATTTGGTGTCTCTAGCTTTTTTAATAGCTGAGATCTGTTGTCTCGAACCAACAGACGGACAGACGGTCAGACAGACGAACATGGCTAGTGATACTGTGCAAGAATATATATACTTTTTTATGGAGTCGGCCACGCCTGTGTTATTGGTCCGATCAGATTGTAATTTGGAGGATATGTTCATATTGCATTCAGCTTAATACATAGTAAAGCAGAACTTTATAGGTTCAATACTTTGCCTAATAATCGTAAATTACCGATTTACGGGGGCGGTGAGCGTGACATCAAATATTTGACATCAATTTCATCTGCCCCTGATAAATAGGAACCTTCATACCAAATTTGGTGTCTCTAGCTTTTTTAATAGCTGAGATCTGTTGTCTCGAACCAACAGACGGACAGACGGTCAGACAGACGAACATGGCTAGTGATACTGTGCAAGAATATATATACTTTTTATGGAGTCGGCCACGCCTGTGTTATTGGTCCGATCAGATTGTAATTTGGAGGATATGTTCATATTGCATTCAGCTTAATACATAGTAAAGCAGAACTTTATAGGTTCAATACTTTGCCTAATAATCGTTAAATTACCGATTTACGGGGGCGGTGAGCGTGACATCAAATATTTGACATCAATTTCATCTGCCCCGGATAAATAGGAACCTTCATACCAAATTTGGTGTCTCTAGCTTTTTTAATAGCTGAGATCTGTTGTCTCGAACCAACAGACGGACAGACGGTCAGACAGACGAACATGGCTAGTGATACTGTGCAAGAATATATATACTTTTTATGGAGTCGGCCACGCCTGTGTTATTGGTCCGATCAGATTGTAATTTGGAGGATATGTTCATATTGCATTCAGCTTAATACATAGTAAAGCAGAACTTTATAGGTTCAATACTTTGCCTAATAATCGTAAATTACCGATTTACGGGGGCGGTGAGCGTGACATCAAATATTTGACATCAATTTCATCTGCCCCGGATAAATAGGAACCTTCATACCAAATTTGGTGTCTCTAGCTTTTTTAATAGCTGAGATCTGTTGTCTCGAACCAACAGACGGACAGACGGTCAGACAGACGAACATGGCTAGTGATACTGTGCAAGAATATATATACTTTTTATGGAGTCGGCCACGCCTGTGTTATTGGTCCGATCAGATTGTAATTTGGAGGATATGTTCATATTGCATTCAGCTTAATACATAGTAAAGCAGAACTTTATAGGTTCAATACTTTGCCTAATAATCGTAAATTACCGATTTACGGGGGCGGTGAGCGTGACATCAAATATTTGACATCAATTTCATCTGCCCCTGATAAATAGGAACCTTCATACCAAATTTGGTGTCTCTAGCTTTTTTAATAGCTGAGATCTGTTGTCTCGAACCAACAGACGGACAGACGGTCAGACAGACGAACATGGCTAGTGATACTGTGCAAGAATATATATACTTTTTTATGGAGTCGGCCACGCCTGTGTTATTGGTCCGATCAGATTGTAATTTGGAGGATATGTTCATATTGCATTCAGCTTAATACATAGTAAAGCAGAACTTTATAGGTTCAATACTTTGCCTAATAATCGTAAATTACCGATTTACGGGGGCGGTGAGCGTGACATCAAATATTTGACATCAATTTCATCTGCCCCTGATAAATAGGAACCTTCATACCAAATTTGGTGTCTCTAGCTTTTTTAATAGCTGAGATCTGTTGTCTCGAACCAACAGACGGACAGACGGTCAGACAGACGAACATGGCTAGTGATACTGTGCAAGAATATATATACTTTTTTTGGAGTCGGCCACGCCTGTGTTATTGGTCCGATCAGATTGTAATTTGGAGGATATGTTCATATTGCATTCAGCTTAATACATAGTAAAGCAGAACTTTATAGGTTCAATACTTTGCCTAATAATCGTTAATTACCGATTTACGGGGGGCGGTGAGCGTGACATCAAATATTTGACATCAATTTCATCTGCCCCTGATAAATAGGAACCTTCATACCAAATTTGGTGTCTCTAGCTTTTTTAATAGCTGAGATCTGTTGTCTCGAACCAACAGACGGACAGACGGTCAGACAGACGAACATGGCTAGTGATACTGTGCAAGAATATATATACTTTTTTATGGAGTCGGCCACGCCTGTGTTATTGGTCCGATCAGATTGTAATTTGGAGGATATGTTCATATTGCATTCAGCTTAATACATAGTAAAGCAGAACTTTATAGGTTCAATACTTTGCCTAATAATCGTAAATTACCGATTTACGGGGGCGGTGAGCGTGACATCAAATATTTGACATCAATTTCATCTGCCCCGGATAAATAGGAACCTTCATACCAAATTTGGTGTCTCTAGCTTTTTTAATAGCTGAGATCTGTTGTCTCGAACCAACAGACGGACAGACGGTCAGACAGACGAACATGGCTCACAAGTGATACTGTGCAAGAATATATATACTTTTTTTGGGGTCGGCCACGCCTGTGTTATTGGTCCGATCAGATTGTAATTTGGAGGATATGTTCATATTGCATTCAGCTTAATACATAGTAAAGCAGAACTTTATAGGTTCAATACTTTGCCTAATAATCGTAAATTACCGATTTACGGGGGCGGTGAGCGTGACATCAAATATTTGACATCAATTTCATCTGCCCCGGATAAATAGGAACCTTCATACCAAATTTGGTGTCTCTAGCTTTTTTAATAGCTGAGATCTGTTGTCTCGAACCAACAGACGGACAGACGGTCAGACAGACGAACATGGCTAGTGATACTGTGCAAGAATATATATACTTTTTATGGGGTCGGCCACGCCTGTGTTATTGGTCCGATCAGATTGTAATTTGGAGGATATGTTCATATTGCATTCAGCTTAATACATAGTAAAGCAGAACTTTATAGGTTCAATACTTTGCCTAATAATCGTTAATTACCGATTTACGGGGGCGGTGAGCGTGACATCAAATATTTGACATCAATTTCATCTGCCCCTGATAAATAGGAACCTTCATACCAAATTTGGTGTCTCTAGCTTTTTTAATAGCTGAGATCTGTTGTCTCGAACCAACAGACGGACAGACGGTCAGACAGACGAACATGGCTAGTGATACTGTGCAAGAATATATATACTTTTTTATGGAGTCGGCCACGCCTGTGTTATTGGTCCGATCAGATTGTAATTTGGAGGATATGTTCATATTGCATTCAGCTTAATACATAGTAAAGCAGAACTTTATAGGTTCAATACTTTGCCTAATAATCGTAAATTACCGATTTACGGGGGCGGTGAGCGTGACATCAAATATTTGACATCAATTTCATCTGCCCCTGATAAATAGGAACCTTCATACCAAATTTGGTGTCTCTAGCTTTTTTAATAGCTGAGATCTGTTGTCTCGAACCAACAGACGGACAGACGGTCAGACAGACGAACATGGCTAGTGATACTGTGCAAGAATATATATACTTTTTATGGAGTCGGCCACGCCTGTGTTATTGGTCCGATCAGATTGTAATTTGGAGGATATGTTCATATTGCATTCAGCTTAATACATAGTAAAGCAGAACTTTATAGGTTCAATACTTTGCCTAATAATCGTAAATTACCGATTTACGGGGGCGGTGAGCGTGACATCAAATATTTGACATCAATTTCATCTGCCCCGGATAAATAGGAACCTTCATACCAAATTTGGTGTCTCTAGCTTTTTTAATAGCTGAGATCTGTTGTCTCGAACCAACAGACGGACAGACGGTCAGACAGACGGACATGGCTCAATCGACTCGGCTAGTGATACTGTGCAAGAATATATATACTTTTTATTGGGGTCGGCCACGCCTGTGTTATTGGTCCGATCAGATTGTAATTTGGAGGATATGTTCATATTGCATTCAGCTTAATACATAGTAAAGCAGAACTTTATAGGTTCAATACTTTGCCTAATAATCGTAAATTACCGATTTACGGGGGCGGTGAGCGTGACATCAAATATTTGACATCAATTTCATCTGCCCCTGATAAATAGGAACCTTCATACCAAATTTGGTGTCTCTAGCTTTTTTAATAGCTGAGATCTGTTGTCTCGAACCAACAGACGGACAGACGGTCAGACAGACGAACATGGCTAGTGATACTGTGCAAGAATATATATACTTTTTATGGAGTCGGCCACGCCTGTGTTATTGGTCCGATCAGATTGTAATTTGGAGGATATGTTCATATTGCATTCAGCTTAATACATAGTAAAGCAGAACTTTATAGGTTCAATACTTTGCCTAATAATCGTTAAATTACCGATTTACGGGGGCGGTGAGCGTGACATCAAATATTTGACATCAATTTCATCTGCCCCGGATAAATAGGAACCTTCATACCAAATTTGGTGTCTCTAGCTTTTTTAATAGCTGAGATCTGTTGTCTCGAACCAACAGACGGACAGACGGTCAGACAGACGAACATGGCTAGTGATACTGTGCAAGAATATATATACTTTTTATGGGGTCGGCCACGCCTGTGTTATTGGTCCGATCAGATTGTAATTTGGAGGATATGTTCATATTGCATTCAGCTTAATACATAGTAAAGCAGAACTTTATAGGTTCAATACTTTGCCTAATAATCGTAAATTACCGATTTACGGGGGCGGTGAGCGTGACATCAAATATTTGACATCAATTTCATCTGCCCCTGATAAATAGGAACCTTCATACCAAATTTGGTGTCTCTAGCTTTTTTAATAGCTGAGATCTGTTGTCTCGAACCAACAGACGGACAGACGGTCAGACAGACGAACATGGCTAGTGATACTGTGCAAGAATATATATACTTTTTATGGAGTCGGCCACGCCTGTGTTATTGGTCCGATCAGATTGTAATTTGGAGGATATGTTCATATTGCATTCAGCTTAATACATAGTAAAGCAGAACTTTATAGGTTCAATACTTTGCCTAATAATCAGTTAATTTACGGGGGCGGTGAGCGTGACATCAAATATTTGACATCAATTTCATCTGCCCCTGATAAATAGGAACCTTCATACCAAATTTGGTGTCTCTAGCTTTTTTAATAGCTGAGATCTGTTGTCTCGAACCAACAGACGGACAGACGGTCAGACAGACGAACATGGCTAGTGATACTGTGCAAGAATATATATACTTTTTTATGGAGTCGGCCACGCCTGTGTTATTGGTCCGATCAGATTGTAATTTGGAGGATATGTTCATATTGCATTCAGCTTAATACATAGTAAAGCAGAACTTTATAGGTTCAATACTTTGCCTAATAATCGTAAATTACCGATTTACGGGGGCGGTGAGCGTGACATCAAATATTTGACATCAATTTCATCTGCCCCTGATAAATAGGAACCTTCATACCAAATTTGGTGTCTCTAGCTTTTTTAATAGCTGAGATCTGTTGTCTCGAACCAACAGACGGACAGACAGTCAGACATGGCGCAACATGGCTAGTGATACTGTGCAAGAATATATATACTTTTTTTTGGGGTCGGCCACGCCTGTGTTATTGGTCCGATCAGATTGTAATTTGGAGGATATGTTCATATTGCATTCAGCTTAATACATAGTAAAGCAGAACTTTATAGGTTCAATACTTTGCCTAATAATCGTTAATTACCGATTTACGGGGGCGGTGAGCGTGACATCAAATATTTGACATCAATTTCATCTGCCCCTGATAAATAGGA